>CM060947.1:201997062-202477062 GCA_030765055.1 Mantis religiosa | reverse complement strand
TAGAGAAGGTTTCAAGAAAATTAGCAATAATTTGGCAAATGTTGGCAATAAATTCTGATTATGTAGAAGTAATTAAAATATAGTTTTAATGACAAACAATGGTGTTAAAGAGAAAACATTAAAATTTAGTATATAATTTACTTGTTCGAAACATAGGATAAGTATAGCGATGATGTTGCAGACTAAGAAGTTGACAGCACTGACTGCCTTGAAGACAAAGCTGAAATAGCTGCAATAGTCTTAATAAGTCATTCTAATAGAAATCCGAGCCTTTATTGTTTATGTTAAATGTTTATATTTAATTTAAGCATTAAGTGCAAAGTACTCTATGATCAGTTACAGGTTTGTTAAATTATAATGGAGCACACTCGCGGCTACTCTCTAGTGCGGGAGACGTCCGGCAGTCGCCGGAATACTTATGCCGGTAGACGTGGACTGGAATCTTTACCTTATAATATGATGCTGGAAATTTTGACTATCTCTCAAACAGGCAGTATATCTCGTATAAACATCCTCCCTCCACGAAACTGAGCAGTTATTTAATATATGGCACAATGTTTTTATTATTTGTACAATATTTTCCGTAAGTTCCTGTTGGGTGCAAGAATTATAACTACCTACACACTTTGTCTTTTAAATACTCGCGTTTCGTTAGGGCAGGAGATCGAGGGAGACACAAATTAACACTAATTATACGGTCATCAAACACCTGTCTTACTGCATTTAATGATTCGGCAACCGTATTGATGTTGTAGCATCTTGCTGGAACCAACTATATGATTTATGTTCTTCCGTTAAGCTATTGAAAACTGGCCTCAGAATTAACCTCTGATTTAGCTCTGCATTTGATGTTTCATCAAAGAATATGAACCCTATTATTCATACACCACATTTCGCACATCACATTCCAATTTTCTTATCTGATCATAATGATGCACTTCATCCAGTTGCACAGGGTTTTCTGAAGCTCAGAATCGAATGCTGTGAGTATTCACACGCTCAGTTAAATGAAATCAAGATTGATCAGCGAAAAAGAAAATCTGTGGGTCAAAAATAAATCTGAGGTTGGAAAAACGAGTTACAATAATTCAAACGTTTAGCGGGATAATTTAACTTTAACGCTTGCACACCTTTGTAGCTTTAGGGCTTCAGTTTCAACAGCCGTGAATCGTTCCACACTACAAGAACTTATGGAAAACATTGTGCAAGAAGTAACAAGAATACCTGCAGAGCTTCGGAGAGTGAGCAAAAATATTTATATGAGATATGCTGGCTGTTGAAAGCAGAAGGCAGTATTTCCAACATCAATTACAAGGTAAGGGTTCCAGTCCACCTCTGCCAGCCTAGGACTCCAGTTACTGCCGGGCGTCTCTCGCAGTGGAGAGAGGCCGCGAGTGGGTTCGATTGTAACTAGGCTACCCTATGCAGTGATATAAAATATATCTGTTACCTAAGATGACCAAACTTTATAAGGAATTATAAATCCGTCACGAAAGATTATGTATCCGAAGGAGAAATAAAAACCTAACTTTCTAAGCTAATTCATAACATTTTTGCTGTTTCTTTATGTAACACATTTTAGTTCTATACCACGGTACAAGTTTAAGATATTTAGAGATGGTTGCTTCAAAAGTACCTCAGCTAGTTTCCCCTTTATTTTCGGAACAATATTCTATGGTATTTCTAACGAATCCCCCTTGTAGTTCATGTACAATGTTGTTTGAAATTTTCCCTCTGTAGCGCGTACTTTTAATACGCTAAAGCCACCAATCACCGACATACAGGAATTTGTCAAGTGGATTTGCCTAAAGCCCAGTACTACCGTATTACCAATGTACAAGTTACAGACATAGTTTATAACGAACCCTCTTGTCTAACCCCACAAATTATTGCCCTGTTTTGCTCCTTTTTAGTTGAGCGCCTCATTAATTTCTCTTTTATTATGAATGTAGAGTCGAGAGTTTGAGTTGTGTACTTCATGAAGCCGTGGGAAAAGCCTCGTTATTAGCGTCACGATCTACAGTTGATTCCTAATCGCTATTATCACTAACGTAATTGATAAAGTATGTTGGCTCCCCTAGTGGACTCGATATAAGTTACAAAGAGATACACAGTGAGTAATCAGTTTATCTGTTTCTTTTGTTTTGCTCTGTGATATATATCATCCTTGTAACATATCCTGTCCACCAGGGAATCTACAAGTTTATATAGCTGGAATATTACAAAATCTTCACATTTTAAGCTTCTGTTCCACCGTTAAAGTACGTCAAGTTGAATGATACTTATCTGAAACCCTTTTGGAACTTGTATAGCTGTTCTGCTCAACGCTAACATATTAATACGATTTCTCAATGCTACTATGTATAATTTGCAGCGTGAACTCATATCAGTGTTATGGTAACTTGCTTTGTTGTAATTGAATCACTTTGTATACTCAGCATGTTTATGTCGTGTTCTACGGGGTGGTTTCTAGCACTGGAATATAACAGTCGCTATCCAAATTTTACCATCCCGAGTTCAGAGCTATAAGCTCTTATTGAAATAATTTCCATTTATTTAATCATTGGAAGTTTGTTTAGTTGTGTAACAAAGTCCATTATATAGACCGAATGTCTAATGTTGTCAGCTGCTAATTGTGTTTAATAAAATCTGAAGCTTTCCTGGCAACGAATATGCTCAAATTCTTCTAGGGAATCAAGCCAGCTGAAAAGATTATTAGAGAAAAGACGATAGCGCATCTCAACAGCCTTCGACCTCAAATACAGTTTACCAAGGAAGTAGAGAAGGATGGCGCTCTTCCATTCCTGGACAGTCTTGTTTCAAAAAACAGCAACGGTACACTGGGGCATGCTGTATACCGCAAGCCTACACACACCGATCTCTATCTGAACGCTCATAGCTTCTATATAAGTCTCAACGACTGGAAGTTCCCAATACACTGGCCCACTAAGCTTTGTCTATCTCTGATCCCAGCCAATTAAAACAAGAACTACAGCACTGAGACTCACTTTCCGCCAAAACGGCTACTCCGCATATGACACTGAAGCCTCGATTACCAAAGCTAGGAAAGGGAATCCTGTAATACAGCAAGCGTCAGATAAGCCCACCGCTACAGCCTTCATCCCGTTTACCGGCAATCTATCCGGCAGAATCAGCAGAATTCACGCCAAATACAACATCAGGACCATCTACAAGCCACCTCCGAAGATTAATCATCTGTTGAGACCAACGAAAGACAAACTGGACTTCCAAGTTCTGGGAGTGTACCGAATTCCCTGTGAATGTGGCACGGTATGTAGAACAAATCGGAAGGACCATCGCTACCAGAATGAACGAACCCGAACGGTGCATTCGTTTAATGCAACCTGAGAAGTCTGGAAAGGCACAGTTTTGTTTTGATAACAACCATAGAGCCAATTTTCGGGAGACGACCATCTTGGCAATATGCAACAGTTACTGGGAGCGGAGAGTTAAGGAGGCTTTGACCATTTCCTTCGAGAGGGGCACGCTTAATCGTGATGCTGGATTTCAATTCACCTCCTCTTGGAACCGGCCTAAAATGGAAATCCGTCGACTTAAGAAGCACAGATCTATACAGCTTGATAATCAAGCTAAGTAGTTATGTTTCTTTGACCCGATTAATTCTCTATACTCTCGCCATCTTCTGACCTGGCATTTAACGGACTGAAAACTGTCTTTTGTTCAGTAATGCAAATTTTGATTATGTTTTGTCTTTCTTTATAATTGTATTATATCCAGTGATTCATTTCTGGTTATAACATTTAATAAATACCCTGATGATGGGAGGGATGTATACTCCCTAAACATCGATTTCTAATCGTCTTTTCACCTGACTTGCTTCCCGAGAAGAACTTAAGCATACTAAATGTGTTTGTTGGGGTGGGTGAAGTAATGTGAGTGATGTATTCACAGCCACTTCTACGTGATCTAGTTGAGGTGTGTGTGTGCGTGTGTGTGTGTGTGTGTGTGTGTGTGTGTGTGTGTGTGTGTGTGTGTGTGGGCGCGCGCGCGCGCACTAGCGTATGTGACTTCACTTTTTTCGTAACAGAATTGATAGTAAAATAAGTGGGAAGTGGGGGATCCAACACAAAATGGCTCTAATCTCTCACGGAAGCAGCCCATTTGTTCTTTACTACTGTCACCACTGTATAAACCGCTCTGGATGTCGCATCATAAACGCACCCTCCAATTCATTTATTCGAACAAATTGACTCGTGTATCCGCTGGAGTGTTCCCCAGAGTTCTAGAATGTTCTGTCGGCGGGGAGAAGGGAACACTCCAAGACGAAAATATTTATTTTTCCCATAGCTGCGTCTCAGTGTTGGGAATATTAATATATCCCAAATGTTAAAGTAAAGGAGCAGCTAGTGCTTGAGGGCTCATAGAGAGTAGCATACACGAAACGTCAAGGAGAAAAAATGGGGTGAGTTGTGAGCTAGACGGCCACAAATCTGCAGAAAAAGGCGTCGACTTGCGAATTCAATGAATTTTAGAAATTGTTTTTCGGTTAAAATGCTAATTTTGTGATTATTAATTCACTTTGATTTTCGCTGTATCTACCTGGAAGAGTGTGCTGCAAGATATGAAGAAATTAATAAATAATTTCTAAATAAATGTACGCTGATATTATTGGTTACGATTACATTTCCTAGATTACTTCCGACAGGCATTATGAAAATATGAAATGAAAAGAAATGATGCTTAGTATCACAAATCGTAACGGAATTTTTAAAGTAATTGTAAAACTTGTGAGTTGATACATTAGAGCTCTCTTGGTGGGAACTTGATATTTGTCCACACATTCACTTCGATTTAAAGTATAAGATATTGGTTATGATGGTTTTTCACAGAAAAACCAAACGTATCTACCATAAATGAACGATAGCCTACCAAGGACACAAAATACCAATACAGACCACCGTCAAATACCTGGGAATAATGCTCCACAATAAACTAGGCAACAAACCACATTTCCAGAAAAAGGTGAAAGAGGCAAAGGCAGCAATCTCCACCCTCCACTATTTATTCAAAATGGGTAAAATAGGACTCTCAGCACCGATCCTCAACCAACTCTATAAGTCAATCATCAGGCCATACTTCACCTACGCCGCTATTGTCACCTTCCCGATAACGACACCATACTTCAAAACCAGGCTGCAACAGATGGAACGAAAATGCTTAAGAATAGCCAAAAAACTGGTACCCTGGCATAAAAGCGAAGAAGTGTATGACGTCTGCAAGGCAACTCCATTTGAGCAACACATTCACAACCGAATGTACAGATTCATCGCGAACGCATCCGAGAGGCCATACAGGAGGCAGCTGATTGAAGCAGCAGGGAGCTATAAGAAGACGGAGACCACAGCTCCACCGATCGTCACCCTGATATGACACCATGCCATGATCAAGGAAGCCGAAGATAACGAGATTCAAGAACATCTCCGAATACTTTTAGCTTAACAACTGACCATTGCGATTCAACACATACCAAAATAGCTGTACACATACCACATATATTGTATGAAAAGAAAACCTACTACAAAAAAAAGTATCAAGAATAAATATAAATAAATAAAAATGAAATGGTACAAAAATCACTACAAATATATATATATATATATATATATATATATATATATAAAATATTAAACAAAAATAAAAAATAAGTAAAATTAAAATTAAAAGATTAAAAAAATAAAATAAATTAAAAAGAATATATGACAAAAATAACATTATTACAGTCAGCCATTAACAATTATGGCCGCGCCGTTGCTCAGTGGTTAGACCGCTTGGCTCTAACCAAGGCGGCCCGGGTTCAATCCCAGGCGACCACAAAGTGAGATTTGTGGTGGACAAAACGGCGCTGAGTCGGGTTTTCTCCGGGATCTCCGGTTTCCCCCGCCATCTCATTCCACCGGTGCTCCATCTCATGTACCATCAGTGTCATCGCCTGCGGTGCCGTATGTAGTAAAAGCGGGCGTTAAACACTACTCATTTCATTTCATTAGCAATTACACATGACAAATAATTAACATATACAAATGTAAATAAAGAAAGAAAGGAAAAATAAAGCCGTCTTCCCTCAACCCCAAAAATAAAGTCAAGGCTGAAGAGGGAACACCCCTGCAGCAGCCATAGGGCGAAATAATCCAGGGTGATTTAAACCCATGGGCGAAGTAAGCCCAATAGTAGCAGTAGAAGTTATAGATGAAACGCTATAAAACGTAGCAGCAAAAACATCAAAGTAGGTATTATAATAATCGAGTAGCAGATGTGTTTTGCTCTTTGGTTATGAACCATGCTTATGTTCAGAAGGTGTGGAAAAAGAATGCTCTTACTTAGAAAAACTTCAAAAAAAATTAAGGGCGATTTTAACTCCTAACAATATATACATGTCTCCAAAGTTAGAAGAAAGCTATTATCGAAAAATAGCTTCTTCTTCTGCTTCACGTACACAGGATTTTTCCCTCAAGCCGACGCTACTAGGGGCTAAGGGCTTAAAACTGCTGAGAGAAACTTTCTGTGCGTAACGTCTGAAATAAATTGGAAGAATCATTAACACTAACTTAAACCAGGTTCCCAAAGGAAAACTTTTTAAAAGATCAGATTAAGATAAAAATTATGCTGGTGTGATGTTTCCAATTCAGCTTAAGTTGCATGCACTGGCCCAAATCGCATGGTGGAAAAATACTTTGATCCAGTTACCCTGAAACTCTTCGTTCATGTTTGTGTGTGGTACGGAAGTTACAAGTCACAAATCGAATTACGAACGCTGCTACGCCACCAACTTTTCCCACCACCAGCATCGCAACCCGCTACACAATTTCATCTTCTTTCTCTACCCTCCTTCCTACATATTTTTTCTTTCTCTTTCCCCACAATTTTTTTCTCTCTCCCCGCACTTTCGCCGTATACTTCCGCCCCGACCCAACATTTCATCTTGTGCGGTTTATACGCTTTACAAAGGAAGGAAATTCTCTCACAACTTATCCTCAGCTTGCCCCAAGGGCTTATAACATAATTTTTTGTATAAGTCTTTGAGCAACACGAGTAGAATATGCTGTTCGCCTTTAACGAAACGCTGAATTACAGATAGGCAGATTTAAGATAATAATCCAGTCTTCGAAAAATACTAATAGCTAATCATTTAATATATTTGAGTTACCAGCGCAAGAAGAGTAAGGCATCATGCCCGCCTTGGTAGCGTAGATGGTAGCATGTCTGCCTCACGTTCAAGAAGTCCCGAGTTCAAATCTCGGCCAGGGTGAGTTACCTGGATAAGGTTTTTCCGGGGTTTTCCCTTATCCTGAAAGACGAATGTTAGTTAACTCTAAACTCCAAGGACCCCGCATGCATTCAACACCATTTAACCCATGTCATTCATCGTCCGATATTACTAAATGTTGGAGGACGTAAATTCAATATATATAAGGATCATTCACAGTGAAGCTGTAATATTCAGTAATTCACCGCAGAGGCCGACGTTAGCTTAGATTACTCAAAATGAATACTTAGAATTAATATAAAGCAGCATAAGAACAAACGTGACTTTAGACTATTCACGGTGATGCCCTAAAATTAACATCGCAGTATGAAGGCAGAAGTGAAATTAGGCCTTTCACAGCAAAGAGATTACGTTAGACAAATTAAGGGGAGTCATTAAGTAAGACCATTCGCGATGAAGACATAATGCTGTTAACATAATGCAGTAAAGACATGTAGGCCTTGGTAGCGTGGTGGTAGCATGCCTGCCTCACGATCAAGGTGACCCGAGATCGAATCTCGGTCAGGGTGAGTTACCTGGATAAGGTTTTCCGGGGTTTTCCCAAATCCTGAAAGACGAATGTCGGGTAACTGTAAGATCTATGGACCCCGGGCTCATTTGAGCATCATTTCACTAATTCCATTCATCGTCCGATATTACTTAACGTTGGAGAACGTTAACTAAAAAAAAAAGAAGTAGTGACAGGCATGAAGTAAACACCATTCACAGTGAAGATGCACACGGTTAACATAACACAGCATAAGAGAAGGCATGAGGTAAGTTGATTTACAATGAAGGTGTAACGTTAATTTATTTTGAATGAATTTTGAAATGCTCTAAAACTTGATCAACCACTACATGTTATTTCACGTGATACAGAAATAAGCGATCAACTGAATAAATTAATGCTGATATACACCGCGCGGGATGGTTTAGGAGGGGTCGTCTGTGGCTCGCATTCCGGAGGCCCGATTTCGATTACCGTAGCCGACCTACCTGACCCAAGAGTTTTTCGGGGGTTTCCCGGGTCGCTAGGCGAATGCTGAGTAGGTAATTACATCCCCCGTACCTCCTGTCCCACACTTTAATCTCCATTATCCTTTTATATCGTATATCATCTGGTGGTCTCTTTTAGGATAGAAGTGTCAGCGGGAGTCTCGGCGGTGCATTGCAGGACGTTATGCTCTGAGTGAACCACTTCCTCCTCCGGAAGGTCAGTTGCCGAACTGGCTGTTGGGACCGTCTCCGAACCACAGACAAGGAAATGCCCGTTGTCCTCTCCTGCCAGGGAGGTTTCAATCTAAGTAAAATGTAGGGCCCCTGCCCTCTGTAGTGTTGTGGCTTCTTGGGACGCCGCTCTCGGTCTGCTCTCGCCTCATACTTCCTCTCGGGGATGCTCCACTTGGGGGCATAAGCTAAAATAGACCAAGACTGGTAGCAGTGCCGAATCCCCTTCCCGTAGTGGAGGGGATCCATCCCCTTCAGCTGCTGTGGTGCGAGCGCTGCGGACCCTGAGCACTCGCGGTACCTCTGACGTTATGAAGAGGAACCTTGGGCCGAACATTCGTGCCTCTCCCTGAATGGAAGTTTTTCGGATTGGGTTAAATTCGAGGGGGCGGTGTATTCCCGACACCCGTGGAAGATCGGATACCTCCGGCCAAGCCTCGGCCGCTTGGAGAGAGCAGAGGGTGCCTAAAACGTCTCTGGTACCAGCCTCCAGAGCTAGTAGCAGGTGTGATCACAAAGCGGCCCCACCTTCCATGCCGTCATGATGGTGTTGTCGATGGGGGGGGGGGGGCTTTTTAAACTCCAGGAAAGAACCTATAGAAAGAACTCCGGAGTCCTCCATCGTGATAGAGGCTGGAGTCTTCGGACTCTCGGGTAAACATGCCGAATGCCCTCCAAAAAGATACTTATAGAAAATAAAGAATGGCATTTTTGTGAACTTTTTTAAATGATAACAGGTTGTAGGTTTGGCAATAGATTATGAATTCAATTTGGCTCGGAGTAGGGTGACATTAGCTGTGGTAATTAGTGACGGCTGATTTTCAGGCAAATTCCTAGAAGTGCTTTGGAGGGTTACGCTTGTGAGGGGTGAAAATATTCAAGGTTGCTGGGTACCTTGGATGTTTTGAAATATAGTATAGCATTTCTTAGATATTTTAAGAGGAACTTTAGGATGGAAAAAAAGTCAGAAATATAAAAATGAGGTTGCAACGTCGTATTAGAAGTCAGTAGTTGGGGTTTTCAGAGGTATGAGCAAATGAAAGGTTATGAAGAGAATTTTGAAGCCTAATGACTCATTCTGGGCATAATCTTAAATGTTTCTGATACGATCGATGGTGGGACAAGACATAGCTCTATTAGGCGTCATTTTTTCTTCAAGGCTAGAACCGCGTGTTTTTGCTTATTAGAAGATTCGGGTACTTTAACATGGGAAATTCAGGTAATATTTTCAGTTGGTCAGCAGCCTCTGTTAAAGTCAATCTGTTTATCAAAAGTTTCAAAGTAGATTCCGGTGTCGTCGTTTCTTTGATCGATACACACCAAGGCCTACCGTGAGATAGGTTTCTCTGCTAAACTGCGAAGAAATCATCGCTTCAAATTGGAGCAACTTAATGAGACATTATTGTAAAAGCTTCTGCAGCAGATATAATCGGCTTCAAATTTGCAAAGCATCGTGAGGCAGTCCAAGCCGGCTATAAACTGGCGCAGCAATGTGATGTAGACCCATTGGCCTCACACTTCATGTCTATATCAGAAGTAGAATCTACCAAAAAGAAAAAAACAAGCCTTAATCTTTCGACATCTCTCTCTCTCTAGTCGTGCCCTCTAAAAGCTTATCGAAATCAATGTAAGTTTAATGCGGGAATAGTACTTTGTTTCCCCACTGTGTTGATTGAGTTTATCTCGTCGAAATAGGCACTACTTAATGTTGTTGCGATATAAACATTAGCTAATGCACTAATGTCCAATGAACTGTTAATATGTTTGAAATAGTTATTTTAGATTTAATTTTATTTAAGATTATGTGTGATTGTAGTGGATAGGGAACGAGGCTTAAGATAACAGCTGAAAGTAGGAAAGTTATCATATAGATATGAGAAAAGGGAAATGAATGTTAATCATTATTTTAATAACAACAATATTAATGTACATTTTAATAAAATATTATTTCAGTGTTAAGTAGTGTGAAGAAGTGATTTAAAATAAAAATTATGAAAATATTAAATATTACAACGAAAATTGTTGTAATTGGTTGTGACGTGGAGCAATAGAAAAATGCTGAGTTGTCACAGCAACAGCAGGACCAATAACTAAAAATCCGCTGTAGCTAGCATCTTCCTTCTGCTTTCAGCCGCCCTAGAGTTCGGACGTGTTTGTTTGTCAGTTCGTAGATCTGCAGAAAGGAGGCGGTGGAGAAAACATTGTAAGGTGAGTGAAGGGGTGGAAGTTTGGGGAAGACGGAAGTTTCGTAATATTTTGTTCATCTGAGACTAGATGCAGCACTTAACACAGCCTGCCATAGGGGCATCCAGTTAGAAGTGTGCTGTTGTGTTCCATTTTATATCTTGCTTCATCAGTAATAAACAAGAAACTACTATATGTAAACTTGATAAGCACAAGCTATGCAATAATTCGTTGCCCATGCGTAAGGCCTAGCACTTGATGTAGTGCGTGGAGCTTCACCTAACCATGGTATTTTTTTCTGTGCCTCTTTGTGAGCACATGGTATTTCGGACCAATATGGCTGGTAGCGTACAGCAAAAATAAGGCTCACTTGCATATTCCCTCAGGCTTTGGGGGAAGTTGGAAGTTCTTAAAGAATACTGATAAACTACATATGACCGATCATGACGGCTTGATCGATCATTCATCAAACCATTGAGATTGTTGTGGCAGCAAACTTTGAATACATGGATTCATTCAAACCCTACCTGGAGAGTTACAAGACTGCAGTTTGGTTCTCTCCTTTCTTAATTGTATCATGCCTCTAACATGCGTTAAATTTACAATTTATGAAGTGTCTTTACATGTCGCAATAAAAGTGCTCAATTTACTTTAATTTTAACTTCAAACTTCGTGTTGTTGCATCTTCCTCCCTGTTAACTCCCATCTTCCCCTAATGATGGGGTAGGATGTAAGTTTTTTTGCAATTAGCACCTTATGATCTCCTCAAATTCAAGGACACTGAATACTGTTTCTCAAAGTAACAAATATACAGGCAATATCTTGAGATACTATTTATATTTTTCTCTATTCTCATTTCCATGAAAAAAGGCCATATCCATTAACTATGTCATCTTCCCAAACTTACCTTATAGGTGATACAATTTATTTAAAACACGTAATATTGACGTTTACAAAAGTGATTATTTACCCAGTGTTTCAAAGTGTTGTTTTAAATAGTGTAGTTAAATTAAAATATAATTTGGAAAATAAGGTCATAAAAACTATTTAATATTACTATAAATCCATCATCGCTTCTCATCCATGACCGCACCTTGAAAAATAGATATTCATGCAGAAGCGAGAGCAGGTGTGGTAAGTTCCAGAACCCTTCCCAGCTGTGAATATCGGAACCAGAATTCAGCTTCGAGATAATCAACATGGTGCATCAGTGCATCACATCACGACCTTCTCTACATCCCTAAACAGGAAACAATCTCATGTGTAGGGATGCACAACATTTTTACACCATGTTTCTTCAGTGCACTAGTGTGTCAAAGATCACTTGCTCTTCCCTCACCCCACGCATAAATGTTCCCGAACAACTAACATAAAGAACAGAGTGTATTCCTAGCATTATAAATGCAGGTCCATTAACTTTCGTACGCTTTTGTGTTAAATTTTCTCGTATATTCGCTTTTTTCATGTTACCTATAGCTCTTTGACGTAGACTTAAATTTAGAGTAGGTCTATCTCTTTAAAGCTTACGTTCTCTCTCAAAAATCTACTGAAAGGAATCTCCTTAGATCATCTGCTCAATTTGCCAGTTGCTTGCACAGTACAATATGCAGAAAGAGATATCCAAAGCATACCACAGATACCTAAAACCGATGCTTGATTCAAAATGGCACGTGAATAGTAGTACACTCACAACTGCCAAGGAGGAAAGCCCAACAGAGCATACGCAGTCGAAATTTCACAGCTACGCGGCTTCTCTCTATCATTTGAAATCCGTTCAACAGTACTGTACATTCTAGCTGAGATAATTCGTGCAATTAGTGAGAGCTCACCATAACATTTTTTCGTTCGTTTTGTTTGCATAACGAATCACATTCTAAAAGATTAGGTGTAATATTGGTGCAATTTTTACAGTGTGCTCTAAGCTCATTAGTGCAGGATCCTTTGCTACCTCTGAACATAACACAGCACCAAGTCAGGCGTGACGTAAGACCATGCTGCTGTTGGCGTAACGTAAGAACCATGCGTTTGCAGATCCGTGGATGCGGATATCCTTCACAAGTCGCAGAAATTTTACACTGATGGCCGATTTCACCAATAGATGTAGCGGTATTTTACAAAATGCGCAATGATGGTAGACGATGATGGCGTTATGGCGATCATTTTGTAGCAGGATTTTGTTGGAATGATGGAAGAATCGAATGAATTTCTCACCTTTGGTGACGATCTAGAAGACGTCTAGAAGTTTCCCCTGCAACTTCTGGTGCTTTTTTTTTTTTTTAAATTTACGTCCTCCAACGTTAGTCATATCGAACGAAGAATGGAATGGGTGAGATGATGCTCAAATGAGCCAAAGCCACATGGAGCTTAGAGCTACCCGAAATTAGTCTTTTAGGATAATGTAAAACCCTGGAAAAAGCCTTATCCCGGGTAAATCACCCTGACCGAGATTTGACCTCGGGACCTGTTGAACTTGAGGCAGACAGGCTACTATCTACGCTACGAGGCGGGCACATCAGCGGGTGTGGGTGAGCGTATCAGTAACTCTGAAGTGATGAGTTCCTTTTCCCAGGGTCGTGGTAACGGGACTGAAAAAGTATTACTATTGCTGCAGAATAGAGGCATAACTCTTTTCTTTTTCAAACATGAAGATTTAATTTTTCCGAAACATTTTCAAATTGCGATACAAATGCAAATAATATAAATGTAGATCTTGAACAGACTATGACTGGTGTATTGACTAACTATTACTTTCTTACACACACGCTATTTGTGCAACTTAAATGCACACTCAAAATAATTCTGCACAACCTTGGAGAGACACAAATGTACATCTTTCTCCTACGAAGTTCTTAAGCAGAAGAACAAAATCCTTTAAACATTTAACAAGTTCTTCTCATATCAGGTTGTCATGGTTGCACCATTACCTTCCTTACATTTTATCAATTTTAATAAACATTACAATTTCTTCAACGTTAAATCTCTAAAATAACTGCTTCAGTGTTAAAATTGACGCTAACAAACGTAATGTAACAATTGTTACAGAGTTAAGAGAAGTGTTACAATACTTGCATTTCGCTATCTCGTTTTCTGAAAACATTAACAAACACGTGTTAACGACGAGAGACTGGCAAATATTACAGTTACAGAAGGCTATGGATGAATCTTATTATATCCTGAACGTACTGTGATGCACTTTTGTTTTTATTTTCCATTACACACATGCACAAGCTGAAAAATTGACTGGTGAACAAAATCAGAAGAGAAGCCTTGGACAAATTTCTCATCAATGGAGAAAGAATTGTTAGTTGAATTAGTAATTAAATATCAAAAAAAGAGGTCGGATGTGGTAAATGTGAAAGAGAAAAGATTGGAAAAGATTGGAAATGAGTTTAATTCGAATGCGAATGTCACAAATCAGCTACATGTTTGCACTGGTATTGGCTATTTTATTTGTTGATAAATGCACACAGTCCGCATTTTCATTAATAAAAATGTTATAACCAGAAGTACGAAGCAACTTACAAGTATTACGTTAATTTAAAAAGAGGTGCCAAGAAGAACAGAAGTGACGAGTGATTAATGCTTGAAGCAAAGGCGAGTTAGGTATGTTCCTTTTTTATGAATGTTCTAACCTCTCTTGTACTTTCTTACTTAACACTTGTTTTGACAGTTTATACCTCTTCTTCTGATAGCTCCTCTAAACCATTTCTTCTCATAAGCCGTACCTTTGTTACGAATGCCACATAAATGGTCCAAACAGACATATAAAGCTGTGTTCATGCCCACTATCTTGAAAAATTTTCAACTGTTAACGAGTTAACAACAGAAATATGGTTTTGTTAGTTTAACAAGAGGTTTAACATGAGTATTAAGCTAACACTTGATGGTAAAATGCAATTTCTTTTATAACTGTTGCTAAACAGCTTAAGAGCCGTGTTAAGTCTTAACATCTGTTGGTGAAATCGGTCTAAATAACATAATCAGTGTTATTCAATGTAAATTTTATCTTGTATTTATAAAAAGTGAGGCATAAGTGAATAACCATCGGTGCAGGGCGTTAATATTTAAAATGGCTTGTAACGGCAAATATAGGAGAATAAGGTTCTGCAGTACATAAAAGGGTATAAATTAACGCTTCGTGATCGTGTGTTGTGTAGTTACTGGCAATACCCAGAGAAATAAATGGAGAATTCTCTTTCTATGCACAGAATGCAAACATAAACTTTGAAGTGGGTACGTGCCTCAATGTGAATGCTTGAATTACACATTAAATATTATCTTTGTACTGCATCTGCGTTTTAAATTTTTATTCTGAAAGTTGTTTAAATGAAGTAAAAATGTTATAAAATGTTTTAATAGTCTTTAATGCCAATTAACACAAAAGCCACCACAGGCTGGACATTGACTATACGTGAAATGTTGATTGTGAAAGGAAGCGTGCCAATCTTAAGTTATGCGTATCAGTTATGAAAAATGAGGAAAACCTATAAAACAAGTCTATCAGGGAGGACAGTCCTGAAGCAGTTTTAGCCATTAACCTTCTCTTCACGAGTTCATGCCTTTAACGACCTCGTCATTGTGTCGCTACACAGGTTCTAATATTTGCTTGTATACTTATACCCACATAGGATAATTGTAAAAAGCAAAATGTTCTTGAAATCATTTGCTCAGTTGCTGTTTTATAACTAGGAATTCCTTGCTTACTATACATTAAGAAATGTTACTTATGGTATAGAACTTCTACCAGCGTATTAGTGCGTCGCTTTTTTGGCAGGATTTTCAGTATATTAAGAGTATATTTGTAAAGTAGCTCACTGGTAGGTCCCAGGAATTTAACTATTGTTCGGTTATTATTTATCAATACCTTTTCATCTGAAAATAGTACGAGGGCTGTTCAATAAAGAATGATCATACCTGTTTTTGACAACGTACCTTTAATAATCCTTAAACTTTTAATGGTCCTTCTCAAACTACTCTCCTCTGAATGCGATGCACTTGTCCCAACGTTTCTGCCAGTCTTCAAAGACTGCTGGAAATCATATTTAGAGAGATCCTTCAAAATGACCTCCGCAGCCTTCACCACTGCTTCTGATGATGGATAATGCCTCCCACAAACTGTTTCTTCAAGTTAGGGAATAGAAAAAAGTCACATGCAGCTAAATCCGGACTATAGGGAGGGTGAGAGATACACTCCATTTTGATTTTTGCAAGGTATTCAGCAACAACATTGACAATATGCGGCCGCACATTATCGTGGTGCAGCATCCAGCCAGCTTCACGGAAATGAGGATTCAAATGAAATGTTCAGTATTTCAGAAAGTGATCTTAAGGTAAATCATCGTTCCTCTCTCGCAATGGCAGCAGCAGTGTTGATGTTTTCTTCCGTAAGAGCCGTAACTGGAGCACCTTTGAAATTGATTTTCTCCCCTCTTTAAACATTTTAAACCACCTTCGAGTTGTGCTGTAGGGAAGAACAGACTCTCCATTGGCCTCCTGTAGCATTGTATAGGCCTTAAATGAAAATATGTAGAGACGAAAGCAATCGCATATTGTTCCTCGCGTGTTATCTCCATTGTAGCGATAGGCAATACTGAACATATCTGAACCTGCCTGGTTCTCACGCGCGGGAACCAGTAGTACCAACTGGTCTTTCTTTCACATTAAGCTAACAGAATATAATAAGGATGAATTTTAATGCGAAAAATTATGACCGTAAGAAATTATGATCATTCATTATTGAACAGCCCTCGTAAGTTTTTTTTTCCTTGTGAAGGACAATGTGAGTTGCTCTACTGATGCGAGGAAGCAACTCGTTCAAGGTTTTTAACTACCCACCTTATTCTGAGCGATGTGTTCCTTCAGAATGCACTAAACTAATTTGTAACCCTATTTGGACGTTTTTTCTCACCATATTCACCACGGTGCTCCTTATCGGAAGCACATAACACTGCGTAGCGTGGTTTAGATCTCCGAGAAACGAGCATTATTGGGCGTCGTTATAGTCCTTCACGAAAATGTTAATTATCTGGTAGCTTCATTGGAGAATTTGCGAAGCACTTCGATTCCTTTTTATTTTTTTTATGACTTACGTCCTCCAACATTTAGTCATATCAGACGGTGAATGAAATGGGTGAAATGCTGCTCAATGCGCCTGGGGTCAATGGAGCTTGGGGTTACCTGACATTCATCTTTCAGGATAAGGGAAAACCCCGGAAAAATCCTTATCCAGGTAACTCACCCTGACCGAGATTCGAACTCGGGACCTCTTGAACGTGAGGCAGACATGCTAGTATACGCTTTCGAGGCGGGTGAAGCACTTCCATGTTCTAAAGCATTAGAGTGAGAGAGACAGAGGTATAGAAGACAAATCAAAGGTACCGCAGATTAATGACTTGAGAAGTACTTCATACAAATATGTTTGCTATGAATCTAGTGCTCAATACACAGTTATTTAATTCAGTAGACCACGCAGAGCTATACACCGGTATACACCTTGATTTGGTTCTGTTGAGCGGAGTCTTACATTGACGTATTATTTCCTGTCTGTGACAATAACGTATTTAACAAATTAATACTGAAGCAAATAATAGTATCACCGGCTTTTTATTCCAAAGCCATCTTTGTATTCATGTTTGAAATTCAGAATTATAACGATTAGTATGTTTAGTTTATGTAGATCGACTGCAGCTTCTGTAACTATTTTAAGAGTAACAATTAAGAAATGGATGCTACGCTATTAATAATTCCATAATCAGGAGTGAACTTAAAAATGAAGGTACAAATATTAAATAAATGATTAGGAATAGTGATATGAAATTATCTAATAATAAAATGACAGTATTTTATTTCAAATTAAAAGACGCATTAGGAGCAAGATTGAAGTAAATGAGGAAATTTTCATACAAATTCCTATATTCAAATGCTCGGGATATGGTATTACTGTTGTATCAGAAGAAAGGAGCATACAATAAGCTCCATAAATTTAATCTCTTGTGCGGTGCAATAAAAACGGTAGCAAGACATCTGAAAGGGGACCCAGATAAAGTTTCATAAAGCAGTGGGAGTTCCTTTACATAGATAATCAAATGAAATGCATATCCTGAATACGAAGTAGGAAAGTAAACAATAAATCGAGAAAAATAACATCTATAAAATATATTGCTGGATACTCTTTGTTAGCTCCAAAATAAGAGGGGACTTTATAGATTTTCTACTAACAGAAATATCTCATTAGATCTTGGATTTTGATGACTGTACTTTTCTGATAATGCTGGTACGGTTCTATGGATAATAAAAGAAAATGTATGGTAGTTATAGCATTTTGAGTTAAATTAAACCACTTATAAGGGTATTATTTAAGCATTTATAGACATTTGTACGTATATAAACAGATTCAATTTTTATTATTTTTGGTTCGTTTGGTCGTGTTGGCCTTAGGTATTAAGAGCATCAAGTTCCGAAACTTCGAAACCTTTAAGTTCTTGAATTATATGTTAGATTACGGCTTCGTATTTCTCAGGAAACTAAATCGTTGTATTCACAACATGGCTTTCAAATGTGGATGACTAGATAGGCTTCATTCTCACAAAAATTGTAAACTGAACTAGCTCACAGATAATATCATAAAATAACCGCATAGTAATGAATTGTCGAGTTCGTTACAAGGCTTTCCAAGAAACGAATTCGAGAATAAATGTTATGTTGTTAATGCTTTCTTCTCGGGAGATCAGCACTTGCCTGGCTGATCTCCCGAGAAGACATAATTCATAATCAACGCCGGGAAAGCTTCAAGTCTCTGAAAGGTTGCGTTGCTAATTAAATATGTGTACCCGCTCAACCTAGTAATTCACCTCAGTGTTTATCTGTAATGTGGGGTGACTCTAGATTCCGTTATGTTACAATGCAGTCTTCATAGAGCAGAAACTAGCGGTTGAACATTTATGTTTATGGAAACGTAGAGTCAGAATGAAAAATTCAATGCCATAGCCGGGATTTGAACCAGGGATCTTCTGGTTTAAGTCCAGCCGCTCTACCATTGAGCTACTATGGCCAACGTGCCGATATGACATTAAATTCTCCAACTGACTCGTATTTTCCCGGTAAACCACTTAGGGGTTCTCATAAACACATGAGACAACTACCTTAATGGCGACTTACTACATGTAAGTACTTTAAGGCCCGGGCTTTATAGTTAACCACTATTAGGACAATTATTCGAAATTAATTGTTCTTTCACACTGGCCGTGTGTAGGCTAAATTGTGGAAACGTAGAGTCAGAATGAAAAATTCAATGCTATAGCCGGGATTTGAACCACTATGTCTCATGTGTTTATGAGAACTCCTAAGTGGTTTATCGGGAAAATACGAGTCAGTTGGAGAATCTAATGTCAGATCGGTTCGTTGGCCATAGTAGCTCAATGGCAGAGCGGCTGGACGGAAACCAGAAGATCCGTGGTTCAAATCCCGGATATGGCATTGAATTTTTCATTCTGACTCTACGTTTCCACAATTTAGCCTACACACGGCCAGTGTGAAAGAACAATTAATTTCCAATATATGTTTATTTTGGTTACACGAATGGAAGACAGTATTTTCGGAAACTCAAAAACAAATTAAAATTAGAAAGTAATTTAAGCCGGGTGGAAGTGGGTAAACTTGTCCGTAAAAGGTGTTGAAGTGGAAAAGTAAGTAATCGTGTACAAGAAGCAGTACCTCAATTAAGAAGAACTGCAAGCCTCCCTTGTCTGTTGCTATTAAGTGTATCTATGTTCCGCCTGTTTTGAAAATGTTTTGTGGTGTAACTGCGTAAGAGTTGGCAAATGACAGACCCTAAAATTTAAAAAGCTACAAAAGCACTTAGTTACCTATTGTAAATCAGTATTTCGTATTAAGTGAAATGCGACCGAGCGGGAATGTTCCGGCCGTTTTGTCTGTGATCTGCATTCGGAAGGCCTGGGTTCGATTCCCGGGCCGACTTACATGACCCATAATTTTTTTTCGGTGGTTTTCTCGGGTATTTAGGTGAATGTTGGGTAGATTAATTGCATCTCCTGTCCCTGCGTTATCATTTTATATCATCTCTCACCCGGTGGTCTCTTTCAGGGTAAGAAGTGTCGGCGGTTGTCTCGGCGGTGCATGGCAGGATCATGTGCTCTTTCTCTTCCGGCAGGTCCGTTGCCGGTATTAGAACCTGCTGTTGGAACTATTTCGGGTTCGGCGGTGGGGGAGTATGTCCGTTGCTCTGTCTCTCCGGGGAGGTCTCTAAGTATAATGTAGGGACCCTGCTGTTGTCGTGGATGCTTGGGACGGCCGCTCTCTGTCTCCTCTCGCCTCAACAGTTGCAACAGTTACTGGGAGCGGAGAATTAAGGAAGCTTTGGTCATTTTCTCCGAGAGGAGCACGCTTAAGCAACAGTTACTGGGAGCTGAGGATTAAGGAGGCTTTGGCCATTTCCTCCGAAAGGTACACGCTTAATCGTGATACTGGATTTCAGTTCAGCTCCTCTTGGAAACCGGCCTTAAAATGAAAATCCGTGTACTTAAGAAGCAGAGATCCATACAGCTTGATAATCGAGTTAAGTAGTTACGTTTCTTTGACCCAATTAATTTTCTATACTCACGCCATCTCCTGACCTGTCATTTAATTTACTGAAAACAATCTTTTGTTCAGTAACGCGAATTTTGATAGTGTTCTGTCTTTGTTTATATTTGAGTTATATCCAGTGTTTCATTTGTAGTTATAACATTTAATAAATATCCTGATGATGGGAGAGATCCACACTCCCGAAACGTCGATTTCTAATCGTCTTTTCACTTGGCTTCCTTCCCGAGAACAACTTAAGAATGCTTTAGATTATATTCTACAAATTTTAAGGTCAATGTACTTTCATTGTAAGTTATCATTTTACGGACATATTGTAATATTCTTTAGGTAATGAATGTTAGAGCAGCAGAAATAATTAAGAGAAGAAAAAAGCTGGATACGTGATGCTAAAAATATGAATGAAGGAAATTTACCAAAATTATTAACAGAAAGCCAAGCATTAGAGAAAGATCAATATGTAGATAAATAGACAGGTTTAAGTGTTAATGAAGAACCGAGGTCCAAATCTTGAAATTAACCGTGATAATTGAACATTATTACAATGTTTCTACGATTTTTTTTTTTTTTTTTTTTTTTTGGAACTAGCTTCTATTATTCCAGCTATGCCTTATTTAAAGTTATATTCTATAAGGGAAGAAGTGCCTCTTTCAAAGGAGACTGTTTTCTTTTGGGTAAAATCTCTGTAGAAAGCGATTTTCTTGTTCTTCCAATTATAGTATACATATATCAGCAATTCTGCGATCCTGTGTTTCCTTCAAGGTTATCCCTCAGGCGGAAGAAAATATAATTCGGATATGGATATCGGAAATGAGATTCGTATGTTGGTTGGGAAGCGCGTCTAGAACGAGGAGAAAAACAAACTGCGAAATTCAAAATTGACTTTTTTCCA
Source organism: Mantis religiosa (assembly GCA_030765055.1). NCBI lineage: Eukaryota > Metazoa > Arthropoda > Insecta > Mantodea > Mantidae > Mantis > Mantis religiosa. The sequence goes on along the minus strand of CM060947.1, from coordinate 202,455,874 downwards.
ATAATAAGTGAAGTAAATCAAATAAAGAAAATGGGAAAAGTTCCATGCAGGTTGAACTGAGTCTTGAAAAACGAAATTCACACAGATCAGAAGACAGACAAAATGGGTGCTTTACTTGGGATCGGCTGCAGAACACTTAAATCCAGTATCGGGTAAATTGGCTATACTTATGTTTATATGGTTTCGAGTTGCTTCTCAGGTATAGCACAAAGTTGAGATTAGTTGTGCTAACTAAATGAATGTTCTGATCAGTTATGTACAGGAAAAATAGAGGAAGCCATGGTTTCCGAAGTATCTTGCCATGCAGGTCCTCGCTTGGATATTGGCTTTAAAAATGTAAAGCATTGCGCACACATTATTTATTCTGGGGATATAAATATTTGTATAAATAGTTTATTCTCGCACTGTAGGTATAACTAGAATAAGGGAACACAAGCGACAATTGTTTTCCATTTTAACTGCTTGAACTATCCATCTCGGTTATGCAGATAACTCGCCCTGATCTACATTGGAATTCGAGATCTCTTGAATGTGAGGCAGATACTCCAACACAGAAGCGGGCTAAAAGTGATTGTGAAACAGCTGGTGCCCTAAATGTCGGGGAACCGGAGAACCCAGAGAAAGCCGCCCAGACGCCACCTTGTCCATCACATCCCATGTTCTCTGGAATCTAACTTGAGCCGCTTTGGCAGGCGGTCTAACTACACCACACCGCTCTTAAGCGATAGCTAAAAGCATCGAAGACCTACTCACTATGTAATATATCTGATAATCCCAGTTAAGAAAATGAAATCGGACAATTTAAATTTATATCCAGAAATGTCTTGGAAAGACTTTTCTATGCCTTAACCAGATCTGATATTTAAAAACGACACCAAACGAGTATAGCCGTTGCGTAGTTTATAACTTAACTAGTCCGAATTTCGGTGTCGCACCTTCGAAGTTCTGTTAGGTATAATTTTATGCAGCATTCAATGTTACATTGTTTTGTGATTAGGCAGCACAGGGACGACTGGTGTACGAACCTCAAAACTTGTTATTGGGACGCACCGGCCTCGAAAACAAAAACATTACTCCTTGCCCTTTTATCAGTGACCCTAGCCTACCTTTCAGGTAATGGGGTAAAGGGCAGTTACTTGTGCAAAAATTGACTATTAACTCGCACAGTTGAGAGGTTGCTCTTCTGTGTAAAACTACACATTCCGTCCTAACAGGGAGGATTCTGCGAGTACTTAGCAAATCCAGGAGATATGGAGCGCTATACGAACGCCGAAATGTCGGATATAGTTTTGATGGATGGAAGAGCTGAAGGGAGTTCAATGAACGCACGATTAATTTAGTTTCATTAAAATATGAATTGTAAAATTAGTTACATTAATGATAATATTTATTTGTTTAACTTCAGAGCATTTTGTTATGATCTTAATTGTACAATACTTTCAACCACTTATTGTTAATATCAACAGCTTCCTTTTCAGTTACAAATGTTTTATTTAGTATTATCAAACAGGTGAAATAAAATTCTCGTCTCATTGTATAAGCCATTTAGTTTTGGTTAATTTATCTACAATTCTTTGATGTTGTTTTCTGTTCTATTTATCATTTAATGCTTCCATCCTCTACCCCACTAATATTAACTTCCCTGGAAAAGGTACACGTTGTATGTTTCCACCGACTTATTCGCCACGATGGACTGCTATAACGGAATTTTGGAACACGTTAACCACTCATAGGCAATTATTAATAATTAGATTTTTTATTGCGGTTTCATAAGCCAAAGGTATTCTTAATAGTAGCAAGCTACTGCGGAGTGTTCCGGTATTTATGCAAACAGCTACAGCACGCGGCATGGCGTGTGACCTATACCTGCGAACTACGACAGCGTGAGGCACGCGTCGTTGTTCTTGTCATTGCCCAATCCACACTCATTCTAGAGAATTTTTATGCGGCTTTGCTGGTGGTAAGAGCTATCTATATGTGTCACATAGAAGCTGAGCAACTGCTTCTATATATTCTTTCGGTGTCATTTTGAAGCAGCCTGTATATATAATGTATAATTAGTGTTTATCTGTTTCTTGCGGTTTTCCAGAGTGAAAAGAACTTCAAGTTTATTTTTAGGAAATTCAGGATACGCAATTTATTTGTCATAAATATGTGTTCAAACACACAAACATCATTTTAATTAAACCTGTTATATCCATTTTGAAGAAAATAAAGTCTTAAGGGTAATATAAAGGACTAAAAGACCGTTCTCTACATGCTATTTTAAGTTCATTGGATTTCTGAGTAGAATATGTCCCCAACGTTGTTTGTAGTAGTGAGCCTAAAATGCTAGAAAAGTGCGGCGACAACCTTCACCCCTCAGGGCTAGATATTTCATGGATGTGATGGAGTCGGCGACAAATTCAACACAAACACATATGTTGCTTTTGTAATTAAGTCCTCCAACTTTAAGTCATATCGAACGATGAGTGAAATGGGTAAAAGGAATCTCAAATGAGTTCAGAGTCCATAGACCTTAGAGTTATCCGACATTCATCATTCTGCCGGGGAGTTTCCAACTGCTAAAATGTAGGGACCCTGCCCTCTGCACTGTCGTGGCCCCTGAGAACGGCGAGCCTCTATCTCATTTCGACTCATGCTTCCTCCAGGGATGCTCTACTTGGGAGATAAGTACAATAAAGCAAGACTCGTCTCAGTGCCGAATCCCCACCATCCCGTAACCCAGTTCAATACAAATGCTTATCCTGAATAATTTAGAAATATGATGTCCTTTTTACTGAAAGTATTCTTATACTTCTTAAGCAAGAGATAGATTAAAACTTACTAAAGTCCAAGCTGTCACAGCCCGCAAGCCTGCCAACCCGATTGCCGGCCTCACGCCCAATACGCAGACTCTTACAATGTACACAAGATACTGGGACAGGATTTCTATGTTTGAGATGGGATGCACGTTGACTTTTCGAAGATCCACGTCGAGAAGCCAGATATAACAGGGTTAATTCATTGTATCTTGAGTTGTTTCTTGATGATTGTATTTGATTAAATAAGAGTCATGAGAATCAAAGTTCCAGGCGTGGTTTGGAATAAGGTTTTGTAACTATTTAATTGTACTATTTGGATTACATTTTACTTGAACTTCCTTTCCCAGTCACTTGCACGTTACTTCCAACATATCGATAAATTCTTACTTTGTTATATTTAAACAGTTCCAACTATTACATAAAAGTTCTTGATCCTGCACCACTATTCATCACACTCACCATTACAAAACATCTCTTTACTAAGATTATTGATTTTTCGTAACTATCGTTACTGCTATCTTAATTTTGTGATTGGCCGATTTAATTCCACGTCACAACATTACGTCATACAAGTATTACTACGGCCAATCATAAAATTACATATATTTTTACTTGTTTAAATTACGAAATCGATTTACATAATTATTTTTGTTATAAATTTATAAACTTTTCATGCCTTTTCTAAATATAACTCAAAACTACTGTTACAATACAGTGCGTCTAAATAGCCATGGTGCATCTTTGATCGAGCACAGGAAAGCGACGAAACAGAATAGAAATTCGAAATGAAATTGATTTTGATACTGAAAAGCCCTCTTGGCAATTTTAATCCCTTGAGTCTTCTCTTACCGCACTATTTCGTAATCATTCAAGTTCCATTCACCCTTAACTTCCTAGCTTTTTATGAGCCAACTGTCTTATTTTTCTATTAATTCAAAATACTGCCTGTTTTGTTAAGCTCTTCACTAATGCTCACGCTAGAGTGATAGATATTTTAGCGTCAGTTTTGGCAACAAAGAGACTCGTCTAAATACGAGAGTGGTCTAAAACGTTTCCAGTCTCAACATGAAGATGGCAGCACTTCTAAATAAAAGCTAGTGAATTTCGTTGTCCATCTGTTGGCAAATATTGAACCATTTTGGACGCTCAGTTGTTATTTAACAGTCGTTTGAGTGAATTAATGTTACCATTTTTATAAAAATGGACAAAATCGACTATTGAGCTGTCATATATTTTTTGAAAGGCAATACGCCTACAAAAATCAAAAGATGAGTTGGATCCTGTGTATGGGAACTCTGCACCATCGTTTGCCACAGAGAAATTTTGGGCAACTGAATTTAAACGTAGCCGTAAGAGCTTGGGAGACGAACTTTCGGGACGTCCAAAAACTGCAACTTCTGACGAAAACATTGCCAAAGTTCAACAAGTTGTGCTAAATGAGAGCCAAATTAAAGATAGAGAGATAGCAGAGACTATGAACATGTCAAAGGAACGTTTTGACGAATATCGGGTAGCTCTAAGCTCCATATACCCCGGACTTATTTTGGGCATCATTTCACCAATAACTTTCATCGCTGGATATGACTTAACGTTGGAGAAAGTAAATGACAAGAAAAAGAACGTTTTTGTCACATAATATAACAACATATAGACACTAGGAAGCTGTCTCCGCGTTGGATGCCGCATTTGCTCACGTTAGACCAAAACGTGTTCGAACGAACATTTCCAACGCTCTGTTGGCGCAGTTTACGCGCAATATATCCGAGTTTTGGCGCCGATTAATTACTGTAGATGTAACTTGGATACACCATTATACACCCAAAAAGTACAGTCCAAACAGTGGAATTCAAAAGGGAACCGGCTCCTTGCAGTTGGGGAAGTGATGTCGACTGCTTTTTTTTTTTGGGGGGGGGGAGATAATCATAGAGCTATTTTAATCGATTGTCTTCAAAAGGAAAAAACCATTAAAGGAGCATGCTACGCATCATTACTTGACAATCTGAAGTCTTAAGTTGCGGGAAAATGACCACATTTGCAGAAAAAGAAAATCCTGTTTCAAAAAAAAAAAAAAAAAAAAAAAAAAAAAAAAAAAAAAAAAAAAAAAAAAAAACTTCAGCGATTACAATGGCGAAAATCCATGAAGGACGGGTTGAACTGCTTGACAATCCACCTTACTCACCAGGTCCGAAGCGACTTCTTTTTGCTCTCTGGTCTGAAAACTGCGCTCGGAGGACAGATATTTTCGTCAAAGATGAGGCAATCACCTTCATGGACAATTATTTTGCAGAGAAAAGTGCCTAGTACTTTTTGGACCGATTACAGAGATGGCAGCCTCGCTGGGAGAAGTGTATGGAGTTACAAGGAGACTATGCTGAAAATAAAGGTATCTGAAAAAATACCTTGTATCTTTATTAGGTCGGAAACTTTTCAGGCCACACTCGTAATGGCTTAGATCATGCTCAGCAGCAATATAGGTGTAATATCCATTTTGGAGCAAAAAGTGTAGTATCGGCTTGTTGTAGACATTTACCAAGATCTACTTTAGATGTAAAGTAAACTCATGCCTCCATTATATTTAAAATTTTATATCATGGTTTTTAGGCAGGCACACTACATACGTATGTGCCTAATTGTGTGTTAAATTTATATTAAATATTAATAAAGCTTTCCTGATTAGTGGTTAAATTCCTCGAGGGCAGGAGTATACCAAGGCTAATTAATGTTATGTGATACATCAGTATGCTTAAGCAAGTAAGTCGCTGTTATGATACATTTTCTCCAGTACTCTCTGGTCTTATTATATATTTATTCATTTATTTTTTATTTTTTACACAAACAGAAACTTTTATTTAAGGTGAAGTAGAATAATGTTTGCAAGGTAGTGGAGGCAGCTGTAATCCTGTTTTGCATTGCTGCAGAGTCCTCATGTGCTTGAGAGACTACCCCACAAGTGAACGTACGGTACATTACTGGTGTGCTTTTAATGAAACACTCTCAGATGAAGCTGCTGGAGCGTATATAGGGTATTGTTAACTTTCTACGTTAGTCTCGTTGGAATTAGCACTTAAGTGTCACAATTCGATAATCGACTTGAGAATCGACTACCTACAGGTGACGACGCCACCAGCACACGCATGATTACGTAACCGCGAAATAGAGGCTTATAAACACGGATCACGGCGTTGGGGTATGAAACGTGCCAGGTGATTCGATCATTCGTGGGACATTAAGCTGACGTCATTAGTGTGCATGAGGAAGCTGACATGGCTATGTGGACGATGTAATACGCCTGGAATTCGCAGGCGGTCCAGCAACAGTGCTGATACCTTGGCTTCTCACAAGTTTCTAGTATTCATCGCAAAGTTCCTTTGATTTTCGTCGCAATAATTCTATTGTATCAGAATGCTAGCCCAGTAATTTCATTGAACAACTCCTTGTTGGAAATGGTATTGTTGGTTATCTCCAGGAAGTATTTTACGGTTCAGCAACACCATCTATTAAAAGGGAGGGGGAGATTTAACGTCAATCTCCAAAGAGGTAGGAAATGATCGAAAAGCAGATCTTTTATTTCCTAAACTTAAACCTTTGGCATCATTGTTGTATTTACATTGCTCTAATATCTTGCTATTTATTAGTTTAGGAAGTACTCAGGTGAAATTTAATTTCTGTAAACGTGGTGCTGAAGTTAAACCTGAATTTTTATGCACAAAATAGACTTCAGCTCCATAGTGCGACCTGAAGCAAAGCCATTAACTGTGGTCATTAATTAATCTATTAAACTGTCCCAAATATTTCAAAGCTATCATTATCTAAGATAAATATCTGGTGTACAAACCTATGCTTTTATGTACTTTTGTATCCTGTATTTCGGTTTCGGAAAATTATTTGTTAATTAGCCTTGTCCGAAAGTTTTTAAACGTTTATAATAAATGTCGCTAAATCAACTATGTTTATTTTGTTTTCTACATAATCTAACGAGAAAGATATAAAACACTTAACCATTGTGATTTTGATAACTTGGAGGCTTAGTTAGAATTTTTTAATCTTTATGATTACTAGAAGTGTTATAAACAGTGTTGTTCTCATCTACTGCTAAGCAGTATCCACAGCTGAGGATGGGTTTAGTGTCATGCCGAAACTGCTTCGAAAAGAACAGAGGAAGAAGAAAGTGTTGGTACGTGTCAACTGAAAATTATGCTCCAGAAATCTACATTAATTGTTTAATCTTGCTTCCATGAAAATGCTACTATCTTTTATTAGAACATGATTTTAATTTGAGAAAAATATCTCCGGAATGATGCCGAATTATGGAATGTACATGAAATATAACAAGACGGGAGAAGGCTTAAATATAGAATGGGTATTTGAGTCCTAAAACTGAAAGTAAGTTACAACTCTTCTGGATGGACACCTTATCTGTTAAAATACATACACCCTTTTGCTTTCACCACTCTGCATGATATGAAATGTGTAATGTTTAATGTTTGTATTTTAGTTAATTGATGGAAATTAATCATTTATCCACACTAGCCGTATATAGGCTAAGGTATTTGATGGATAGCGTCAACATGAAAAATTCAATGCCATGGCCGGGATTTCAAACACGGATCTCCTGGTTTCCGTCCAGTCACTTTCAACCTTTGAGCTACCATGGCCAACATGCCGTCCTGACATTAAATTCTCCATTGACTCATATACTTTCCCCGTAGAACACTACGGGCTCTCGCATCCGAGATACACCGTTTGTGGCCATTTACTATTCTAAGTACTTAAGTCCCAGGCTTCATCATTTAACACTTATTATTTTAGTTAATTGATAGACATTAATCATTTCTCCACACTAGCCGTATATAGGCTAAGGTATTTGATGGATTAATTTCCAACAATTAACTAAAATAATAAGAGTTAAATGATGAAGCCTGGGACTTAAGTACTTAGAATAGTAAGTCGCCAAAACTGGTGTATCCCGCATGCGAGAGCCCCTAGTGGTCTACCGGGGAAATATACGAGTCAACTGGAGAATTTAATGTCAGGACGGCATGTTGGCCATGATAGCTCAAAGCTTAAGAGCGACTGGACGGAAGCCAGGAGATCTGTGGTTCTAATCTCGGCATTGGCATTGAATTTTTCATGTTGACTCTATCCATCAAATATCTTAGCCCTTATACGGCTAGTGTGGAGATATGATTAATTTCCAACAATTAACTAAAACAATAAGAGTTAAATGATGAAGCCTGGGACTTAAGTACTTACAATAGTAAATCGCCACAAACGGTGCATCTCGGATGCGAGAGCCCCTAGTGGTCTAGCGGGGAAATATACGAGTCAACTGGAGAATTTAATGTCAGGACGGCACGTTGGCCATGGTAGCTCAAAAGGTTAAGAGCGACTGGACGGAAATCAAGATCCATGGTTCAAAACCCGGCCATGGCATTGGATTTTTCATGTTGACTCTATCCATCATTTAATGCTTGTTTTTATTATATGGGACACAGCAGGCGGTGACACTGATGATACATGAGACGAAGATGGCGTGGTAAACAGGAGATCCCGGAGAAAACTAGCCCAGCACCATGTTGTCCACCACAAATCTCACTTTACGGTCCTAGGAGCGAATCCGGGTCACCTTGGTGAGAGTCCAGCTGTTAGAATGCTGTTAGAGCACTGCTGGAAGAACGTTGTTGGACAGATATGAGTCCATGTCATTTCAACCTTTTTGCAAAACTGAAATTACCACTTATGTGTTTCAAATGGGAAGGCGTTTGTCTTTGAGCGCTACTAGCTAGGCAACCAATCGGAGTACTGCTGTGTTGTCGTATTGCATTCCCCCAAACTAATCAATCCCTAAGAAATACTATTCGCGCTAGGACAAAAATTCAGATTTTGCAAAAACTGATCCTTGAGGAAGAAGAGAGTAGGTAATGTATTTAACATAACCGTAAAATCCCATATTTTTAGCTCAAATACTTTTTCCTAACACAAATAAATAAATTAGATACCATTATATAACAATGCATTGTGACGTAAACACTGTAATGGATATCATTATTGGTTGGCATGTATGCGTGATCTTATATTTGAAATTACTCAGAACTGAAACTTTAACATTTGAGATGACGTGGAAAAAGAAATATGTACTTTGAATAAGCTAAGGTGTTTGTTAAATTCGATAAGAGGAAACGATACACTTCTTGCTAGTCTGGCAGAACGTGTCTGGTCACACTATACCTTTGTTTATAAATGGTTCGTAATCTCTATTTACCCTAGAGAGTTCAAAACAGCATTATTCAGTTACTCTTCCATGAAAAACTTTATCAGCTAGATCAATGAGATACGATCCCCCGTCCCCCGTACTACTGCTAGAACAATCCAATTGAGTTAATGTGGGCTCAAATTATGTTGCAAACAGAAATAATATTTTTAAACTGACTGACGTTGAACGACTTATTCACAAACAAATTCACAAGGAACCTAACAAGACTGGGAAAACTGTGTGAGACATCAGATAAACTACAAGAAGACGACTTTTGGAAAGAAACAGCACGTAACGAGATTTTGGAACCTTTCATCATAAATTTGCAGTACTCAGACGTTGAAGACAATGACAATGATGAATTATCTCATAACGTAAGTAACAGTCACAGCTATACGGATGCACCGCTGGCATTTTCGTTGGATTAGAAAAATAAGTAATTCATAAACTGTAATTAACTTTCAACTAAATATTTAAAACATTTGCGTAATATACGAATATTCATGTTGCAGTTGTGATTTCAACAATTGCATAATTATAGAACTTTGGAAAATTCCGTTTTCGTTTCCTTACGTCTAGCGCCACGAACACTCGCAAGTGTGCGAGAGAGAGAGGGAAATATAAAAGGAGTTGGGATAACGAGGTGGCAACGATGGAGGCTCTAACGCATCTGATTCGCTACAGGCGAGAGCTCTTCCCATTTGAAACACATAATAGAGCAGATCGCTTTAGAACCAGACGGGCAATTAGAGAAGCAGTAGAGCAGTTTCTTGGAATATTAGGACAAGACGCTGTGAATGGCATCCGTCAGTTCCCTGATGTGTGGAGGCGAGTTCTTCATGTTGGAGGAGATTACGTCTAAGCATTACAATAATGTGACTGCTCCAAAAATGTTTAATTTGCTGCTAATTCAAATGTTGCCACTAATTATTGAACAACCTAAGTATAGCTAGGGACCCAGCTCCATGTGTTTGCGGGATGAGGAGAGCGATGAGGAGGGAAGTAACTTGGTGACATGTGGCAATACTTGCATAAACAAAAATTATCACTTGTTATTGTTCGTTACATGAGGAACAGTGGCGGTGCTCTCGCTTCTAAGCATTTGTTTGTTACAAGTGCCAAGCTATTGTAAATTATTGTGGATGAATGTTCATCAGAGGCTATTTGTAGACGTAATCTTGTGGTCTATAGCGAGGTTCGTCAGTTTAAATATAATTCACGTCCTCCAAGTTGTCACACCGGACGAGTAATGAAGTGGGTGAGATGATGGTCAACTGAGTCCAGAGTCTATAGAGCTTTGAGTTACCCGACGTTCGTCTTTCAGGATAAGGGAAAATCTCCAATGTTGTCATATCGGAGGATGAATGAAGTGATGTGCAAATGATTCCAGGGTACATAGAGCTTAGAGCTACCCGAAATTTATTTTCAGGTAAGAGAAAACCCCTGAAGAAACCTTAACCAAATAACCCACACTGACCAGGCTTGAACTCGGGACCTCTTAAAAAGCAATTATTTGAATAACTTTTTTCCTGCGTGAAGCAGACATGCTACCACCTAGGTTACAGTTGGGGCCAGTATTTTATTGTGAAAGATCAGAAAATGTGATTCTGAAGATTAGAAAGGAGCGTAAACGACTTCAGGTGCAAAGTGGACATTCTGTTTTATGTTCAGCGCTGAAGAAAATAGAAATACACAGAAAGACAATCGAAAAGTGTTTGTGGGTAAATTTGATAAGTCTGTTATCGGGAAGCTGTTTAGGAATTCTGCAAAATACAGAAAGTAATTACAAAGAGAAATAAACTCCGTGCGTTTGTTAAGCACAGGATACATTTTCCTTTCGTCACAATATCTTTGACAAGAGCCTTAAAAACTATTGACTTCAAGTGGAGAAAATGTGAAAGCAAACATAAGATTTTAATTGAGAAACTCAAAATTATACGTGGCTAGATCATCTTGTATATACATGAAAGTTTTGTGGAAATCTGGTGGAAACTTATTTATTTAGATGCAACTTGGTTGGACAGTAAACCGAAAAGCGGTTTCGGCAGACGTTGAGGCATTTTAAGTTGCCAAAAGTTACAATGCAGGCACTTGTTTCACTGTTTTACGAATTATGCTGGAGGGAAGAAGGGGTTTGTGAATGTAGCAAAACTGCTGTATAAGGCAGGAAGCAACAGTGGGGATTACTATGACCAATAAACCACAAAAGTGGTTGAAAGGAATGTTTATTCCACACATCCCACCTTCTCTAGTTACAATTTTGGACAGTGAATCTTTTCTGAAGGGTGCCCAAATATCCTATCAAGAAAGAGATAGTGAATTTCTTGCAAAAACGGGGCGTTAATTGTAAGGAAGAAATGACGAAAGGAAATTTAGTTCCCTTCTTTAAGTCCATCGCCCAAAGAAGAAGTAAGAAAGTCAAGGAAACAGAAGCTGAAAATTGAAGGGGAAAAAGTACAGACGCACGGACGGAATAGTGTCGGATGTTATAGAGCATTATAGATTACATCATTATGGATATGGAAACAGTTCATAGGTCCACCAGGGTGACAATAAACATATTTTCACTAGCATGACTGCAGTGATTTAAAAGTGAATACATAGCAATGGATAAGAAGGTCTGTATGCTTCTTCTTAATTTGTATCAACATTAGGCATTTTGAATTAAGTTAAATTTAAATGTACACTATAGTAAAAAGGTCACCCTTAATAGTCTAATACTGCATGCCACTAATTGCGTCAGTCACTGTGGTCTTAGCATTTATTTGCATTGTTCAGTTTTGTGCATTCATTGAAAAATCTGAAACGCCATATCCATCTGGCTGTTAGCATTCCTCTCCCCTCTCTAATGTCATTGTTATCCATCGTAAGCTTGAGCATATCCTTTACAACTACACGGAGCTAGGACCCTTGCAGTATTATCTTTATATCAAGCGTTACGTAATGTTCCTTTTTCTGTTCCAGAAAATATGCTTTCTTCAACTTATTTAAAAAGTGACTATGTGTACCAGAGTTTGTATCGTATTAGAAACAAATAAAGTGTTTGAGACAACACCAGGCTTCTAATTATTTTGGGATACGCAGCTATTCAGAGGTGTAAGCTACATTATATTAAAATACAGGGAGGCACACCATAGGTCATCCGACTGAATTTTGATCCTACAAGTATACTATTGGGGCAATAGCTTTCAAATTATCTGCTGAACTTCGTGCAGTTCATGGAAATTACTCCAGATGTTACGAGTTCATTGCTTCCGTGTTGAGTCTGCCATTTCAGTTTGCCGCGATGGCGGACAAAGGACGGTTGACCGTAACCCAAAAGACGAAGATTTTGTTACTGTTCACGGCGACGAACAGTGTTACATTGACACAGAGAAGGTTTCGTGCTCATTTTGCACACGCTGGGCTCCCAGCCCACAGACAATACGCAGACTTCATCACAAATTTGCAGGTACTGGATCCGTTTTTGAGAGTAAGCGGCCACACGCACGTACCGTCCGTTCGCCGTAAACCATTAAAGCAGTTCGAGTGGCTTTGGCTCGTAGTCCGAGTAAATCAACAAAAAGATTCTGTGCCGAGTTGGGAATTTCATGCCGATCTGTACAAATAATTATTCAATCCGAGCTTCGCTTGTAACCATACAAGATGATAGTGACGCATAAGCTTACTGCGACAGATAAGGAGCGCAGACTACAGTTTACTAGTTGGACAATCGAGCAAGACCAAGAGGTAATGCTACACAGCACTTGGTTTTCTGACGAAGCGTATTTTTACGTGAATGGTGTTGTGAACAAACAAAACGTTCGATTCTGGGCACGTGAACCTCCGCGAATAATCCACAGAAAACCCCAAAATATAGTGCAGCTTAGTGGAACCGTCATTGTGGAGTTATGCCGCGCCATGCCCGAAGATTTGTGACTGAGAGTCGTCACAACGGCACGTGTGCGACTTGAAGAATTTGTAAAACAAAACGGCTGTCCTATTGAACATGTGATTCATTAGGTTGTATTTCCAAGCTGCATTCTTTACTTCTGCATCAATAAGTGACAAATCTTGTGAACAACAAATATGTTATTCATGAAACAAATCAGGTGACTTATCGTGTGCCACCCTGTATATTTACAATTTTACTGAGTAGTTTTTTAAACGCATGATTTAATAACAGAAGTACATACACATAGAATAATGTCGTATAAATACGTTATTCCATGCTTTTAGGGGTTGAAGTAATGTTTCGTTCATTTCTGAGCATTTATTCAGAGTTGATATCTGATGAAGTTTGTTCATGTAGTTTTTGATTTTGAATTCCAGTGGGTCCTTATATGTTCGAGTTAGGTAATCCCATTTAAATCAACACCTTATCAAAGTACGAAAATAATAATGTAATTCTGAATGGGAAAAAAGGGGCCAGCTTCTACCACTGCTGGAATGCTGCTAAGCCTTTTCCTTTCCTTTTTTTAATGAATGAGAAGGCTAAAGGGGAATAAAGCTTTGTTCTACTAAATAATCTCCTTTTAATTACGAATGGCTGCTTTTTTACTGACACTCAGTGAGAAAATATTTCCTTCTTAGTTACAGGTAGTGAAATAAAAGAGATTTTCAAAGGCTCTTGTGTAAACATTGGCCATCAAAGGGACGAGTGCTTGCTTGTTGGTGGTTTTGTATAACTAACTCAGGCTGAGAGAACAATGGATGTTCATTAGTATAGCCTCACAAAGGGATGTTCGAGAAGGTTCTTATTTCATTTCACAAAATCTAAAAAGCGAAACCCTGAACATTAAGAGTTACATCTAGAATACTTAAAATGTAAAAGTGTGGCTTCAATCCTAACTTGTTTGTCACAAGCTGAGGAATAATCAAGATATCGTTAACTAATGAACTTTGTTTACGTTTATCAGGTATCCTGATCACATTAGTGAACGAACTCTGGCAGTGAGAGGATGTCGGATGCTCGTTAATTTTCAGGAGTATACACTCTTAATAGAGGATGTCCGGGACTTGTAGCTTGGTGTAATATGAAGATCGTATCTGATTTTGTCACAGCAAAGTAAACGCTAACTTAAAGATAATACATACATCAGGCATGGTTAACAACATTGGGGGTTATAACAACAACAATAATGATTGATTTCGTCGTAGTGTATGAAGTACGCCATTTTCTTACTATTAAATGCAGAAGGTCGTTCTCTGTTGCACCAATCGTCATGCTGCGTTACCCAACTTTATTTCTTTGAATACACACATTTAAATTGCCTATAAGCTGAGGTTATACTGCAGTTCAGGGATACATAATCTGTGTTCCATGATACATCTCTGGGACTACGCTGTGCTACAAGAAAATAAAATTAAAATCAATGGAATTTCATTATAGAATAAGACACAAAAAGGGATTCAAAGTATGAAAACGGAAACTATACTTGGAGCAACAATGTGCGTAAGTTGAATTTTACTGATATTCTTAAGCGTTTGATGCTAACATCATTAACTTAAAATAAGACCTGAGGCTTTCCTAGTGACGAATACGCTCACATTCTTTTAATGCAACCTGAGAAGTCTGGGCTGACAAAGCATTGTTTTGATAACGATCATAGAGCCAATTTTCGGGAGACGACCTTCTTGACAAAATGCAAGTTACTGGGAGCGGAGAATTAAGGAGGCTTTGGCGATTTCCTCTGAAAGGAGTACGCTTAATCGTGATGCCGGATTTCAATTAAGCTCCTCTTGAAAACCGGCCTTAAAATGAAAATCCGTCGAATTAAGAAGCAAAGATCAAAACAGCTTGATAATCAAGTTAAATAGTTACGTTTCTTTGACACAACTTTCTATACTCGCGCCATCACCTGACTTGGCATTTAATTTACTGAAAAGTATTTTGTTCAGTAATACGAATTTTGATAGTGTTTTTTCTTTGTTTATAGTTGTGTTATATCCAGTATTTCATTTGTGGTTATAACATTTTATAAATATCCTGATGATGGGAGAGATACACACTCCCAAAACGTTGATATCTAATCAGCTTTTCACCTGGCTGGCTGCCCGAGAAGAAACTTATGTTAATTATACTGTGAAATCTTTAATTTTTCCAAAACATCACTCCGGTCTTTATTTTCAATTAACAACCTAGCGAATTCTTAGTTTAGCCCATTATGGTACTTCAGTAATTTGGAACCAGTTATACTAATCACTTCATTATCTTGCGTGAAGTACTGGAGTAACAAAATATGCCCGACGTAGACTACTCTTCCGGACAGTTCACTTTCTGGATAGTCGAACACAGGACGTCTCCAAGTTACGCAGTAACTGCACTTCACTATGTTAGTCAAAAGCTCTCTCGAAGAACAGCGTTTAACGTTGCACATGGCAACTACGCACTGACGTAGTCACTGGATTCCTTCGCCAGGCTCACTCTCTCGCTCGACTTATTCAGAAACACCGGCAGACTGTTTGGGGTCTAGAGAGCGCTTGATATACAGCCTTGGGAACTTCCCAGAATATGATGTTTACGGTGGACGAGCATGCACCTTACCTTACTGATAACCTCGGGCGTAGCAGCAGCGTCACACCGCTGCCTCCTTAAGGCTGTTAGGTTTACGATCTTCAGAGATGTATCACGATGAAGTACTCTCAGCTTCCCTTACAATTGAGAAAGAATGCGGTCGAGATCTGACATATTGTTGCCTCCTCGTTGCTTCCAAGATACCCCATTAAAATCGGCGACGCTGCTTCTTGTTATTGATATTCGGATGTCTTCATGCCCATTGTTACAGTGTCTCCGACTACACACAAGGAGGAATGTTCCATCAATCGATTGAAAGGTAAAGGTGAGGTAAGAACTCAGTTCCGGAAAGTACTTTTAAAAGTTAATTAGTACAAATAAACTGGCTGCGTGATTTTGGCACTTAAAAGAAATATATCTTAATATGTATATCTACAAAGATATACACCTTCTTTTGAAATAAATAGCATTTTGCCTACTTTTAAATAAATTTATAAAAACAAGTGCAAGATATTATGGAAAAAATGTTAAAAGAATTTGAACAGTCTTAAAATTATATTAATCCTCTCATCCTTCATAGAGCTCATTTTCATACTTGAAGATTTTCATTTTCACTTATAGTTATGTTATTATTCCATTTTAACTGATGTTAATTATCTTGCATTTGATAGAAAGGAAACTTTTACATTTTCGTTCTTCTAAATTCCAAACGAAAGTTTTGGATGTCCTAAGAAATTTTAATCAAATCTCTTACAGCACTGACCACGATGAGTAACTTTTTGGCTGTAATTTCGAGTTCTCGAGAAACAAATTTAAAATAATGAAATAGTATTTCAGTAGAATTATCGACGTGGAAGGATCCTGAGAAACTGTCAACCTTAAAATTAATAAACGGCGTTTAATGAACCTTGGAATATGAAGGAGATCGCAATACATGCATTCAAATGCTGTAATACGACGAACAAAGTGCCTGCAAATAGTTAAAATTACCAATTCTGCGCTGGTGACGAGAGTAAGTCAAATTTATAGATTTTTTAATGTGTAAATATAATGGGATCTAAGTACAAAACGTTTTATTTCCATATTTACCTGAGATGAATATTCCTTTTCTGGTGAGACGCACAGTTGCGCTTTGTGACTTCATGTTTGTTGCAACCACTAAAACTAGTATTTCGTGTGGGCTATGATTTCAGGAGTGTACACGTTCAGGAATATGAAAATAAGAACTATATCTTGTGATACCTTGGCAATTATACTCAATATTAAAAGTTAAACACTGGTTGGAGATAAGAGCGCCAAGACCTACCAACCCGGCTGCCGGCCTCACGCTCACTTACGCACGGCAGAGGTGGACGATCATCCAACCAATATGGGGAGGAAATGAGGTTGGCATCTTGGCATCCCCCAGCCGGAGTGTTGGTTTCTGACCAGGGTCGCTTAGCCAGCGTAAGCTCCTCACTTGCCTCACGATGCTCAGTAGGCTCCTGTCCTATATTCAGGACCGGAAATCCCCACTCCATGTGTGGGATCGAACTCGGGCCGCTTTCCGTGGCCAGGGACCAAGGCATGCTGCCTTGGTCCGCTACGCCACGGCGCAGGGCATACTCAATATTACAACAGTTAAAAAGGAAGAAGGCATCAACTACTGGGCCCTTACCCTATAGCAAACATTTGTTAATGCAGTTATGTTAGCTTTTTGTTATTTCGTTTTGCATTAGATTACTGTTAAGAGTAATGTATTTATTTTGCACTCCGTTACTTGTGTCTATCTACTAATCCATATGCATTGATTGCAGCTTCGTGTATTAACAAAGTAGGAGATTAATAATGTCTGCGCTCAGACGGCGATCAGGATGCAATTAAATGTTGTTCTGATAAAATTATGGTTTCATGAATTGTGTGTGGTATTGTAACACACATTATTGCTCTGTTTGCTAGGCTAATCTGTGCAGGTAACTGCTCATTATACCACCGCCACGTAACATGTAATCAAATGTACATGCATAAAACCCGTGGGGCTTCAATCTGCAAAGAGATTTTGAGACTAATTCACCTCTATGTGCCCATATTGTCGTACGTGGCCTTTTATCGGGGAATAATATCTCTAATAGTATTCAAGCCCAGGGGTGTTTGCCCAGCGGCGCATCAGTCATTCGGATGTGTGGCGGATGGATTTGTCTTGTTTTGATCAGTATTAGAGGCACCTAATAATCATGTATGCTTATTATTATTACTAGTTTAGATATGATGAATTCATTTGTATACATAGCAGTTAAAATAAAATGACTAATCACACAAATCACACACACTGCCTCCTATTCAAGTCATGGCTCCTGTACCCGCTTTGAATCTGTTTAGGCCTCAAATTCTCATTTTGTCTTAAAGTATGTAGCGTGCAGAAGATCCCGTTTGTAAGTATTTTGATCTGCTTTATTCAACACTTAAAGAGTTAAAGAATGTACTAGAATAGAATTAATAAGAAATGAAACTATTCGAGAGAACTAGGCATATATAAATTACAGGACAAAATAGAAGAAACTACACAGAAGTGGACAGAACTTATGAGTAGAATGGATGAAGAAAGAGTACCGGTTTTAATAAGAAGATACAATCCTCGTAGAAGAAGAGATGTAGGATGCTCTAGTAGAAGAAGGAATGCCAAGACGGAACAGGCAGAAATGCCTAATACCTGAAGTGAAGATGAAGAAGAAGAAGAAGAAGAAGAAGAAGAAGAAGAAGAAGAAGAAGAAAAGAAGAAGAAGAAGAAGAAGAAGAAGAAGAAGAAGAAGAAGAATTTGTTGCTCGCACATTATTTTCATTCTTTCGAGTCTGGCTAACAAAATTCAAATTATTTTGGTGCTGTTAAGGGCGCTGGAAAGATATTTTTACCCAGACAAAGCTAATTTTTACCAATATTAAAATTTGACTATATAGAAAACTAAACATTATCAGAAATTTAAATTCGTTATGATTACTGTATAAGGATGTGTGCATTTAACTAGTGTATAATATTTAAATTACGTTCACATAGGTCCATGCAAACGGAGCATAAATCACACCGTGGGTCCCAAAAAAGAAAATATTGCACCCTATATTTCAGGTGCACTTTACTTGTAGGAATTTAAAGCCACATGCACAAAGTTTTATGTTAAATAACCTAAGATACAGTTTTATAATATCAGTTAAATGAAAATCTCATATAATTTATACTTTGCATATGAAATATTAATTAGTTTTGAGTAAAAAATATAATATTTTCAAGGACTGAATATTTGTTTTCATCCATTTTATAAATCACACGAATATAAATGTTAGCTGAATGTGTTGCTGGAACACTGAAAAATAATCAATACAAATTTTTTGTCAATATCTTTTATAGTTTTTGAGAAACATGCACCTAAGGCATGAAAAATCAAGGTTTTGGGAAATCACGGTCAAAGAGTAAGCACCATGCTCAGGAAGTGGGCGTATGATTACGCCGCCATGTTTAAATTGACGAATTAAAGGACTTTAATACCAGCTGACAACCTATGTTATATATCATTTTAAACCTGAAGAATTATATAATTTCTAACATTAAAAAACAACAATGGATTTTTTAAACCTATGGACCTCCCAGTGCCCTTAAGAATGTTTATGGGCTGTATTTATATTAGTCACTATATTGGGTGTCTGATATTGGGCTAAGTTGACCTATGTCTGGGGATTCTATTCTGCTAGCTTGAGTGCTTATATCGAGTACAATTCCATAAGTTTGTGTTATTTTAACAAGGTATTTGTAACTTTTCTGACACAGTTCTTCTTCTGGGTTTGTTGGTTGCCATTTTTGCATAAACATATTTTGATGTTTATATGTAGTTACTTTTTGCCGTACACAGGCTTGATTTCTACCAATTAATCATGTACTACATTTTTTATAGTCCACTCATTCCAGTCATATATTCAAGTATAAAGTTCTTAGCCATTAGTCGGTATTGCATTTATTGAAATTCAAAGATTCATGGGAAATTTCGTTCTAAATTATACGTTTGTATAGTGTATTTAATGCATTGTGACATTAAATTAATGTCTACAGAGCTTATTGAATTGTTTATATTACATCAGAGTTTTATTTTCCGATAGCACCGGAGCTATTGGATAGCTGCAATTAGTCAACTAGTGTCAGGTAAAGAGCTACAGTGAATGAGTTAAATGCGCGAATTTGTTAAGTATTGAAGTTTGTTATGTAATTAGTTATGTATTGAAGTGACCTTGGTGAGAGTCAAGCGGTCTAATCGCTCGGCCATGGCGTGACCCCGAAGGCCTCTAAACTGCGGGTTAGTAGGTACCTGGAAGGGTCACTTACACTAGGTTACATTGAGAGATAGGCGGCGTCCAGGATAAAGAAACCTCGATATTAAACCCACCAAATTGTGTGCTCACAGACAGAGCCAACAGCATTAGGATAACAACGATAGCTAGAGATTGAAAGTAAACTTGGACGACCAAGATAGCCGTGAACCTGAAATTTCTCGACTGGGAAGCCATAGTACTGATCATCAGACAGCAATGGAACTTCATTACAGATTTCTCTAATGCCTTACTGCATTCTTTAAACTAAACTACCTACTTATAAAATTAGCAATTGAGTTATTGTCTATTTAGAAACAAGTGCCAATACATGTTGCTGAACGAAATTTAAATAAGCTGAGGCAGGTAAGGCTTCTATAATTTTCACCAAAGAGCAAGAGCGAAAGAAATTGCGTGAACTAGGACGCCTTTGCGCTTAACTGTATAAGCTCGAGAAGAGGACTTCGGCTATCTAAGCACCCTGAATTTGTTAGCAGCCTAAGAATTCTCTTGCTTGCTAAGGTGCAAAACAGACAAGCGTGATGACAATTCCATGAGGTTTCTAAGACATAAACGTGTAATTAAATGTTTTCAGAAATATAAGAAACCCAAAGGATACAGAATGGCGTAGGCTGACATTGAAAAATGCATTCACTACCCTACCCTGTATAGGAGGAGGGAAGATGAGAAAGAAGAAAAGTGTATCTGGTGCTCGATAATACAACGTTACCATGATAACCACTGCATCCTGGTCCAGTGGGCTGGAGCTCTATGCCTTGGTTCCCTGCCACAGTATACGCCTGAGATCGATCCCACCCATGAGGGTGCGGATTTTAGTCCCAGGTATACGACTGGTGGACACTCAGAACCGTGAAGAAATTCACCAGCTTGCGAACCCTGGTCTAGAATGCCAACTTTCGGGCTGGAGTGGTGCCATGATACTGACCACATCTCTTCTCCGTATCGGTTGGAGAATGGCCCTACTCTGCCTTGCGTATGTGGGCGTGAGGCCGCAGTTGGGTTGGCAGGTTTCACCGTGGGTCATTAATTCTTTATTGTTCATAAATTTAGTCGAGATAAACGTTTGTAAAATGGTTGTATTTCATATTTAATTGCAACTACTATGGGAATAGGATGATATCGTAGACTTAAGCTGTAGTCAGATATTCCAAGTATTATCGCTGCATGCTCTCTTTGAAATCCCCTTCTCTTTGCACCCAGGAGAGTGCCTTTGCACCATTTTGAGAAAAGTACAAGTATGCGAAAATCAAAATAAAAAAAAAGAAGTATTCTGAAAATTTTATACTAATTCAGAAGGATTATAATTCTCCAGCTTTTAGGTATTGTAGTTTTCTGGTTATCACAAAAACAGTGTGTGACCGCAAAAGAGATATCAGAAACGGATATTGGTTTGTGTAACGTTAACCATTTGAATTCATGTAGCAGTCCAGAGAAATCTGGAAAGGTAGAATCAGATTAATTGCTTGAATTTCATAGCCCGGATTTTAACATGAATTGCGCTACCATGGCAACATGCCGGCACTACATGAAATTCCCCACCTGATTCCAATCCCCAAGGAAAGGAAATCTCAAACTTATCTTGAGGTAACACATTCTAATGGTTATTTACACTGGCGTATTAGAGTCTCTTGCTTGATAGTTGACATAGATAATTCAAATAGGAAATTTAATGTTATGTAGACATGCTACCATGGTTGCTTGGTTGGTTAGAATAATCGGAAAATAAAAGGAAGGTCCATGGACAAAATCCCGGCTCTGACTTATAAACTTTCAGAATGATTCTAGCTGTTCCTGGTCAATATTCTATTGGACATATTTAGTCTAGCAAATATTATTTATAAGCTTTTAGTAAGTTGATATGATTCCTAGAATCGTTCTTTGATGATTTTTAACAATAAGCTAATCTCCTACCCGATTTGATAAAGCAGTAAGAACAGAGGCATTATAAGATATACAGCTTCTAGAAACAACAATTAACAATTCAGAAGAATCTGTTCCTTAAGGCATTAATGCACAGAGAGATGCAAATGACGCAGCAGAATGAAATATTGGAGAGGGAGAGAAAGTAAATGGAAGAGTGCATACAGTACGAGAGGAGAGTGAGAATAACATAGAAGGATCTCTGTGATTAAACGCAAAATAGTTTCCAGAGCTGTAATTTCTGCTAGTAGGGAACACAAAACGAAAAACGAATGTAAAATTCGAATTGAAGGAATGCTTCTGAACATACTGGTTGACATATTGACAATTTTATTATTTTCTAGTACATGGTCATAGAAATTCAGGCCACAATTTGTCTCAGTGTAGTTCTATAAGCACTTTGCATTAGGATTAGCAGCATCTTCTGTGAATAGACGCTTACACTAGCGCTTAACTCCTAGGGGATGATCACAGCCACTCCGTTATTGGGTCTGAGTAAACTCTCGAAGCATATGGAATTGAATATAACTCCATACTATACAGACAGCTAGCAGATTAACGGATATTATACTCTAGCTATAATTACTCTAGATTTATTAACTTCCGCTATCCCTCAATGCACTGTAAAAGTAGTAGCTGTTTTCAAAGACTATATTTAGTTTCACGATTAATATAAAAATATTTGTGCAAAAGTTCATAGGTATTCTCTACTGTCGTTATTTAAAATTAATAATGGGCAGAAATGTTCCAGTTAACCAATATCACGATATTGCCCATTACTTTCAGTCTTGTATGTCATTTATTACAAACACGATTAATAACTGTATGAAACCAACTATCAAAGCACCAATTTTAATTGAAATCAAAAACATATTTGTGGTTTTAAATACATTTTCTTTTAGTATGACCAAATTTTGAAATCAGTCGTGCAAATAATACTGCTTTATTTCACTTAAATTAACTAAGTTATACTTGAATTTAAACATTCCAGGAAAGAAACAAGTGTACTGGCGCTAGAGGGACTTATACAGCCAGAGATAAAAGTGGGTATTTTTTTTAATTTACCTCCGCCCCATCGTTAAGTTATATCGGACGTAAAAGTGGGTGTATAAGTTGAATATTGGAATACAATAAACTTTATTTATACGTATTCTTATTTAAATATAATTTGAATGTGTATTTAATTATAGATCCACAAAGATTATTAAAATGATTTGCGTTGGAAGAAAAAAATGACATCCGTATTGTGGCTTAGTGTGTTCGTTAATTTAAAAGTCAAGTTTGCAGAACTTCAAAATGCTCTGTATTTCCGTCGAAAGACGCTTTTGTACAGCCCTGAGCAACAGAATAACGTAAATTATACCAACACAGTCTCTCGTGGCTTCACCACATGTAAACAAACAAAAGAATTCACTTTCAAATCACTACACGATTATCAGTTTTCACTGTCCATAAGCAACTGACTTCAGTCACTCACTAGCAGCTCCGCTGCAACTCTAATGGCCGTGTGCACCAATCTCGATCAAGATATTATCGCGGTTAAATACTGACTTTACCGCGATGAGCGGTCATTTCTGGTGCATCGACGACGGTAAACTTTATCCAGGCTTTAATCGCCGTTTAACTCTGACCGGCCGTGAATGGCCGATTATCTTAGCTCGTAATTGTAAAATGGCGGCTTATGTTTTGGAACGCGATAATTTCGAGGACGAAATGTTATATATGCAATATATTGACGGTGGTGACAATAATCGCATACCCGTTATAGTGGATAGAGGAAATCCTTTTGATGATATGAACGATAGAAAATTTCAAGAAAGATTCCGATTATCTAAGGAAGTAGTGTGGTGGCTAGTGGACAAATTGTGTGATAGGTTAGAATTCCCAACAAACAGAAATAATCCGATATCACCAATGAATCGAGTATTAACAACTTTAAGATTTTATGCAACGGGTGCATGTAATATACTAATCGGCGACGTATCTAATACTCATCGGACCACGGCGTTGCGTATTATAAACAGTGTGTCGCGAGCAATAACTGACCTCGGACGCAATTATATACAATTTACGGCAAGTAATGCTGATGTAAGGTCAGTCATTGATAACTTAAGTGCAATTAGTGGTTTTCCAGGAGTACTTGGAGCCATTGATTGCACACACATAAGGATTCAGTCGCCTGGAGGTGAAAATGGCGAAGTTTATAGAAACAGGAAAGGTTATTTTTCACTCAATTGCCAAACTGTAAGTGATCATAATTTACTTATTAGGGACATTGTTGCAAGGTGGCCAGGCTCAGTGCATGACAGTACAATATTTAGAAACTCCAGCCTAAGAGCAAAGTTTGAAAATGGGGAAATGCCTCATGGTTATTTACTAGGAGATAGTGGCTATGGTTGCAGACCATATTTAATTACCCCAATTATAAACCCACAAACTGCTGCTGAGCAACGTTTTAACAGTGCACATGTAAGAACAAGAAACACAGTGGAGAGGCAGTATGGAGTTTGGAAAAGGAGGTTTCCAGTACTGTCATTGGGGTTAAGATGTGACCTGCAAAATGCTATGGCAATAATCGTAGCCACAGCAGTGCTGCACAACATCGCCAGGAGTTTCAGTTTCAAGGAACCTCCTCAAGATCCTGAAATTCAAAGGCTGCTAGACCATCTGCAACGAGTGAGGGGAGCAGATATGGAGGAAAATGATCCTGTTCCAGCAGAACATCAAATGCATCGTAATGATGCAGTATCAGGAAGAGCAGTGAGACAGGCAATAATAAATCAACACTTTAGTTAAGGTACGTATGTATATTTATTCATATAAGATTTATTTACACACTGTTTTTATTTCTCCAGTACTTAAGTTTTTCTTTTAGTACCAATAACTTGTGCTCTTTTATTTCCATTTCCTTTTGATGTTCCTTTTTAATGAGGTCCAACTGTGTCGTGAGAACCTCAACTCGCTTCTCACAAGCATCAACTATGCTTGTTGCAGGTTTGGGTTTGGGTGGCATCCTGCGTTGCTGCCACCTTTTCGGCGTAGAGTTGAGCACATGAATCTCAGCTTCTTCTGCTGGCATGGAAGCTGGTGTTGCTTCCTGTAGCTGGAATTCCTGTAACAATGAAAAAAAGTGTTGATTTGCTTTCAAATGGCTTATTATTGTGTGTGTGAGACAATGAGAGGAATCATGGTATAATTTGTGTAATACATAATATGTAGGTGTGAGCATATGTGAGAGAGAGAATAAGAGAAATTGTAGTGTAATTGTGTATCAGGAACATGTAATTTTTTTTAATTAATTGTACTTTCTCACTCAGTATACCTGTTTTATGTGTAATAAATATATATCTACTACAGGCAAAGTAATTGTTTAACGAGATTTGTGCACATACCCAAATATAGTTAAAGAAAAATACTGCCTTTCTGCCATTAAGAAAGGAAAGAACAAAAAGGTACTCCATACATACACAGCATTTCATTTAAATATAATTACAATTTGTAGAAAGTAAACCAGGGGCAGAAAATTATAATCTTACATTAAAATTTTGATTTCCATATTGTTATATGTCAAGTTTTCCCTGCTTCTGGATTTATGATTTTGTAATATTTTTATAACCGTTGTCAACATTAGTAATAATTCGACTAATAGCCGGTGCAGCAAAATGAACTCCAATCACGGCAATGCAAGCCTTAACTCGGAACTATGCAATACATCTAACTTTTATCCTTTACATCCATAAAAGGATAAATTAAAAGCAAATATAAAAACAAACAAAACCATTCAATATCGAACAATGCCAAAGTAAAGAAATGGAGCATTTTAATTAAAAATCCAGAAATTATTCCAGAAATCCCACGTAAAGCTGCAGTAGCAAATTTTAGATTACTTACGGAACATGATTATTTGGCCAAACACTTACACACAATAGGAATTTATACAAGTCCAAATTGTCCTCTGTGCAACAAAGAAGAGGAAATTACTGAAGAACATCTTTTAACCTGTGAAGCCCTACCTGCCGGACCCACTACACAGAAATATTGGAGAGAAAGGGAGCTAATGGCTTCATTGCCAAAGCCTAGCATTTGAAAACATTAGTAATACTGAAAAAGTGTATGAAAACCTGGATTGGCACAAGCTTGAACTGTAGCAAAAACAATCATCATTTGACACCTTTTGGAACCTGAACTTGAAATAAAGCTCTTAATGACACTATATATATATATATATATATATATATATATATATATATACTTATTTATCAGTGAAAAGAGTACCCAAATGTTAAAATTATTTGTTAGCATGAGACTCACTTGTAAGTTCGAAAATGGTATTACATTGTAACTATTTTTAACCACAAGGGTATTAACTTTATTAACATATGTTCTTCATCGCAAAACCTTACAAAAAGTAATTTAACATAGAAATGGAATATACTGGTCCCCAGTTTGTCCACTATGTATTCTAAAAATGAACTACACTCATCTTCAAAACTGTACATCAGTTCACAATATACACAACGATTATGAAAAATATTGGAGTGCAAGAAGACTAATGATTTCATTGTCAACCACTGGGTGTTAGAAAACAATATACCTATATCACATATGTGACAATATCAAATCATTGTCAACCATTGGGTGTTACAAAACAACATACCTATATCACATATGTGACAATATCAAATGACTTCTTACCTCAATTTCTATTGATGGAGCCACATCACTGGAGGTTTCTAAACTTTGTGTAAGCTCTGTAACATCTGCAACAGAGAAAAACAAAAGTCCTTATAATAACTATTCACATACATGTGTACGTGTAAGATTTGAAATTCCAGCAGTGAACGTTACTGTAACATGTATAACATAGCAATTGTTTAGCTCATTACTGTTGATTATGGAAAGACAAAGCTGTCCTAATTGCACAAGCACCAGGGCCCAGTTCAGTAGTAGCCCAACATGTATTTTCTTTGGTATCCCAATGTGAGATCCATGTAATGTCCTACGTAAATATTAACAATTCTTACAAATGGAGCAATAAATAAGTATACCACTACAAAAATAATGGTTGGACTAATAAATGCATTACATAGCACAATAGTAGATTATGACTAATGCAAATGGCATGTACTGTCTGTCCGCCATAAGAAAGCAAGGCAGAAGAATGTGCAATGTAATTATCTTTTCAGTATTTATGCTCGCCTTCTAGATATGATAAAGATGCTAGGTTTTTGAAAATACACAATGTTGTCACATAACTCACCCATAAATAATACCAATCTATCACTGTAGTTATTGAAACAAGCATTAGATCTGACAGCATGGGTGACTCATATGCATACATTCATTTTGTAGTAAACATTTCCACTAACAGAGCAGATAAACTGTTTAAGCCCCTCTCCCTCTTCAGATCTAGCTTGTCTTCTTGTGGTGGATAGACAGTACAACAGCAGTTATTTTTATCCACTGCCAAGAAAGAATAAACTATAACACACATTTTAATTATTTTGCATTATTTTTCATCAAATGATGCAAATATTTCAATTTCAAGAACTCAAAATATAACTGTTGTTAGTCCATTTCATGCAGTTTTCTTTTGATAGTGCAAATGTTATTAAAATGTGTTGTTACTAATCCATTGCAAATAAACTCCATGAAAGTGTTGCTACCAGCACTATAAGCCATGACACCATTGAATTTTCTAGTTATAAGACACTCAAATTAGTTAAGATTATTACATACCATCTGCTGTTGCTGCCTGCTGGTATGAGGCATCACTATCGAATGCGTTCTGCAGGGGTGTTGCAGTTGATGCAAGCATCTCTTTTAATTTGGGATGTACAACATTCATGCACCTCCTTTTTCCTCCTCCTGTTTTGTACACCTCCAATTTCTCATCTGCAATGTCTTTTCTTGCTTTTCTCTTTAAATTATCGTAGCACGTTCTTAATTTTGATGCACTTCTTTGTGTTACCCCTAAAACAAAAGCAATTTATTAAGACAAAAGCTGCAAAGCATGTCCCTCAGTATAATAATGGATATAAGTTACAAATTGTTGTTGAGAAGATGAAGTTGATAACCCTTTCTTCCGGTTTGGCAAGAGCAAGTTTGCTTTGCATCAATAATCACAAATCCTTAAGTTAAAAATTAAATATTATTTTGTTTATTAACTATATCAATTACCACAATGTATCAGCGTTGTCGGTGCGCTAGAATTTTATTCCACAAGGATCTTTGTACACGCAATATATAGGTAGTATTTCACGAACTCTTGATAAATAATTATAACTTTAACCAGAGGTTAGTTGCCGAGAATCATCTTCTAAAAACAACAGACTATTAAAATACTTCAGCCAAAATCATAATTTTGGAATAATGTAACATTTTTCGCTTACCTGGACTGCTGTTAAATTGTACGGCCAGCTTCTCCCACGTGGCCTCCTTCTGTTTTATCGTAACTCCATCAGTTCTTTTATTTTCTACAACTTCTTTATAGTGAGACGCCAAATCTAACAAACTGTCTACTTCAAAAGCAGAAAAGTTTGGAGTCCTCTTGCTCGTTGTTTCCATTATAGCTGTTTAAGCACGTGCTTCTGCTTGGACAAATGCTAAGCGAAAAACAAACGACAAATGACGAACACAAAGCGATGAACTTCCGGGTGTGTTCGGTAGCCTTCTTAACAGTTACATTTGAAAGGAGCGGTGCGCTCTACGGCACCGAGCGCCTGCCAGATAATCACTGCCAACTAACCGGCGATTGGCAATGGTGCACCAGGATGTAAGCTTTACCGCGATCAACTTTTAACTGCGTTTAGGCAAACGTCTCTTGTGGGTTTGCTTAACGAGGTTGGTGCACACGGCCATAAGACACACAGCACCGTGGTGTCGTTGAAGGTTGAACCTCCTCCTCAGAGGAAGAGTCTTCGACATTTTGCCATTTCGGAACCTTGTCCCTTACTGGCATGGTGGTGAGTTTTAATGATAAAAGGGTGTGTAGATGGTGGTAAATAGGTAATGTAATGGTTTTTAATTAGTTGTTAGGGATTTGCAGTGTAGTGGATAGTTCAAATATGATTTTAGGGACCTATGGTGGGGGTAGCACTAGTCTGGGACGCTTGTAGGTTTCACCAGGGTCGAGGTAATATTCCCCAAGACCGCGGAAGCTGGAAGAGAGCTAGTTATAAGAACCATGGGATAGAGTAAGGATGTAGTCTGTGATTTTTAGAAAGGAGAGGTCTGCATAGATATTTCATTAGGGATGTACCAATGGGAAGCTATTGCTATCCAAAGGTAGCGGTTTTGAAGGACCTTGAGGTTTTGGAAATGGGATTTTGCTGCAGCTTCCCAGACCGTGCAAGCATAAGTTAGTGCAGGGCGGAGTATTTGTGGATAAATGAGCAATTTGTTGTGCAGGCTCATTGTCGATTTCCTATTATCCATAGCATACAGCATGGCCATCCTTCTGGACAGGTTGTTTGTCACAGTGCTGATGAGTTTATTCCACGTCAGACGCCAATCCAGGGTAACTCCGAGGTATGTAGCTTCCGTGGACCATTGTACTTCTTCTCCAGCCAGACGGAGATTGGGTACATCTTGTGGAGTATGGCGGCAACTCATGGCTGTCCAGTTCAGCCACCTTTATAACAGAACCATTGTTTCTCGAAAGTTACCGAAGTAACATGATAATTCACAATGGGGAGAGAAAGGAAAGAATTATCCAAACTATCTCCGTCTAGTTCCCTCTCGGCAAGCGCTAGTGCGCATGGGTATGGGCGTGGCTTGGGGTACTTTGTCTCTTTCTTTCCCCGCTTCTCTCTCTCTCTCTCTCTCTCTCTCTCTCTCTCTCTCTCTCTCTCTCTCGGCTTTCGCATACGTGTAGGCCGAGGCCCGCCACAAAACAATACCTCGCGACAATATGAATTGTTTGAGTTACTTTGGATGAAATATTTCCTATATATTAGGAATGATGAGAACCAAAACAAACTCAATAAATTCAGCTACGTTATTGCTGACAATAATTGTGGCTGGCCCAGTAGCTCAGTCGGCAGAACACTTGCCTGCTGTGCAAAGGGGTCCCGGGTTCCTGGCGGGGCTGGGGATTTTTCTCCAACCAAGATAAATCTCCATCTTCCCCAGTATGAATGAGAGTGTGAATGTGTGCGTGATCGAATCATTTAAATACAAAGTACAAGCAACCCAAGGTATAAGAGTTAACACCATCGAAGAAGAACGGCCGCTTATATGATCACTGCGGTTAAAGGCGGGCTATAAATGGAACAAAAAGAAACTGATAGATGCCTAAAGGGTACCAGAAATGATAAAAATAATATGAGACTTGAAACATTTGAAATAAGATTTTTGAGATCTGTTGTGGGTTTACTCTCCACTAGGTAAAAAAGAGTAGAAGATGTGAAGATATAAGGAGAGTTAAATATATTTATAGTAACGGACAGAGTAAACCAAGATAGGAGTGATCGAAATCAACATATAAAGAGAACGAACGATGTCTCCTATCGAAATTGAAACCGAACTACAATCAAATGAAATGTGTAAAAGAAATGCTGGTATGGAGAGTGGAACAAGTTTTATCAGGATCTGATGATTATGATGATGTTTAGGAGAAGGAGGAAGGATAAGAGGAGGATGAGGATAATAATATATATGGGCAATTCTGTGCGGCTTCATGAAAATGAAAAGAAAATATTTATGATAAATTTTAATTTTGTTTAACAAACTAATGCCAGGTTACAAAATAATATTATATCGGTAATGTCACCCAAGCTATCACGAATATTAAACCTCCAAGAGAAAGGGGACTGAGCTGAGAGTATTTGAAATGGCGAGATATGATGTCGGCACTGCGAATGGTCTAGATTGAATATCTCAAAATCCCCCTTCTATACACAGTGACAAATAGGGAAAGATTCCACAACCCAATATAGAAACACCTCTCTCTGAAATCACAACACTTCACAATCGTTTAGAGTTGAAATGCAAGTAAATAAGAAAATGATGTACTTGCATAAATATTATGTGGTTACGATAACTTGTGGAAACCGTGCAAGTGTGTTCCACTGCTCCTTATTAGTGAAAAATTTATTTCTTCTGTCGAGAGAAAAGCGGCGGTGCAATTTAGTTGCCTGCGAACTGAAATAAAGAGATTTAACTTATAATAAGCAAAATAATACTCAAAGTTCCATGCCTTGACAATACTCAGTCATCATAATCCATGTCTCTGACTACAAATTCTTGAAATCCCGAGAACTGACTCAAAATTTCCTAAGTTATACAATCTCGAATTATTTAGGTCTCTTGAAATCGGGGCAAAATCTAACGGAAGGTCTGAGTTGGGGATTGATGAGTTAATTAGAACACAGGTATTGATTTATTTTAAAAACATGCATAATTCTATAATCCTAAAATATATGCATATAATGAGCAATAAAGTTGCGTATGAAGCGTTAAAAATCTTTGAAAATGGAAATACTCCACTCTCCTTTCTTCTCCTTTTTTTCAAACTATTCCTACAGTCATACTATCGAATATATTTAAAGTGTGCATTTGCTCTTATAACTCAATATTGGAAATAAGCCATATATTGCGCTTATTTAATAATATACATTGACAATAGACTTCGATATCGATAATTTGTTTGCAATATAAGGTATGACTTTGTTTTTAGCATTTCTACAAAGAAGGCTATAGTATATTTGCTGAGCCTGAATTTACATGATTTATTGCTTGACAAACCATGGATTTGCCATTCCATTTCAATACATCTTCTTTGATTTTTCATGAAGTAAATTCTTGCATATAGTCCCTGTCTCTTCCGTGATATTAGAAGATGTAGAACTGAATTACAGCCCTTGAAATTTACTAATACACGCTTCTGTGTCAATTATTCGTAGTATTATAGTAGCTCCTCCAAGTTCCCAAGGCGAGGACCCACGTTAAGCACCTCCGAGTGAAGATCCTGTAGGTCCTCCGGTTGGGGTTGGAGTTGTTGGCTGCGGCGGCGACTTTGTCCTTCATAGAGTCAAGGCGACGGTGGAGGCTTCGTACCTCGTCACGAAGTGTCTGCACCAACTCCTGCATGGGTGTGCAGGAGGAAGTGGTGAGGTGTGTTTTTGCAGTGACATTTGCAGGTGGTACTACCTGGATCTCCCGGGCTGTAGTGCCGCTTCGTGAGTAGCTGGAGCACTGTGCTTGCGCAGGTGGCACAGTACCGGCGACGGCGGTGCAGATCATGCGGGTTACATACACTCCCCTGTAAGTGTCGGTGCGCCACTGTAGTGACATCTTGGCCGGGCAGTGCAGCTCTCGGCGTAGTGCCTGTAGCAGCAGCAACGCTGACACGGAAATGAAGCCTCGACTCAAAGGAGCTGCCCTAGTAACGGCAGACCCATCGCCAAGGCTGCTTCGTTTTCCCGAACGTTGACGAGCGTTTAGGATGAATCAGGTGGGCAAATTTCGGGTTCTCCACGGATGACTGCGTTGAAGGGAGTTGCCAGGCTTTCTGCTAGTGTGAGTTTGATCTTACTCTGTGTGGGCCTAGCTGGCTCGGCGACTGAGGAGGCGACTGCGGCCGTGATGGTTGGCTGGCGACTGGTGGCAGCAGTTGTGTTTGCGGTTGGAGACCGCCTTCCTGGTTCAACTGCAAGAGCAGGCACCTCTGGCTGCGAGACTGCGGTGACTGGCTGAACTGGCCTGAGGGGACCGAGTGGAGAGGCTGCGGTGCTGGACTTTCTGTGGAGGCTCTGGCCCAAAATCTCCCGGCGGGCTCTGCGGGTGGCTCCCCCTCACCTGCTGATGAAGGCAGAGAAGCGGGAGATAAAGCCCGAGAGCTGGCTGGAGAATGATGCGCTGGAGGTTGTGCTGTTTCCAAGCTCGTTTTCTTCTTCTTCGCGGCTTTCTTCTTCCCCTTGGTCGAAGTCTGTGCTGGTCCTGCGCTGATGATGAGTCCTCGATGAGTGACAATTGACCTAACTGACCCATGGGACTTTTGGGTATTTTCCCGTGTCGTTAGGCGAATGCTGGGTAGATTAACTACACCCCCCGAATTTCCTGTCCCTCCATTTCATCTCCATTATCATTTAATATTATCTTTCCTCTCTTGGTCTCTTTCAGGATAGCAGTGTCGGCGGGTGTCTCGGCGGTGCACGGCGGGATGATATGCTCTGAGGAAAATTACTTCCTCCTCCGGTAGGTCGGTTGCTGGCTTTAGCTCTTCTGGTGAGACCATTTCTGGACCGACAGCTAGGGACTTTTGGTGCTCGGATCACTTGCCTGGGACCATTAGGGCTCGGCGGCTGAGATCGTTGCCGTTCCGCTGTGAGGGAGCAAGTTCGTTGTCCTGGCCTGTTGGGGAAAGCCTTTATCCAAGTAAACAGTAGGGACTCTGCCCTCTGTACTGTCGTGGCGCCGCCGTCTGTCTCCTTCGACTCATCCTTCCTCCCGGGGGTGCCCCCACTTGGGGGCATAGGAACAAAGGGCCCAGCATGGTGGCCTACGTACCGAATCCCCTCCGTAATGAAATCCCAATCCCAATCCCCATATACGCTTCTACCTCTATCTTGCAACCTTCAAGCGATGTTTATTGTTACCGAAGCGCATCTTTAATGCCTCTCCGGAAATTTACTTACCACTTTTATATCTACTTTCGTATGCTCCTAGTAATTAAATATTTATTGTATATCTAAAGGTTGTAGAAAAACCATCTCGTATACAACTCTCATACAAAGTTAATTAAGAGTTTGTGAAGTTTTTTTACACACGCTCATTTTGTAAGTTATTCAACACTCTCATCTGAACGCCCGTTATAGCATATTTACCTAAATAACTATTGTAAATTACAGCTTTAATGTATTTTATCTAGCAAGTGTGCCTAGAGTACACCTTGTGTCTGGAATAACTAGGAGAGGAACTAAAAACTAAGGGGGAAAACACTCCCAGAGGGTGAAGGGAGCACTTTTACAAAGGCCAAACGCTTTTGTCAGCCGTAAGGGTGAACGTAATGAAGGCTGTAGCAGGTGTACTAAACGAGACTGAATATTGCGCCTTCAATTCTGGCAGTGATTCTGTGATAACAGTTAAAGAGCGTAAAATTTTGGTGGTTCTTTGCTTATTCTGTTTCACACTTTTTCATGTAACCGTTTGGCAAGCGCGGTGTTTTCAGGTCAGTTTGATGTTAAAATTGCTTGCACAAACCAGTGATTTCGGAATCAAATGATAACAGCTGCGTTTGCTCTCCGTGCATATGGACAACCAAACATGAAGGTGCGAATGACTAATTTGTATGCAACCGAGGGTTAACTAGATAGGAAGCAGAGCACTGATGAAATATTAACTCCAGCAAGGGTTATTTTATGCTCTACGTTCTCCTGATTATCATTCTGAAAGCAATTTGTTTGTAACGGCAGCTACTTGCCATTTTCCTCATTTACCTTTGTTGTGCGCTTTCTCTGTTCTAGAACGTGAAGCGTTTTATTGTAGCCTTCCTAATTCTGTTTTAAAAATGGTTAGGAAGAAAAGGCACATAAATTAAATTTTGTCTATTAATTATAGTGATACCACGTGGCCAGCTTTATTCTTTATGTTTACCTTTACCAAACATGGAAAGTATTCACTCAAAAATTATTCCAAAATTTCACCAAAAGCATGCCTTTTAATTCTTCCGAATACAAATATGTGATGGGTGTGGGGAGGGGTAGGGGCAGCAAATCAAAAAAGTAAAGTTTAAATACTAACCTACATTTAAATTTTCCATCTTCCAAGTAACTGAATGAATATATACAAGAAATCTCATACGTCCCAGATTACCCTGCCCAATTAATATTGTTTATGATTAACTTTTATGAGCACACATATACAATTATACACATAATTTCCAGGCACACAAATATGCAACTCTTTTTTTTTTTCTTTTTTTTTTTCATTCAGCAGGAATTCAGTAAAAATGTTACTAAATACCAACAAATATAAAAGTTCTATATTTGCTGCTGAACGTTAAGGTGTACACAACAGAATGCAACACAAAGATATAGATTTGTTTAAAACATACTGTTTATTTCAAACTTAAATGTTAAATAATTCTGCTATGTTCCATATAGCGTCATTATCTTTTAAAACTTTTGTCATTTTAAAAAATTCTCGCTACTCAATTATTTCTGAATACGTGGCTGAAGGAGTAAAAAATTTTAAAGCTGGTATAAGGCAACCAACTTTTAAACATCCAAATATGGAATCAGATTCCTCTGCCCCATTGTATCTACAATGAAATTTGTAATGGTACTACTTCTACAAACATTTATTTTGATAAACCTAGATTAAAAAATAAACATTAGTTTTCGGAACAATGCTTTGTAGACGCTGTACAAAATAAACAATAATAGGTATAATAAATCATGCTAAGAAACAATATTGTTTTTAAGATATGAAATGTCGAGTTTAAGGGCTTCCTAATAAGAAATAAAGAACCCTCTAAATGCTTATATATTTCTTTTCTCTGCCTCTCTCACTAAATATGCGAATTTATTGTTCAGGAATCTGAATTATTCCAGGAAAAATGTCGTTTACAATTGTACTATATTCATGCATTATCATGACCAACCTAGATATATGACCAAACTCTTACTTGCTCACTGGATCTGTTTTGTTTTTCAGAGGTGAGTAATGAAACCATCAACCAGGAGGTAACTGATGCTCGTTTTGCTCCAACTCACTGTAAGTGTACGAACTATTGTGTTTTTATTTTGAATACATGTCTTAAATTTATCTTCCAGTAGTTATTCCTTAAATCCAGTCCTTTAGTAAGAGGTGATTGAAAATCTAGTCGGCAATATAGATTAACCGCTTCAAATACTTCTGGGAGTATTTTTCCAAATAGATATAACAGAAACGTTGCACTAACTTAAGTGAAAAAATCTTGAAAAGCAAACACTCTTCATGTTACTGGATAGAGAAGAGTTTGGCCTTTAACAATGTATGTTTTAACAAGTTCAACATTGGTTAAAAGAAAAAATCGAAACGCTGGTTTATATTTTTCCACAAGCAAATGTATTTATTTCTCTTTATATAACTTTGTATGCTACGTGTAAGGTTCTGATGTGGGTGGTTGTTTCTTCTGGGTTTCCATTATATTTTTCTCCTGTATTTTGAACTTGAAAAACGGAATAATTTCTGAAAAATCTGTACTTAGGGTTATTAATGGATCACCAGATAATATTTTAATTGTTTTGTGTTTCTTTGTTGTGAAGAAATTTGAATTAGATAGCTCAAAATGTAATCTCAAATTCTTTTACCATTATAAAGAATTTGCAAAAATGTCTTAACTTATCAATGCACAGAGTAGTCTCTGCACTGCACTTATGTGTAACTTCTGCAATACCTGGAAAGGTAAAATCAGACTGAAAAATTCAACGCCATAGCCGGGATTTGAACCTCTGATCTGCTGGTCTCCGTCCAGTCGCTCTAACTATTGAGTTACTATTGCCAACGTGCTAATATGAGAAATTCTCCAACTGAATCGTATTTTTTCCGGTAAACCACTTAGGAGTTCTGATAAACACATGGGACTACTACCTTAATGGCGACTTACAACGTATAAGTACTTTAAGGCCCAGGCTTCATAGTTAACCACTATTAGGTCAATTAATGGAATTAGTTGTTCTTTTACACTGGCCATGTGTAGGCTAAAGTATGGAAAGGTAGTATGAGAAAGAAAAATTCAATGCCATAGCCGGGACTTGAACCACGGATCTTCTGGTCTCTGTCCAGCCGCTCTAACCACTGAGCTACTACGGTCATGACATTAAAACTGACTTGTTTTCGTATGTCATATCAGCACGTTGATCACAGTAGCTCAATGGTTAGAGCGGCAGGACAGAGACCAGAAGATCCGAGGTTCAGATCCCGGCTAAGGCATTGAATTTTTCAGTCTGTTTCTATCTTTCCATACTTTAGTCAACACACGACCAGTGTGAAGGAACAATTAATTTTCATTAATTGACCTAATAGTGGTTAACTATAAAGCCTGGACCTTAAAGTACTTATACGTGGTAAGTCACCATTATGTGTTTATGAGAACTCCTAATTGGTTTACCGGGAAAATACGAGTCAGTTAGAGAATTTAAGGTCGCGTCGGCATGTTACCCGTAGTAGCTCAAGGGTTAGAGCGGCTGAACGAAAAGCAGAAGATCTGTGTTTCAAATCTCGGCTATGGCATTGAATTTTTCAGTCTGATCCTATCTTTCCATACTTTAGCCTACACACGGCCAGTGTGAAATAACAATTAATTTCTGCAATACATACAAGTTGGTATAATTTCTCTCGTATAATTTATAAACATTTCTTACGATTAACAAACTCCTTTACGGTAAGAATAAAACTCATGCATATACAAATCAGATTGTTTGGTTTTGAACCATCGTTCGGCGAGGATTTTTTATCCCAAGATGGTACCAGCCTCTGGTTTTTGATTCGAAGAATTTGGTGACACCCACTTGCACTGCTTCAAAGTTTTCAAAATTTCTTTCACGTAGAAAACGGGCCATGTTACGAATAAGATGATAATCAGGGCCATTTGATGGGTGTGGTAGCTGTTTGATTCCTCCCAATTCCTGAAACTTTTACATGATTGTCCGTGAAGTATAGGGCGTTGCAATGTCCAGTTGCAATGGAACTCTATTTTCGTTAACTAATATGAGTATTTCTGTCTCACAATTTCATGAACTGCTTCCAGTTGTGGATAGTAAAGATCTACATAAATTGCCCACCTGTTTAGAGCAAACTCCTAGTAATCATACCTTCAAAATTCCACCAGACACACAACATTAGTTTGAGACAAAATTGATTTTTTAACGAAGACTGGCAGGTTGGACGGAATCAAGCCCCTTTTTCGTGTCATCAGAGTTTTGGTAATATACCAATGTTTCATCACAGGGGTAATTCTCCTGACAAATCTAACATCCATGGACTTAGGGTTTAGCTGACCACAGATATCCACTCTATGATCAGCCTGTTGAGGTGTCAGTTCGTTAGGTACAGCTCTGCAGCTTCTGTGTCTTAATATGGCGATTTGTGGTATTTGTTGATGCACAAAGTTATTTTGTACATTTTTACGGATTTTTTCGCAACACTTGGCGTGCATCCTCAATATTCTATACTTTAGGTCTTCCAGAACGTGGTAAATCTTCAGTGGTGTCGTCTGCATTATTGAAACGTTGGAACCATCGTTGTGCCACACGCTTACTAACAACAGCTTCTCCTTTCACTTCACATATTCTGCTTGCTGCGGCTTTATAATCTTGTTTCTAATAGTGTTTTAGAAGGAGTCTATGTTAAAACTTTGTTATCTCATTTTGTAATTGTCTGTTAAAACTGAAGACTGATACATGCTCACAATGTACGCAACACTAGCCATGACATCCTGTACATAGCATTGCAAAACCACAGAAACCCAGTACATTTTCCAGAACACCAAAATAAAACACCCGACATTACTTAAGAGACAACGTAGTAACATGTTTCTAAGAATTATGGAAGCTGAAACAAGTATAAACCTAGAAAATGGTAAATACAGCAAAGTTCTGGTAGTGGATTAAAGACAGTGTTGGAAATGAGCAACCTCAGCATATTGAGTAGAGGGTGGTAGATTCATGTTTCGTACATTTGTTTAAAAGTTTGCATGTTTGCTTCCTTGTGTTGCTGTGTAACCTAAACTCAAAGTCCTTTGGTGTCGCAACTAGGGAATTTATAATCCAGTAAGTTTAAACCAAAAAGGCAAGGGCTGCACTTAATGTTTCTTACTTGTTAGTTATAATGTTTCCCAAACACGGAAACTTGTAAACATTAAGCGAAATAATGTGTGCTAATTGCACTTAACGCTAGAGGTAGGCATACAGTTACATCCAGAAGAGTAGGACACAATTTGAACATCTGTCTGGAACTGCTAATTAATTAAACAGTGAAAACTTCTACCTTTCCTGATTACCCATTTTTTAGTTTTGCCACGAGTTATTACTAAAGTTCTTCAACAAGTTAATGACATTTCATCGTTTTACTGAACACTTATAGTTATTTTATTTCAAAGTCTGAGCAAGATCTTCTTTTATGCAGTATTCTTAACTTAACCTTCAGTTTTAAATTGTGTTACATGCGGAGGAGGTACAGGTCACCCTCCCAAAATGTTGATATCGATATAAAGGCTGTCTAAGAAACATTTTTACAAACTTCAGGTATTTTTAATTGTAATTTACGTCCTCCAACGTTAAGTCATATTGCACGATGAAATATGATGCTTAAATGAACCCAGGATCCATGGATCTTAGAGTTACCCGACATTCGTCTTTCAGGACAAGGGAAACCCTGCAAAAAACCTTATTCAGGTAACTCACCCTGATCGAGATTCGAACTCGGGACCTCTTGAACGTCAGGCAGACATGCTATCAACTACGGTACCGAGGCGGGCAACTTCAGGTATGCTTTCCTCACCCATCAGAAGGAAAAAAGTTTTCGAGTTATCCCGGTCACAATGAAAGTGTGAGTTCAACGGCCTTCAAGGTCCAACGTCAAAACTTCATTTATTTTCTCTATGCACTCATAGAAGGCTTTGACCTATTGTACTACATACGGTAGATGGCGAAGTGTTTACGTTAGTCATTTGTTATCAGTCTGTCTTCAACATTGCACTTATGTACATGTAGTTAGTTAACTGCACGTGTTTCGTTCCACCATGGCTGGATATTCATTTCGTGAACAGGCAGACATGATTTTAATGTATGGGCGCGAGTGTGGTAATGGACGCGAAGCAGCACGGCTCTGTCTATTGGATGGAGTTTCCAGACTGAAGGCAACCGAGCCATCCAACCTCTGTCATTGTTTATTGTCGCCTTGCTGAGACAGGAACCATTGAACCGCGGATTATTTATCGAGGAAGGCCAGGAATTGATCGTACGCGGGAACGCGAAGAACAGCTGAGAAAGTTTGACGGAGGTGATCCGGGTATCAGTACAAGACAATTGGCTGTGGAATCTGGTACATCACACGTGACAGTATGGAAGGCACTTCACCAGCAGCTCCTGTATCCATATCGCTTTCAACGTGCGCAGGGCACGTTGCCGATTATCTACCACGGAATAACTGTTGTCGAAGATTTGTAGCACAAACAGCCAGTTCATTGCCTGTCTCGTCAGCTTTGTTTACAGACGAGGCAACGTTTGGGAGATATAGAATTACTAATTTCCACAACGTACACGTATGGGCAGATTGTAATCCTCATGCTGTACTTCAGGGCTAGACATCGCAACAGTTTAGTCTGAATGTGTGGGCTGGCACTGTAGGTGACTGTATGGTAGGTCCATACACTTTACTAACAGGTCTTACTAGTGCTACCTACAGGGACTTTATCCAGCACACTCTTCCCGAGCTACTTCACGAAGATGTGCCCCTGCAAATAAGAAAAAAATATAATTAGTTCATGCATGATGGGGCTCCGGCACATTCCACTCGCATTGTTCGAGATGCACTGAGTGGTATCAACCATGACCTATGGATAGGCAGAGGAGGACCAGTTCCGTGGCCTGTACGTTCTCCCGACCTCAATCCTGTAGATTTTTACGTCTGGGGCATACTAAATGATTGGTTTATGGAGCTGTCATCCCGGATGCAGAAGGGCTTCATAGACGTGTCATGGAAGCCTCCGAAACCATTCGCCACCATCTGGAAATTTTTGAAACATTTTTCCACTCCTTTTTTTTCTTTTAAAGTGTTTTTATATGAAACCCGTTTGCTTTCTTAGTACAAATGCATTTTATGCATATAAGAAATTACGAAGCATAGCTAAATTAAATTTTAGGCATACAACAAAGATTTATTCAAGCTGCTGTGTATCTACTTCACTGTTAATTTATCAGATCAACAATTTATATTTAACAACAATTTATTTAAATGTTAATAAAACGTGCTCTTAAGAAGAAAAATGCCCTTTTTCTCTAAAAAAATATGTTAATTGTATAAGAAGTTAAGTGAAATTGGAACAATTGTTTCTGCAGAACAGTAAATCTTTAGTCCACTTATATCTAACAAAATGTGCAAATCTGTCTTTTATTTCCCCTCACAAAAATTAGAAAACAGTTTTTATAATATTGGTTTGTAGAGGAGTGAGAAGTAAATGCCATGTAAATGCAAAGCTTGGGATGTTTTGACATTGCAAAAGAATGATAAAGTCCAAAGAAAGACATGTAACGCAGATACAGCGCTAAATTTTAAACGGTGGGAGTAATAGGTTAGCAAACTAAACCGCATTGTTAGAAATATTTGAATAAAAATTCCTGGAAGTAGTAATATGCTAATAGTCTCGTCATATTACCTTATCTTAAATTTTAGGGAGACAAATCTTGACAAGTGTGTCAAGTTATCATCGAAGTCGTTAACTTCTTACGTGCAGCACTTCGTGGCTTATTTGATCGGACAAACTGACTGACACTAATATTTTACAGTAGAGAACGCCCTGGAGACCACACCCAACTGCGTCTTTAATCAACACTGACACGATATGGAAACCTAATTCACCAATTCTTAGTACAGAAATATATTCAGAGCGATGAAGTTCAATAACCTTAGACATCAGATATGTATGACCTCGTTCCGATAACTCTACATATTTTCTATACAGTGTTACATTCATGGTGCAAAGGAAAGAACAATAATTACCTCCATACATAGGAATAATTACCCAGTGATGAAGTGAGCCTGGAAAGCTTCTTTAAAATACACATATCAAATATTTAAATACTCTTGCTTGTTTCATTTATTCTAACGTTCTCAGGCTGTAACATTCCGTACCTTTTTCTTAGTTTGTTTAAATATGTGTAAGCAAATTATCTACTGATAAATATTACACCTCGGAAAATTAAGCTTAATAGGACATGGAGTTGACATGTTATCTATAAATATTTCTTAAAGTAGTAAAATGTTCGTTTTTTTTTTTTTTTTTTTTTTTTTTTTTTTTTTTTTTTTTTTTTTTTTACTAAAATCAATCCACACTTTGGTTATCATTAGAATCATTTGTTTTGTTTCAAGATTGTTAGATCAATTTGACCCTTTTATAACCTAAATGTGCATTTAAGCGATAAAAAGTAAACGCATATCTTCATTATTAAACGTTGTATAACGTAAGGGTGTAAGAAAACAGGGAGTTTTGTTTTCACGTTTTTCTAAATAATATATTTGAAAGTACGCATAAACTATTTATAGAATGCTACAGCATTCTATGTTACAGCACACAGTAGAAAGACGGTATCAAGTAAAGAATTTTTAGAACCGGAATAACTTATGGAGCTTAAACGTCTACTTCTTTTCACTAACTACTCACAAAATATCTTTCTAAAAGTAAACTTTAAAGGAAATTATTACATGCACTGCAACAAAAGCTACAAACAGGTTAATACGTACAAAATTTTTGTGTTTAAACTACAATCAATGTTACACGTTGTAACGAATATGTGTCGCTGAAAGTGACCTGTGGAGGGAAAGATGATGGCAAACCTCGCTGAAAATCTAATTGTTGGACTCCA
This sequence comes from Mantis religiosa, assembly GCA_030765055.1. Classification (NCBI taxonomy): domain Eukaryota; kingdom Metazoa; phylum Arthropoda; class Insecta; order Mantodea; family Mantidae; genus Mantis; species Mantis religiosa. The sequence continues at coordinate 202,413,481 of CM060947.1, read as the reverse complement.
GAAGCTCCACGGCCGCTCCGGCATTCACACAAGATCTTACCTTCAGGGGCGGTCTCAGAAGGGAAGAGATTATTCAGCTATCAATTAAAATAAAATAGCAGTTCCTCCTCTGCTCTATAAAATTTGTATTTCAATTAAAAGAAACTTTTCCAACCATTTATCATACCTTTCAATGCAAGCAGAAACTCTGCAGAAACGCACACACACGCAAAACACGCCCTCACACAATCACGTCTATTTGCAGAGGAACAAAATGGCGTCACGTACCTCAGCTTTTACAACTCCGCCGTTGCCATAATGACAACTAAACATATTTCAGCTTTTCTACATATATCGTCATTCTTTTTAAATAACTTTTTCTTAACCTAATTTTAACAGTTAAATAATTATTTTATAAAGGATCGTCAAAGTATTTAAAGTGAGACATCTGTTATATTAATTAAATCGTTTCAATGTATTAATGGAAAACTGAAGGCAAAAACGTAAAACTCTTATTATAAAATATATCTGTTGAAAAATGTGTCATAACATATCTTCAGCCTGTAATATTCTTTATTGCAATATATTCCTCATCCAATTGAACCAGGCCAATAACAACCGGTCAGCTATTTATTAATATAAAACACCTTTTCGTAAGAACAAGTTCAAATTAAAACTTAAGTTATAAAGTTATACTGTGCCAAATATAGGCAATGGTTGAATACAGCTGAAAACAAGCAAAAGATTCCATTTAGTCCGTTCAGGCATTTATGGAAAGCACTGGATTGATTGTGAAAAGTACTTATAGTTATAACATATTAGCCAAGTAATTTGAAGCTAAACTAAAAGTTTATCCTTAGTGAACAAAAATATAATGAGAAATATGAATTTTCGGCCTCACTCTTCTTTCCCGACGTGGCTAGTGTGAAGGAACAATTAACTTCCATTGATATATAATTGAGTAACTATGTATGATACTCGATACTTGAAGTACATGCATCATTGCAAGTCGCATATGAAACTGAGATCTCCATGTGGTTTACGGGGATATAAAGTATCGGTGAGTTGGTGTTAACATTGTGTCCACAAGTTGTCATCATAGCTGGTGGTAAGAGCAACCGAGTGCACCGGAAAACCTGGTTCAAACCCAGGATGTGGTGTTGAATTTTTCATAACTTGTTTTTCAGGTATTTTTCAAGTGTAAGGAGTACACAAATAAAGAGGTTATTTTAAAATACTATGTAACTGTAGGTTTTCCCAAATTTGTTAGAATAAATTTGTTTCGTAACACTATAAAAGATGTTTTCTTACCTTAGGAGGTAGAAACTATATCTAAAATATTTATCTAATATTTGTTCAATTGTTCAAAAATTTTTAAATACTTGATAGAGTCAAAATAAAAATTCAAGCCATGGCCGGGATTTGAACCACGGATCTCCTAGTTTCTGTCCAGTCGCTTGTTCAGTTGAAATTGTAGTGCTACACGCAAATGAAGAATTTAAGAATGAAAACATTTTTCTACACTTCTACACTCACTACACACTCATTTTTATACTTGACTGGCATTTAATTTACTGCAGTCTTTTGTTCAGTGTTGCAAGTATTGATAGTGTTTTGTCTTTGTTTATTTTGGTGTTACATCTATTTAGAGGTTATAAAATTTCCTTAAGATATCCTGATGATGAGTGCGATGTACGCTCCCGAAAAGTCGATTTCTGATCGTCTTTTCACCTGGCTTGTTTCCCGAGAATATCTTGAATATATTCGTCGCCAGTAAAGCTTCAGCTGTTATTTTAAAACATCTAGTTTTAATTTTAAAACATAGTATTAAAAAGCAAAGTATCAAAAGTTTCATATATAAAGTTTGATGTCCATGGCTAAAGTGAAGTCTTTCAGACAAAATATTATGTCCCCGTCTTAATCCCAATGCCTGGACTTTGAAGCCTGAATTCTGCAGCGGCAGCAACGCCAATTGAATCCCAGGTTAAAGTGTCGAGTAATGTCCCTTATAATAATGGAACAACACTACGGACACGTTACGTTACGTAATGCCAGAGGTTCTACTCCCATTAGTCCTGGACCAGTAGGACCAAGGAACGGCGCCTCCGTGGGGTTTTCCATAGGGCAAGACCTAGAGACTAACGAGCCCCCCCCCCCCATCTGGTCCTATGGTTTCAAGACGGAATGGAAGTGAGTAATCCACTCACGCACGCCAACTCCAAAATGGGAAGGATACCGATATGACCTCGGTGGGGCCACCTGGTGATCCAGCACACCTTCTACTATCTATGCTGGCTAGTACGCGGGAATTTCAATGCCTTCCCTAAACCCCGTCCGAAGACGTACCCGATCACCCACGGGTATCGGGAACCACTGCGCCCTCGGGTCCAACCCAATCCGAACAACTCCCAATGAGGGAGGAGCTCGAATGTTCGCCCCGATGTTCCTCTAGTAACGTCAGAGGTACCACGAGTGCTAGGGGTCCGCAGCGCCCGCACCATGGCAGCTCAAGTGAATGGAACACTAAGGACACAGGGCTTTTGCATATCAAAATGTAGTGTTTACCATGAAGTGACAGAGTGTGATATAATTTCGTTAGTCTTGATCGAAAGCACACGCCCTTTCCTAGTATTTTAACTTGAACTCAGTTTATTCAACTAAGATTTCTTCTCAATCAAAATGTCAGTGGAGGCTAATGACATATTAACAGAAGCACATGCTGTACTTTATATATGCTCTATGCCACGTGGTAAACGTTATATCCAAATGAACTTTGGTTTGCAGCGATTTTGTATGTCATGTAGAATGCGCTTGTATCACGCGAATCTCACACTGAACTCTCTCATGGAGTGTTCTGAGGCTTCAAACTGGGACCACAAAACTCCATCTACTACCAAACCGATTTTCAATCAGAACTACTTACCCCATTAATTGCTTTTATTGGTTAACTTTTATGTAAAAGATCACTAGAGTTAGAATGTACGAAACATTTTACATAGTCGTGGAAAATATACCAAGCATAAAAAGGTTAATATCTGTGCAGAGCAGCAATATTTTTCGTACTCAGTTGCATATATTTGGGAAATTATTAGTCACAAATTGTATATTGCATCTTAATTTCTTCAAATTCTTGTTATATTTTGACATCAAAAGTTTAAGTTGACTTCCTAGGTGCACGTAATCATACATTGGTATTTAATTTTCGAAATATTGATTACAAGTATTTTATTGAGACAGCCGAAATGATACCATCTGTGACATCGGAAGATTTTAGAGCTGTATTCCAGAGAGCTGTGCAAACCTGCTACCAAGAGGAGTGGTCCGCAATAAACTTAGATTTGTGAAAGAACTTCTGATTCCCAGGGTTATCTCCTGTCGATCGTCTCGTCGTGAGGAGGTGAGTTTCACTCGGTTACGCATTGGGCACTGTTTTTATGCATAGTTTTCTCTTTAGAAACGAGCCTGCTCCAGTCTGTCCGTTTTGTAACAAAGCGTTATCTGTCCGACACGTGCTGCTAGAGTGTTTTTGCCTCGCACACCTCAGAACGTCTCTGCAGCTGCCGGCCAGCTTTGCAGAAATGCTAGCGGATGACAACAAGGTAGTGGAGAAAGTTTTTAGGTTCTTTTCTAGCTTAGATTTTAGAATTTAGTGAAGATAATTTTTTTTCAGTTTGGATTTATACTTATTTTTTATTTATTTTTTGTTTTCTGTTATGTTCATGTATTTTTTTAAAATTTGTTTACGCTTGCATACCTTTTTAGAACAATTTATATCTGGCATTTGCCATGAATAATTTTTTAAATGGCGCTGATAACCACTGCAGTTGAGCACCCTTATACACATATCATCATCAACAGCCGAGTATTTCCATTAAGATCATCATCATCATCATCATCATCATCATCATCATCATCATCATCATCATCATCATCATCATCATCATCATCATCATCATCATCATCATCATCATCATCATCATCATCATCATCATCATCATCATCATCATCATCATCATCATCATCATCATCATCATCATCATCATCATCATCATCATCATCATCATCATCATCATCATCATCATCATCATCATCATCATCATCATCATCATCATCATCATCATCACGGTATAAGCCTTGTGGCCCGTTCCGACTTCAAGGAAATTGATCGGACCATCTCATTCGTGGCCTGCGAACATTTATTCTACCTACAGGTTTATACTTGTATACTATTTGTGGTGTACGGTCTTCCATTAAGATGTGAAATGAAATGAAGGTATAAACTTAATAACAGTGAACCATCAGCATACACGGCAGTATCTCTAGGAATGGTGTTTATTCATCCGTGTGAGAAATTTGATTGTTGTTCAGAAGAACAACGCCAAGGAAATGGTAACGATTAAACGAAACAAAAGAGCTTCATTCACTAGGATTTTTTTTGCTTTAAGAGGTAGTACTATAGAAAAGAATGAAAAGGACTTCACCGCTATTAAGTTAGCTCTTGCTTTCCTTTTTAATCGCTCTTGTGATCACGTTGCCTTCACTATTCCAGAATGTGGACTGAAAATGGGTATAAGCGCATTTGAAGCTTGTGTAGGAAATACTAAATGGCTGGTATGTATCCTGAAGGTACAGTGTCTCTCATTTTAAATAGAAAAAAGATATGATTATACAATTTCTTCTTATTCTATTATAGGCAGCAAGTTCACAACTTCATCCGCCAATGCTATCCTCGCGATTATTTGCTTTTCAGATTCATATATATATATATATATATATTTCATTACCTACTTCACGTTTTAAAACTCACTGCATGCCATTTCCTGTTTTGTTAATATAGTAAGGCGTTTCTGAATGAGTAGAACCAGACTGAAAAACTCAATGCCATAGCCGAGATTTGAACCATGGATCTCCCGCTCTGCGTGTGGTTGCCCTCTTCCACTAAGCTACACAAGTCTAGTGTGGAAGAAATCATTATTCAATGTGTTTCTATGTTGGCAATTCCTTCCTTCCTTCCTTCCTTCCTTCCTTCCTTCCTTCCTTCCTTCCTTCCTTCCTTCCTTCCTTCCTTCCTTCCTTCCTTCCTTCCTTCCTTCCTTCCTTCCTTCCTTCCTTCCTTCCTCCCTCCCTTCCTTCCTCCCTTCCTCCCTTCCTCCCTTCCTCCCTTCCTCCCTTCCTCCCTTCCTCCCTTCCTCCCTTCCTCCCTTCCTCCCTTCCTCCCTTCCTCCCTTCCTCCCTTCCTCCCTCCCTCCCTCCCTCCCTCCCTCCCTTCCTCCCTTCCTCCCTTCCTCCCTTCCTCCCTTCCTCCCTTCCTCCCTTCCTCCCTTCCTCCCTTCCTCCCTTCCTCCCTCCCTCCCTTCCTCCCTCCCTCCCTTCCTCCCTCCCTCCCTGCCTCCCTTCCTTCCTCCCTCCCTTCCCTCCTCCCTTCCTTCCTTCCTCCCTTCCTTCCTTCCTCCCTTCCTTCCTTCCTTCCTTCCTCCCTTCCTTCCTCCCTTCCTTCCTCCCTTCCTTCCTCCCTTCCTTCCTCCCTCCCTTCCTTCCTCCCTTCCTCCCTCCCTTCCTCCCTTCCTCCCTCCCTCCCTCCCTTCCTCCCTTCCTTCCTCCCTTCCTCCCTTCCTCCCTTCCTCCCTTCCTCACTCCCTCCCTCCCTTCCTCCCTCCCTTCCTTCCTTCCTTCCTCCCTTCCTCACTCCCTCCCTCACTCCCTCCCTTCCTCCCTCCCTCCCTCCCTCCCTACCTTCCTCCCTTCCTACCTTCCTCCCTTCCTCCCTTCCTCCCTGCCTCCCTTCCTCACTCCCTCCCTCCCTTCCTCCCTCCCTCCCTCCCTCCCTTCCTCCCTTCCTACCTTCCTCCCTTCCTACCTTCCTCCCTTCCTCCCTTCCTTCCTTCCTTTCTTTATCTACTTATTTCTTTCTTCCTTCCTTTCTTTCTTTATCTACTTTTTTCTATCTTTCTTTCTTTATCTACTTATTTCTTTCTTTATCTACCTATTTCTTTCTTTTCTTTATTTCTTTCCTTCTTTCTTTCTTTCTTTCCTTCTTTCTTTCCTTCTTTCCTTCGATTAAATACAATTTCTTTTTATTTTTTGTTGAAGGTAGATTAATTCCTACTTTATTTTTAATTAGTATCAAATTTTGCTTTATGTGGAATACCTTTTTAGCAGGATTTTATTCTAAGGACATAATTTTAGAAGTAGTATCGATAAGAAACTTAAATATATATTTATATATTTTTTATATATTTTTCTTTCTTTCTTTCTTTCTTTCTTTCTTTATTTCTTTATTTCTTTCTTTCTTTCTTCTTTCTTTCTTTCTTTCTTTCATTTCTTTCTTTCTTTCTTTCTTTCTTTCTTTCTTCTTTCTTTCTTTCATTCTTTCATTCTTTCTTTCATTCCTTCTTTCTTTCATTCTGTCTTTCTTTCTTTCTTTCTTTCTGTCCTTCATGCTCTTTCTTTCTTCATGCTCTTTCTTTTTTCTTTCTCTCTTTCTGTCTTCTCTCTTTCTCCCTCTTTTTCTTTTTTTTCTTTTTTTTTCTTATTTCCTTCTTTCTCGGTTTTCTTTTAGTTTTCATTTCCATGTCCTACATTGACCGACATACCTATAAACAAATAAATGATCAAAACGTCTTCTTAGACAAATTTGGCATCAGTTTTACTGTCACTGTTTTGGATTCTAAAGCCTTATTCTTTTATCAAAGAGATACTCATCATTCGTTTCTTTTTCGCCTGGTTATGGCATTTTAGAAGGAAATTTGCGCAAATTTTTTTAGCTCTATTAAAATGTAGTAGAGAAAAAGAGTTTTTATGGATTTTTTTTCTTCAAAAAAATGATGAAGGCATGTGCATGTAACACAGACTTTTAGTCTCGTTGTTCCTAATATTGAATCATACAAACATGCATTCACTGTATTCATTTTTGTTTCAATCTCTAGCAAATAATGCTAATTAATATTATCTCTTAAGCCTAGCGTCGTTTCTAAGACGGACACCAGTTATTAAATCGGGTGATTTTGTTTTTACTTCAGTTTCAATTTGCGGTCACTAATTGACTTTAGAAACAATGGTATTATTTTATAAGTCCTTAATGTAACTTTCAGATAAGTGTTTTATTCTGTTTCAGAAGATAAGGCACTACGCTGGTTGTTTTATAGCGGGTTTTATCATAAACGCTACTTGAATACGTTATGGTGAAGCGAAAACTAACTGCGGCTGAGGAGAAATCTCACGGCCACTGCCGCTGTATTACTGTGGCTGCAGGGTGAAGGATTAGCACATAGTTTGCTCCACCTTCCTGAATATCATGCCAGGAGCAAATTATTGCAAAGCTTGCCGGTGAAAGCGAAGCATTAATCTTCCAGGGTAATAGTTGTGTATGAATTACGTCCTGTGCCGAAGTCATCTTGTGCCTGAGGATCGACTGCCCTTTATTGTGCATCCACGTGAGCCAAATAGCTGACAATACGCATCATGTGTTGTTGAATATTAATCCGAATTGCTCCCAAGTTTCGCAGAGAACGGTAGATGCAATATAATCCTCACTTACAGTCCACATGTCTCTTACAGTGGCCTCCTGGCTAAATTGCCCGGCGTAACAATGTCATTATGAACAATCAAGTGCTTTCACTAAAAATAGGTTATAATAAATATTGCAAACACCGTTTTAGTTTCTCTTAATTCAATAGGGAACTTTAAGATGCAATTGTATACGTTTCCGGCAGGTAGATCACTTGCTTTCACCAAGGCGACCACGGATTTGATTCCATGTCCATCGTGATTTGTGTCAGATGTTTATTTATTTTTTAATCAACACCCCCCAAGGTTGTCATACCGGAGGATGACATCACAACTTGTGATGTGATGCACAAATGAACCCAATGCATAGAGTTTAAGAACTAATTCTCATTCGTCTTTCAGGATAAGGAAAATCTGCAGAAAAAAAACACGTTATCTAATGACTATCCTGACCGAGATTCGAACTTAGTACCACTTGAAAGAGAGGCAGATACCCAACCAATTACGCTAACAAAGAAGTTTTTTTGGCGAATGGAGTGGCATCTGGGGTTTTTCTCCGGGTGTTCTAGTTTCTCCGGCCATTTATTCCACAAGTACTCCATCATTTTTCCTTTCATAAATTTCAGATGAACTTCTTCCGCAATCACCTATCAGGCTTCGGTTGTGTGTTTACGGGTTCCAAATTGCAAAGAACACGTTTTTCGCCCCCTCCTAAAAAAATTTTGGGTCGCTTACCACATCCCACCATCCACTTCTGCTCCCTAACTCATCACGCCGGTTCTGGTTGTAGTGACGATCAAGCGGTAGGCCTGGTGTTTCGTGGGCTGCTTTAATTACACATTCAGCTCAAAAGGAATTATTAACAATAGTGCTGCCAAACGTAAAAGCCACTTTACATGAAAAACAATCAATTGTAATTAGTTTTATAGCGAATGTCTATAATAGAAATATTATAACTTTATGATGTATGCAGATTCTGAGCTATTTTTCATGTAGCTACCAAAGTCCTCTTCCTTGATAATTATTTGTATCTATTTGGTAAGCTATAAGAAACTCACAAAATCTAGTTCTCGACTGTTTAATTAGTAATTTTTGCAGTATTAACAGAGTATTAGCAACATTTATTTTATTATTCTCAAACTTTTATGCACATAAGTGGTGCATCGAGAAATGTAGAGCTTGTTTTCCTAAGATCTCATGCAAATACTACCCATATACTTATCTAAAATTATCATATATGATTCCTTTTATACAGCTCAAAGTCATCTTACAACTATGCTACTATAACATTAGTCGCCCAAAACTAACATTACTGAAAAGAGAATAAGACTTTCGCAGGTTTGAACTTCCTTTAGAATGAAATAAGGTACACTGGGTTATTAAAAATATAAGAAAATGATATTTGCAGTTTAACTTACGGTTATTAAATTGAAAATACTATAATATTTTGATACTATTTATGTTATATGTAAAATAGCACCCAGAATGCCCCTTGTTACACTAAAATGGCAGTGGTATCCCAAGAAAGGTATGGTGAGATTGACATTGTAATACAACAAAAGGCACATCATATGCGTCACCAGATATAAAAAATACTGCACTGGTTAAGACCGCGTTTGTCAGTTGTCGGGAACAAATAAGGGCCACCGTGTCCCGCAGGAGCCTCATTTTATATAAACGCCTCTGCTTACATGGGGCTATCGCTTTTAAGTACAGTTAGAAACCATTGGTTGGGACGGTTTTGAGCCTGTGACTTGACGTGACCTGAAGTTCATAAGTATCGCTTTTGTTTTAACCAAATTTTTGCATCACTTCAAAAATATTCAGCTTTACCAAGCACCTTAAATCTATGAAAATATTTCTTAAACTCACATGTACTTCAAAAAATTATATAACCTCTAATCTTCGGAAAAATCCACTCTGGAATCACATAAATAAATCTAAAAACTAGATAAACTTTGGCCTTCATAAAATGAATTGATAACAAAAACGGATATTTTAATTTCGATTGAATTGATTTACAACTAAATAAAGTTAAAAACACGTCAAATAAAATTGCGTAAAATATTCCTGGTGTCTGTCTTCGAGATAAATCCAAAATGAAGGTCCGAAGAAGATGATTGGCATTGCAGTTCACACTAAAGGTGACTCATGAGATTTGACTGTGACGTTGGAGGATATACAGACTGCTTGGGATCCAAGAGCCAATCTGTTGCGTTTTATGAATTATCTTGTCTAATTTTTATTACTTAACATTGATTTAATAGTATACAAATGCAGTGCATATTATTATTTCTATTGATGGTTTGCCGGTAGCAAAAACTAATATGGGAGAAGATGAAAAAACGCGACCTTAAAAGACTGGAGAAAGTAAAAGCGACGTATCTAAAGGAGGTGCTGGGTGTTGGGACCAACACCAATTCCCGACTGGATTATGAGAGATGTTCTTCTTGGATGAAGATATATCAGACATATGTGCTGCCATCCACCGGCGCATATGAGGAAGTGTTAGAAGAGAGAAGACCGAAGAGCAGGGAGATCGACGAGTACTTCTACACCACTAGTGCAATGCTGGAAAGATCATGGACAAAAAAAGGAAAGAAAGAAAAATCAACCCCAGAAATGTATCACCATAAAACTACCTTCCATCATGATCTATGTAAAATACGGAATACCAAGAGCCGCGTGAGAGCTCTTCCTGTGAACTGTACGGAAACCAGAGCAAAAGATATCACATCCTGAAATGTGTTGATATTGTGACTTTGTGGGTTCGTGAAATTAAAAGTTCAGTTAGTATAAATTCAAAATTGCTCTTTATTTCTGTAGAAAGACTCTTGTAGAATTCTGAAAATATCAGAATGACATAACATACATGTACGCAATGTCTCGTGGCTTCTGCACACGTAAATAAAGGAGTTCACTTCCAAATCACTACACGTTTATCAGTTCTCAACGCGCAATTCGATACAGTTTAAAAGTCCACACACTACCCTTGATCACTCCCTAGCGGCTTCATGCCGATACTGCTGAACTCGTCCAGTGCACTCACTTTTATACACTTAATCGTTGGTTATCGCAAATTGGGGAAGTTTCTCGACACCTGATGTTGTCACACGAAGCCAAACGAAGCCTCACTGATTCTCGCTGTGGAGCGATAATCGTCCAGACCATCTCCGTCTCTTTTTTCCTCTGTTGCTCTCTCCCTCTGCCACTCCTACAAGTACGAACCAGTCACATGCGTGGGCATGGCTTAGACGCTATCTGTCTCTTTCTGCTCCTGCCAGCTGGCTTTGAACCGTCGCAAACGATTTCTCGCGATATTATAGTGAAATTTATCTCTGAGTACAGCAAAAACAAAAAGTAAAAGTTTGTGTGCTTTATGCCCATTTGGGTGCATCTTCTTTATAAGTACAACTCTTTCTTATTTACTCTCAATATTTCTTTTATCATGTAGCTTGTCCACATAGATTTAGATACAATACACAAAATGTTGTATTAGCGTCACAGTTTTATTACACTTGTGTCCTATTTGTATTTAAACATCTTTTTATTCTTCCAATATGCCCCTTTTTCGCGCGCCCTATTTGCTATAGATTTCTCTCTTCCTTAACGCAAATGGTTTCCTAGATTACTCTTTACTGTGCTTGAAGTCAACAGTTTTTTCTAAGAAAAGTTCAGAAAATTTATTCCTATTTTGTTGTCCTGCATTTTTCTTATCGTTTTTATTCGATTGCAGTGTAAATCTAATAAAAAGTTACGCTTACTTTCTCAGATATTGATCAGTACTCGATAAACCTCTGTCATTGTTTTGAACTTTTAAATCTCAATTTTTTAATAAGTAAGACCTTTATTTATTATTATATTTTCCCTGTAGTATATTTCATTTAGTTTTTTTAGAGCCTGAAAGAACTCTTTTTCCATTGGATGTTTGAGCATAATATAGTTTCAGCCCCTTTCAGAACCTTAGCATCCATACTTTTTATTAATACAGTATTCTCCCATTACTACTTGTTTAATCACTTGTTAAATGTTGCGGCATGATCCTTAGGCTCCTCTGATCCTAAACGATCCTTTCAGCTTACATTTTTGTTGCATTCTTAAACAATATAACTATCTTACAGGCAGACTGGGAAGTTTATTATGTATTGTGGAAACACTTTTTTGTTTTCTACATAGGTATGTTATATCCTGGAGAAGGGATGATGAAAATTTAGGATATCAGATATAGTAGTGTTGGGTGCAACTTAGTTAGCACCCTTAATGTTTCAAATTTTAGTACTTACATCAATCCATATGCATACAACCCACCCTGCTCTATAATCCGGAGAGAAGGACGTGAAAGAAAACTTCACGGTATACGATAAACCATTCCAAAATTTCCTAACGACAATCGTTGGTCAAGTTTTGAACCCGGCTGCTCCCGAATGACATCGGAGACTGGCTGAGCAGTCTCGTAACATTAGAAAACAAAACTAATTTAACCAGTTCAGCCTGTTCCATGTATTACAGCCGTTAAAATGTTACGGCTTTGTAACTGGCAATAGCAAATGAGCAGAGTACGACAGCAGTACATCTTGATCTTCAAATTCCTTGGAGCTTATTAACTTCACTTAATCATCGCTTTACTCAGGAGATACATTACAGCATCCTTCGCTGCGAACTACGTCGTTAGGAGATAGAGGAAACCATCGATAAACGGTAAATTGTTGGGAAACAGAAGATAAAGCGAGCTTCATGCTATGTTACGTTACATTTAGCTAAACTGACACTACACTATCGGCCAAGTACAAAAGCTCTCTCCCCGCGCACCCTTTGTCCCGAGAAATCGGGATTTATCAGACAACATGAAATTTCCATTAACGATCCTCGTCAAATGCCGAATTGTTTTATTATCTAAGTGACAAACACAATGGAGATTTGAAGCCGTTATTTGCTGAGAAGCTTATGAATTGAGAACTGAATGTCATGGACTCGACCGCATATTGCATGCGGAATGATGTAGGTTCAGATATTCCATTCCCTGGGACGATAATACAGTTTCTTGTTAGCATTGTCACCACCTCCTTCTGACCACTGCCCATTGTTAAGAGTTTGGGATATGGGGTTCTCTGCCTGTCTGAAAGTTTGTTTTTGTCTTTTTAAAAGTAAATATTCTAGTGTTTGCAGAATGGCTCTCGTAATGTTACATGTCTTTTCTTGCTTTTGTACGTATTTGAGTGGGAGGGACTGGGAGAATGAAGTTAAAATGAATGACGGAATACTATTTTCAGACAATTCATGCCCGCTTTGGTAGCGTGGTGGTAGCGCCTCTACCTCACGTTCAAGAGGTCCCGAGTTCGAATCTCGGTCAGGGTGAGTTAACTGGATAAGGTTTTTCCGGGGTTTTCCCTTATCCTGAAAGACGAATGTTGGGTAACCCTAAGCTCTATGGACCCTGGGCTCATTTGAGCATCATTTCACCCATTCCATTCATTGTCCGATATGACTTAACGTTGGAGGACGTAAATTACAACAACAAAGAAAAAAGACAATTCATCTCTACACACATCATATATTTTGAAACATCGCTTAACCGCTCTTGGTTAAAATATAAGCTATTTGAACTTTATTCTATTTGAGCTATATATATAGTAAACTTTAATAAAGGGGTAAATATTTTTCAAATAACTTTATTTCTAGTATGAAATATTTTCCAAATATTCTTCACTATCGCTTCAAGCTAATTTTACTGTTATATGTATTTCATATTTGTAAACATGCAGCACGTGACAAATATGTGAGTCCACACTACCCTATAATATAATTCAGGATATGGAAGTACAGCAGATAGGCAGTGACAATTAAGTATTTTTGAGGTTATTAACAAGAGGTTACAAATAGGAGCGGTGCTGTAACATAAATGGAATTTACCTTCGTGAAACATCTTCAATTTCAGACGAAATGAAACGTAACTCTTACGACGAATGTGACGTCTACCCCAACTAATTCAGGTAGGTACTGGTACTCGTACGTACACGAGCTACAGTATACGTAAGCAGAAAAAAACGGCTAGATATTTCGTCTATGGTTGGTTACTTCTATATGTTCAGTTGACGTCTATACCAGCAAATGCGTATGGTAAAGATTTTTCCATATTTAATTTTAATTGCAGCCGATACATTTACAGTATAGTATTATCTTGCAGAGTAACTGTTGAGTTTAAAGCAAATAATCTTTACTTGGGTAGGTGCCGTCATGGTTCATATGTGCATTTATTTAGGATTGTTTTGATACTTTTATAAGTGTTCATAAAATTTTAGCTGTGTAATTTACAACATTATTTACAACACAATTCAAGACAACGCAATACTTAGCGTTATAAACTGATATCAAATTTTTTTTCTTAAAACCAAGATCTGAGTTAGCGAATGACGACATATAAACTGGTAAATCTTATTATCAGTCTCTTATTACTGTGATTTAAAGCCGACCGCTTTAGATTCTTAAAGAACTCCCATTTTGCTTATTCTTTAGCACTCATAGTGCAATATTCAAGCTTTACAGTATACTCTCTATTCGTTCTAATAGCCACCGATATAAACCCAGTATATTTTATTTCTTGTGAAAGTAAAAGCATACCACCAGTCTTAGAGGCTATTAGCTCATATAACTCCACACAGTGTAACAAGTATCTTACATCCACATGACAGTGTCCATTCGCTTTATAAATAATAACTGTATACAATTATATTCATATGTGCTTATTTGCTTACCTCTTTTATATTAACTGAGTTAAACTCTTAAAGAAACAGTTAATATATATGATTCTTTTTAGGTGTAGGGAGACAGGAGGAAACGTATTGATTGCGATATGTTTTAAAGTGGATCGTAAATGCTGTTCTTTAAATTCCATACTCTTATGACATTGTAAGAAACAGCTGAATGACTACAGTGCTTTTAAACAAACCTGTTGTACATTGGTTGTTCCTTCACATTAGTTTTGTGTAGGACAAGGTTAGTAAAGGTAGAGTCACACTAAAAGATTAATGGCATGCGACATGTTGCCGTGGTAGCACAATAGACGGAAGACCGGGAGATAAGTGGTTTAAATTCAGGCTTTGAATTTAACAGTCTGACTCTACGTTTACAAAGCTTTGTCTAACACGCTAGTGTGAAAGAAAAATTATTTTCCATTAATTATTCTAATAATGGTTTTAAACTGTGAAGCCGGGACATCAAGTACGTGCAGCATAAGAATTCGCCATTAGATTAACTATCTCATCTGTATATGAAATCTCCTGCTGGTTTTCCAGAATAAAATAGTCAGTTGGAGAATTTAATGTAATTCTGACATGTTGTCTTGGTGGCTCAATTGTTAGAGCAACCGGACGGAGACGGGAGATGCGGGTTCAAATCCTAGCTATGGGGTTGGATTTTTCCAATCTGATTGTATCTTTTCAAAACTACTGTTAACAAAACCAATAAAGTATTGAAAAGTTCAAACCAATTATAACAGGTAGCCTGGAAACGGCTGATTTGAAATATATTAAACAGTTTAAAACGTCCTATTTATTTTGGGTAAAACAAAATTATACAACATTGCCTACAAATGTTAAAGTGTTCACAGGCAATTACAAGGAAATTAAAGATACAGGTTTATTGTTGTAAGGTAGCACCAAACAAAATAGCAGGTGTTTTCATCCACATATATAGAACTAACTTTTAGAAAATTACACATTTGGAAGCATTTAAAGCTAGTTGGAGTAGAGGATTTTCTTACAAACTTCGCTTTGCATCTTTGGAAGATGCTGCAGTATCATATTTAGCGCTTATTTCTTATTTCATTAAAGCTGTTCTATCTCTCTATCTCTCTCTGTCTCTCTCACACA
Organism: Mantis religiosa; assembly: GCA_030765055.1. Lineage (NCBI taxonomy): Eukaryota > Metazoa > Arthropoda > Insecta > Mantodea > Mantidae > Mantis > Mantis religiosa. The sequence goes on along the minus strand of CM060947.1, from coordinate 202,398,128 downwards.
CTTATGCTTTATTTCTTAGACTATTCTTTCCTAAAACATGGGTATACCCAAATATGTATTTTTGGAGAAATATCAAATTTTGTAACGGAATACAGTTATAATTACTGTAGGAATATTCCGCTCCTACCAGGTGTTCGATCCAGAAAGTTTAGCTTAAGAAAATAGTGAGGAAAGTAAATAAATATAAAACATGCTATTACTATTTGTTTGTACAGCTCGTATCAACTAACCAATTTGTGATTTAAAGTCTTCAGCTTTATTACTAAATGAATGAAACATTGCATCCTAGGAATATTTGTAGGAAAACAGGAAGTTTTGTTTCGAAAATGATAATATGAAATCACTTCATCATGAATTTCAACTTTCCATTAGCACTACCATTTCTATGTATATTTACGCGCAAGGATTAAATATGATGCAAATCCTAAACTACTTAGAATTGGCCCCTTATCTTTTGTCTTGGGGCCGTATTCACAGTTATCACTTTAGTCTAGACTATCATCCGACTAACTTGTTCCGGAACACAGGTGGTCTAACTTTCTGGTATTCATAGACGATAAAAAGCCTCGGAACAAGTAAAGCCGTGGACCAGCATGGAGCAAATATTAAACGACCTAGAAAGGTTCTGCGCATGCGCGAGTCCCATAGAGTGCTAAACAAACCACAATGTACCTACAAGTTTATAAATCTCTGTGGTAGTTTCACAGCTGTTTCTTAACCCTTCTTAAGGTTGTTGCTGTTGTTTCAGGTTCGGTAACAAAGTTGTTGTTATTGTTGTTGTTTTCAAATGCTAGGCTTTGGCAATGAAGCCATTAGCTCTCTTGCTCTCCAATATTTCTATGGAATGGGTCCGGCAGGTATGGCTTCACAGTTTAAAAGATGTTCTTCAGTCATTTCCTCCTCTTTGTTGCACAGAGGACAAGTTGGACTTGTATAAATTCCTATTCTGTGTAGGTGTTTGCCAAATAATCATGTTCCGTAAGTAATCTAAAATTTGCTACTGCAGCTTTACGTGGGATTTTTGGAATAATTTCTGGATTTTTATTTAAAATGTTTCATTTTTTTATCTTTGGCTTTGTTAGATATTGATTGATTTAGTTTGTTTTTATATTTGTTTTTAATTAATTTTTTATGGATGTAAAGGGTAAATCTTTACTTTTTTTCTGAATTAAATTTGCACCTCATTTGGTTAGAAACTCAGCTGATTCATTTCTGGCAATTCCACAATATGCAGTTATCCACTGTAATATAATTCTTTTCTGTAGTTTTTGGAATATTTTGTGATATTCTTTAATTTAGATTGACCTCATTTTATATGAACTTATTGCATATAATGCTACTTTAGAATCAGAACGTATGACATCATTTTTGAATTTATCTATTCTGTATAGAAGGTGTTGGAGTGATATATGAATAGCCACTACTTCTGCATCAAAATTTGTTGTGTGGTATCCTGCTGGTTGATAGAATGAGAACAGTGCACACTTAATTCCTGCTCCTGAGTTGTCCAAGTTAGATCCATCTGTGTAGATATGTAACCATTCTTTGGGTGGGTATCTATTGTTCAAAGTTTCTAATGCTAGTGCTTTTAGTTTAGATTTGGAAGTTTCTGATTTTGTAAGTATTTGTTCTAAATCTAATTGAATATTAATTGGTTGAAGAGTCAGTGGGTTTTCTTTGATTAAAATGTTTTCTTTAGAATCAGGAACATTCAGATCTGTTTTTAATTCCGTAACTTCCTGTTGGAATCTTGTTTGTGTTTTCATCTTGATTGGCTGTAGTAATCTTTTCTCCCATTTTGTTGTTTTTAACCGCAACATTTTTTCATGTTGTAATAGTTCCTGATCCTCTAAAGTTAGATGTATTGGATAGTTCCACGTTAAGGCGTGCATTGCCGTGATTTGAGTTGATTTTGCTGCACCGGATTTTAGTCTCAGGGTCTGATTTTGGCATATTTCTAGGCGACTTTATGTTAGATCTGTTTGCTGTAACTATTACCTCTGCATTATAAAGAAGTATAGGCTTGATGAATGTTTGCATGTGTTGTTCAGTGTCTCCCGATTACTGCCCCACTTGACTCCAGCTAATATTTTCAAAATTGAAATTTTGTTGTTGATTTGTTTACTACTGCTTCAATATGATGTCTCCAAGATAATTTTGAATCAAACATTTTTCCGAAACATTTTTACATATGTTTGTTTCAGGTTTGTTTTCTTAACTACAGATTTAGTTTAGGGATTTTCTTTTTTAATCTAAATATTTGTAATGTTGTTTTACCAGCATTTACTTTCATCAAATTTTTGTCAGACGGTAACAATGTTTGGAGTGCTGTGAATATGGGTAATATGAACAAGCGTGGTATCAGTTGGTCAGAGGAAGGCCAGTGTTAGCTCTAGTCAAAAAAAGAATGAACATTATAGTAAATAAATCCGTGTCGACAAATACAAATATGAGTGTTGTCTTGATATCCTCCTTTTGCATAATACTGAAGTGCTGTTAGAATTTGAGTGTTAATTGAGATACTTAGGCCTCGATTATCGTCCCTAACGTACACGTTAGGACGAATCATTTCTATTTGCCTTTTTTGGCTTTCGCTTTAATAAACTTATATCTACTTTTGAAGTTTAGGTCGTCGTACTTCGCAATAATTTCTAATCTTGTTTGATAAGTATTCCTTCGTATTTTACAAATTCTACTCACCACAGCTGCATTCATCACTTCACTGTCGTCCATGTTGCAAATATAGTCCGCCTTTAATCTAACCTTCGGAGGTGGACCAAAATTTGAGCCGGACCAACGTAGTTGGTCCCCGGACTATCGCTAATCCCGGTTTATGAATATGAAAATCGATGGTCCACCGTTATCCCAACAGAAGTAGCAAGTTGATCCGGACCAGGTCTGACTATGAATACGGCCCTTAGAGTAAGTGTAAAAAGAAGTAAAATGGATTATTGTTTTTGTTATTGAATTCTGTAGAACATAGGCTAGACAGACTCAATTTTACTCCAGTGAAAACGTAGATGTGTCATTATAGCACAACATGTATACGACATAAACATGTTTGTGGCATTAAAGTTTTCAAGATATTCTTCGTTATTCATTATAAGTCTAATAATACTTAAAATATCTTCTTTTTCTGATGAAATTCGCTTTTGATTTCTCACAGCAATCTGTTCTTAAAAGATTTGGCCATCGTTTAAGTCTACTATATTCCCCTACTATCATTGTACCCACAACGAAATATTAATAAATCATAGCTGAAAACATCTAGGTTGGTTAACATGAAGTACACAGATGAATAAGCTTTCATGATGATCTTGTTACAGAATTTGTAGAGAAGACCACATCATATTTTGTAGAACGATATATATGTTTAAATAGATTTTGTGGAGTTACCGAGTAATCCAATAGCAACTGGAGAAATAAAGTAATAAAACGCTGCGCAAAACTACGGTCTTATTTTTAATCCAGATGGAGGGTAGCGGTGTAGTTGGTTTTGTAAATCACTCATCCCGCCAACTCTTACGATTTCTCTCTTGCAAAATGTTGCAGCGTTCCAATTAAAATGGTAATTTGCTGAAGATCAAAGTCGTGCGCCCTCCTCTTTTCGCATCAGTTCATCAGTCCAACTGGAAAATCAGAAAGCCCCCCCCCTCCCTTGAACCTTAACCAAAGCAGCCCTACTAGTGGACTCGCTAAATTGCAGCACGTAATGAGCCCAGCTGAGTGGCGAGGCGACTCCCGAGATATTTCTATCCTACTCTAAGTGGACCAAACAACTGCAGCTTTTGTTTAACAGAGATAATGATGAAGCATAACGCTTTGCATATCCTCAACTCCTTAATTATAACTACAACTCTGTCTGCTCATATTTTACTCAAGATTGCATATTACAACATGCGTTAACTTTTTATTTACACCACTTTCTCCATAACACGCGGCAAACTGCTTTCAACAGATTTGTATACGTTTATAACGAGTGGAAGAGAAAGCTAACCCAAGTGTCCCTGCCGAGGTAGGCTTTTGTATATGCAATGGCCTGCCAAGCCGAAAATTAAGATGTACATTAAAGGCGGGGAAATCTAAATAGCGAAAATTGTCGTTTGGATTCCCTTCTTAATTTATATCGATTTTACTATTGCCATAACAGATTATCGTTGATGACATTTATAATAGTTTACTTCTTTTGTCTCTATGGAAACCATTTTGGAAATGCACATAAGGGAAGTGTGTCCAACTGTCCTTTTCTTTTAATAAATTCACTGGTAATTGTGCTGCCTCGAAAAATGCATTCATATGGCCAAAGAAGTCTCTCAGACTATTTCTAGGATTAGGACAACAGGGACATGTAAGCTTAGTTTTATAGACCTTAAGATAAAAACTTCGCCGTCAATGTATATATACACCAATATCATACACGTTAAAGAAAATCAAAACTTATTTATAAATCTTTCTATATAACAAAGTTATGACACAAGATGCAAACATAATTTAGATATACCCCACAACTGATTGAGCAAGACCATAAATAGCCACTCTTATCAAAAGTTAAAATTATTCAATAAGCTTCCTCTGGAAATAAAAGAACTGCCACAAAACAGATTTGTTATAGTATTAAAAACTGGTTTAAACAAAAAGCATTTTACACTGTTATAGTAGTAGGTACCTAATTGTTTAATTTTATTATTACTATAGTAAAGTTATTAATTTAGGATAATTACTACCTTAAGCCATGTAAATAATCTGATTTCACCTAGAATTTTATATGTTTTTAATTTGTAAGACTTCTGTACTTGTAAATACATTGTAAATACTTTTTATAACTGACGAAACCTATTGCTTAATGTAAGCTTAATTGCGAAAAAAGGATTATGATTATTATGAATATATATATATATATAAAATATTTACAATATTGTGACTTTGTGGGTTCATAAAACTAAAAGTCCAGTTTGCAGGAATTAAAAATGGTCTTTATTTCCGTAGAAAGGCACTTGTGCAACATTGATATCAGCAGAATGACGTAACACACACGAATGCAATCTTCCAGGCTGTCTGGACACTGCTCACTAGCAACTTCGTTCCTTACGGCTTCCTGCCGGACTGCCGAACTCGTCCAGTGTAGTCGCTTTTATACACGAGCCGTTGGTTGGCGAAGTTTCTCGACACCTCCCGAAGTATCTCGGTCTTTCGCGAAGCGGTAGGCGAAGGAGAGAGAACCGTCCAGTCACTTCCCTGGCTCTTTCTCTCCCCACCCCGTCTCTTTCAGTACAAGCACGGCGTGCCTAGAGCGCTATCTGTCTCTTTCACTCTCCGCTTTTATCTCTCTCGGGGATCGTCTACTATGCCTCGCGACAATATCTATAGACCAACATTGATTTCAATTCACTAGGCAAATAGGAGGGATCAATATAAACACTCTAGTAAGGCACTAGAGTTGCCTCCCAGATATTGTCCATAATATGCATGCATATAACTATTCAAGAATAGTAACTAATGACACACAGTTTTTTTTTCTTCGGAGGAATAGAATATTTATACTAGGCTTCCTGATTTTCTTAGATATTTTGACTTTAATGTCATCCTTAGAAACAGATTTGCAGTATTTTATACGTAGTCTAAATATATATTGAAGGAGATATACCGGAAAAAAATAGTTTCACATGAAAAATATCTTGAACTTATCAAAATAGTTTTCATCTGTGACCTTAAGAAAGTTAGAGAAATTTAAATATTTGACCTATAATTTGACCTTAGAGGGTGAAGTTCAGAAACGGATTATATAAAAGAAGTATATTTTTTAAAATATATCTAATATCTACATTTGCTGCGTATCCCCTTACGTACTGTGAATTCTGCACCACTTAATAGAAAAAGTGTTGTAACATCATTACGCTAGAGAATAAATAGCCAAACCATAGCCTACATTTTACGAAAACTTATTCTATACAAATACTTTAATATTGCCGTTAACTGTGATAGATTTTATATACTTCTGATGCCGAAGAAGAAGCAGACTTCAGCCTTTACAGAGACCTATTGCGACTTTCACCCTCAAAGAATGTAAAAGTAAAGTGAAGGAGTCGCACAAGGTCACAGGGCAGTATCCAGGTAGACCACAGGGACAAGCGATGTCCCTAAAGTTTGCGAAGAGTTCTTCATTTAACCGCTAGAATCTGCTCTGGGAAATGAAGAAGAGGAAATTAGGCATTAAAACAGTACTACACATTCAGCTAATGAAAACGGAAAAATCACGAAAAACACAAGACAGAGTGCGTAGATTGAACCAGCAAAATGTGAGTCTCACAATTTACCAGAGGTGGAGACCCACACGGTGGTTTCAGCCGAACAATGCGTAACGAATATCTCAGCTGTTCATTATTCGTGTATTGCTACGAGATTTTGTGTGCCCGAATGTACAACATATACATTGGTTTATATTATTCCTAGTCATTATGTTGGCACTTCCGTCGTCTTCTTTTGACTGTTGGTCCCATAGGAACTATACTACAGAGTTTCTAGTTAAATCCTATCATAATTAAACAGGACAATATGTCAGGAACTTAGAGGTTCACGAAGAAGCAAATACCTCTGGTTTTTTTTCATTTAATTTTCAATTAAAAACATTCCTTCTATTAATGTACCCTAAAAACTAAATTTACCATGGATTAATATTATTTAGAGGATCCTCTGTATATTTTATTGTCATAGTGACATTCACTTTTAAAAGAGCTATTCCAGGTTTTGCCAAAAGTTGCTTACACTGACATTTTAATTTGTTGTTTTATGTTAAATAACAATTTTTACTTATACAATATGCTATTATTTATATTATTACTGTTAGTTTTATTATTATCATTATCGTCAATTTAAGTCTAGGCACTGTGCTGGAATGTAACGGGAATGATTCATATTTTGTTTTGTTTACGTGCATTTGTATATTATTCAAAATAGAGTGAAGTTATTAATTCAATGAAGATGGTCTGGATCATATGATAAAGTGTTACATAGCAGATTTCAATTAGTGTAAAGTGTAATTCCTTAAACTGTATACAAAGGGGAATTAAAAACAAGGTATTATAAAAGTAACAAAAATGCTATTATTTCCTCACTTTTGATAGGAGAGTTCTATGTGAATATTGAGATCATCGTGGACTTTGACCAGAAAACTGATGTAAAAAATTACTCGTGACAGAAGCATTATTCAGTAACGACAACAGAGCCTTCAATAACTACTGTAGTAACAAGTTATTTGAAATCTTTGACAACATGGAGGGTTGGACTACATGGAGATTCATTAACTTTCCTAAACATATTCGTTTCTTTTATTCAACTGCGTTGAATTACGTTGAGCTGGAAACGTCATTTTTTGTCATATGCCTTTTAAATGTCAAGAGACAGCATGAAAGGAAAATTCAAGAGCAACAATCTCACCAAGTTTAAAGCGCCCAAACCACTCGAAAACCTGTGTGCAGCTCATAGCGTCCTCCTGGAAAGCTTCCTGAAGCATTTGGTGTATCTCTGATGCAGTTTTCTTAAGCAGGAAACAAAATTTAACACACGCTCTTTGTTCTTTTAAAGTTGCCATAACGACTTCGCAGAGGTAACCCGCCATCAGTCAGAGGAACACAATACCACAATTACACGTTCTACACTGACGCCGTTTCCATAGCTGTTTCATGAAGCTCTCTACTTACACCATCTAGCGTGAGAACCCTGCCCTATGTCTACGAGTGGTAGTGCCCTCGGAGTCTGGTTTCTTGTTGGTCCCCCTCGTATATTCATTTTTCGAGTGTTTAGTGGCTTATGTTGGTAGTCATGTACCTCATTTATGCTGAAAAGCTCGGCCATTTTGAACGATCAGTTAATTGACAAGGTTTTTGCTTGGAAGTGTTTTGGCTCGTCTATTAAAAAAAAATGGAACAAAGAATCTGTTTCAAATTTTGTAAAAGAAAAAAACTTAAGTGTGCAGATATATTCCGAAATTTCATTGTGGCATATGGCAAACCTATCTTGGATCTAAGCAATGTTTGTCAGTGGCATAGAAGGTTCTCAGAGGATAGAGAAGGTGTGAACAACGAAGAGCGTCCCGAACGCTTGAGCTCGTCAACAAAAGACAAAACATTGAAGAAATGAGGAAAATAATATTTTCTAATTTTCGAATCACCGTTAGAGAAGTTGTTGAGAACCTAAACATATCGATTGACACCTGCTATTCGATTTTGACTAATGATTTGGACATGAGACGGTAGCTAACAAATTCGTACCAAAGTTGATCAATTTCGACCAAAAACACCATCGCATTATCGTTGCTAAGGAGCTATTGAACTCCGTCCGCGACTAACCAAATATGATCCAGAGAATCACAATTGGTGACGAATCACCAATGTGTTTAGGTTTATGACGTGGAAACTAAAGCTCAATCATCACAATGGATGCTGCCACACGAGCGCGGCAAGTTCGGTTGAATGAGGAGGTTTTGCTTGCAGTTTTCTTCACTTGCAATGTGAAATGGTGCATCATGAGTACTTACCACAGGGAAGAACGGATGGAATATGATATGCATTTTGCACGAAGCAATCCGCCGGAAACGCCATTATTTGTGGTGGACCAAAAATTGGGTTTTTCACCATGATAACGCCCTTGCTCACACATTGTTGCTTGTGAGCTAATTTTTGGCCAAAAGAAACACACCTATGCTGCCGCAGCCACCGTACTCACCATAACTAGCCCTCTATGACCTGTTTTTTTGTTCCCAAAACTGAAGAGTCCCACAAAAAGACGACGCTCCACCCCGAATGAGGAGAAAAAAGAACTGAACAAGATCAAAAAAATAAATACATAAATAAAATAAAATAAAGTGTTTTGCGGATTGGAAAAATTGTTTTCACAAGTGTATAGTATGTGGTGGCGATTACATTGAAGGGGACAAAATATATATTCATGAATAAATACATAATTTTTTAAAAAATAAACACAAAATTCATGATACTTTTTGAACAGACCTCATATACATTTGACTTATGCACAGTCATCAAGTATTACAAACAAACTTTTTAGCTACGCACATATGAACCTATAAAACAGTAACCAAAATAACTATCGACCTTAAAAAGTTGTAGAATATAAAGAAACTGATATGATGCAAAGATTGGAAAAATAAAGTTTAAATTGAGCAAACATAAAATCACATTTAAAAACTTCAAGGTTACTTCATCAATTTTAAATTGGACTGGGAGTGTCAGGTCAGAGATAAAAAATATTGGAAATTACAAGCTATATTTTGTTCGAACGATCCGGAACAACTAGCATCACAGTACTAGATCTGACATCCGTTATATTTGCAATATCAACAGCAGGTAATGTTAGCAGAGTTCCAAACGCTCTCCTTTGCTAGTGACAAGAATGCAGACCCGATTATACCCACCCACTGCAACCTCTGAGATACAGTACTACAATGCAAACAAACCATGTGTCCCAGAAGGCACGAATTACAAGCAGATGTAAACAGGAAATGACAGGCAAATACTGACTACACTGTAACGGTATGACAACAGACCAAAATTCTGCATCAATAGCATCCATTTCCCCATTTCAAGGTAAGCGTGTATCTGCAATATAGTTCTGGCCATTCACAAGTTTGCAATGACTCGATCATACTTCCAATTGAATAAATGTATTTGACTTTTTAGAGCACTCTATGAACTCCTTAATTTTGTACGCAACCTTTAGAATCACTTTTCATATTGTAAGAAATATCTGGAAAGTTGCACATTAAGAACTTAAAAATTGAATGTAATTAGGAGATTTTAACAGTTGGTAGACTGAAAAAATGTAAATGGATAAAAATAAACTATATGTGGGGAATAAAGATAAAAGCCACCCTTGAAGGAAGGCTCTAAACAGTCACATTATGAGTTCATTTTCACATGGTGAGAGTATCTTCATAAAGGAAGCATGTACACTAGTAGGCAGAAAAGACAACAAAAGCTTGTTCTGCTCCTTTGTCATCTTCCATTGATTAACTAGCATAAAAGTTGGCCGAAATATGTTTTGGTAAGTATTAACACAATAATCGAGTTACACAGTAAAGCTTTCTATTGAAGCACGGGAGTAACAACTAAAATTAACTTAATATTATAAGGCAATTGGTTAGAAATCAGTGAAGTTTAGATTTAATTAGAGCTCTATGTTGTGAAAATTTTAAGGTAATTATGTTTGCAAAATATATAATTTCTAATAATTAATCTGCCCTACAAATCGATGTTAAAATAAATCAGATATAAGGAAGTTTCAAGAAAAAGAATCTGAAATAAGAGAGAAAATTAGTTGTAAAGTAACATAGAAGCTAATCCATTTAAAAAAATTAGGACATATATAAGTTATAACTAAGTTTACCATGTACTTTAAAGCAATGCAGGATCCGTGGAATCATTAGTAGAAGTTTCAACTGTAAGACAGAATTAAATTCTGCAAGTACGTCTGCATCTCTATGTTTTACAAATGAAAATTTTTAAGTTTGACTGAAAAAATTAAACTAAAAGTATTAGTTAGGAAGTACAGTTTTAAGGAGAGCTAAAAGAGAAAACTCGTTCATACAAAAATTAAGACAGAGATTTGATAGTTTGCTAATTTGCTAACCAAGCGAATAAAATATGACTCCGAGAACCAATATGTAGAAGTGGACCAAAAGCGAGAAAATTTGTGGGAAAATCCAGAAATTGATAAGTGATAAGTGATCTTTGGAGATAGAAAACATTTTTTTCTCTCTATATACTGACGTGAAAAAACACCAATGGAAAATAGTGAAATGGTTTTCTCTTTAAGTGCCAATAGACACTAAGCAATATACAGCAATTATTTAAGTAGCCGTTAACCCTTAAACAAAATACTATAACTCTGATTATTTATATATGTTGCCAGCATATTGTTCAACGATCTGCACTTTCCCCTACGCCGTTGGGGAATCCGGTTCTCTGCACAGACTTGTTTTAATGCTTGTTTATCATACAAATCGTGACCCAGTAGAAAACTCGGTTGAGGTTAGTCAAGTGCTTATTAAAATGGCACACAATGTAAGTAACTATGGTTTACATAGAAATGGAATAGAATTAAGGAAACTATATCTGTTCCACATAAGGTATGTTTTTCTCCCTAAGAGACTGGCCAAACGGATCAAATCTGAATTCCAGTACACTTTACAGATGTCTAGTTCGGACTATGAGAGAACAAGAAATGGCATGACTTCACCACAGAGAAGGATCAGCACTTGCTGAATGCTGTATCTCAGGAACGAGAAGCACGCCAACTTACTCTAATATTGACATTCCAGGTTAAACACCAGGTGTCTCTGGTCACAACTATCTCGCAATCATTCTGTTCCTTCTACAGTAGACTTCAGAGAGGAGCTGCGAATCTTCATTCCTTCGCTAGTACCAGCGACTAACGAGTCTTGTTCTACGATAGTACTGGGCAGAGAGAGAGAGAGAGAGAGATAGAGAGAGAGAGAGAGAGAGAGAGAGAGAGAGAGAGAGAGAGAGAGAGAGAGAGAGAGAGAGAGAGAGAGAGAGAGAGAGAGAGAGAGAGAGAGAGAGAGAGAGAGAGAGAGAGTAGCAATTCAGCGTACAAACATGTAAAGTATTTTATGACAAGCTGGAAAAGCAGTTACGCGACCGCCGCGACTTCGTTAGGTTGCGCGTAAACGGTTGACCCCAATTTTCAATGACAGTAGAACGTAAATTAGGTCTAACTTCACGAATAACACGCGTGATGTTATTCATAAGATCATTTATTGTTTCTGGCTTGTTGGCATAAACTCGAGATTTAACATAACCCCACAAGAAGTAATCCAACGGCGTTAAATCACATGATCTCGGGGGCAGTTAACATCACCAACACGGGAAATGATGAAACCTCTCAACTTCTCCTTCAAAAGATCGATTGTTTCGAGAGAAATATGTCATGTGGCACCATGTTGCTGGAACGAGATGTTTCCAAGATCCATACTGTCCATTGAGACCAAAAATAGTCCCTTATACAAGACCAGTATCACGCACTACACGGAAAGTTTGGTGAAGATATCATTCATTTTGATAATAAATTTTCACAGTTTCTACGCGTTGCTGAATGCTGTAGCGTTCCATGGCTGTTTGTCAATAACAACTGTAACCACATGAAAAAAATGAACTCTATAATTCTATAACAACGATATCTATCATATGTTAAGTATAGGACACTCTTGAGAAAGCCTCTAAAGATATGAAAAAAAAAATGACCCACACAAACCAAACAAAGCAAGTGGATATGCTCAATCAAGTTTATTCTATTGTCAGGATGCAAGTAGCATTGATCTAGGAAATTCTCAGCTAATTTTTTTTTAAATCGTAGCTTCTATGTTATTTTAATATGAGAATCTGCCCTAAGAGCTGGCCGACACTCTAGGCATACCCAGGCGTCCCCTAGAATTAATCTCTGTGGCCGGATAGTTAGCTTTCTGGCTTCTGAATACAGATTGTATTCATAGCTAAAAAGGGATTTTTATTTAGTTTGAATCTTCCCTATCTCTAGAGTGAGATAAGTGAGATTAATTTTAGAAAGTATTATCCAAAGGCCAACCAACCAACGACGAGTCGTATCAAGCCAATTAGCTAAAGGGAGATACACAAATGAGGCATTACAAATATGAAATGATATAAAAGGCATTAAATATTATCAGCCAAGCTATGTCTTATCAATATATAATAATCTTTGGGGCTACGACTATATAGTTACTCTGGCCGAAACGCAGTTAATTTCTTTGCAGTAACGTAATAAGGGACAAACCGGCGTCATTTTTTGGAGGCTCATAAGTGCACATAGCATTGCAAACTATTCTAACTGGCCCGTTGCTTTCCACTTTATGTATAGTAACATATTCAATAAAGAATATAAAGCTTATATAATATATATTTAATAAGTAATATGTAATAAGCAATATGTATAAATGTACTATATTTTTAAAATGTACGTTTCCTATACTAATTTATCTTCTAAATTTATTACCAATGTCAAGCAAAGAAATACGTATTCCAACAATTTGTTTTACATATCTCTGGCAAAAGGCTGATTTTTAGATTGCTTGACGACGAAGAAAAAATGTTTTAATAGAGATTTTAGTGTTCGCGGTTTCTGTATGTATATAACCAGGTATTTAGCTTTAACCATTTTAAAACTTTCTTCCGTTTAATTTACGTCCTCCAATGGTAAGTCATATCGAACGATGAATGGAATGGGTGAAACGATGCTCAATGAGCCCAGGGTTCCTAGGGCTGAAAGTTACCAGACATTTGTCTTTCAGGATAAGCGGAAACTCCGGAAAAGACCTTATCTAGTTAACTTACCCTAACCGATATTCGAACTCGGGACTCCTTGAACTTGAAGGAGACACGCCACCATCAGGTAGGTCAGATTTTAAAACGAAGTTACCTATAAAATATAATCTCCCCACTCCAAACTCTTCTTTAAGTAGAAAACGTTTTATTAGTTTTTCATTTTCCCAAAAATGAATTCGGCGATTTCTGTTAAAATGTATTAATACTAATTTATGCAAATTGTACCTGATTTCTACCTTGTCTACTGTATTATACCTAACTGTTAAAACACTGGACATAAATAAAATTCCAAATTCGCTAACACATTGGTGATATTTCCTAAGAACACCCTAATATACTTGTATGCTAAATATGCAATTGCTGCTTGTGTAGATTAGAGGTTGTACGGGTGCTAGGGGTTCCTCATTCATAGAAAATAATCGCTATTTGAATCTTTGTGCAGAAGAGGTAAAACCCTTACGGCCTGTGCTTTGAACTCTATGAGTTGTATTTAATGTCATTGATCTAGATGTATACAATACTGTGTAAGAACGGTCATTAAAAGAAACAGAGTGTGAAAACAACGGTAGTTTAGAATAAAGGGCAATAGTTCCTAGTGTTTTAAAATATACGCATTATTGCTTCTGTTTTGACACAGACATAAGCATTCGACTGTTTTTCAACTTTTGATATTGTTTTATTTTATAATAATTTCTATGCTTATAATATCTTCTTTCATCAAAACATTTAACTGTGGAAAAATGACTCAGCGCAATATAGGGTAAGATATATTTAAGCTATACCTCGATTTTAAGAATTTTACACGAATCTATCTCTAAGACAACATTAGTGGCGAAACAATTCATTGTATTACAATTAATTATTCCCGGATCGTTTTGCCGTGGTCTGTTGGCGTAAGAACGTTCAAACGTTTCGTCCACAACTGCGGTGGACATCCTCAGTGGCGCGGTCGAAGTTTCCTTGCAGAGAGTTTCGTTGTGTCGCAGTTGTGGACGAAACGTTTGGACGTTCTTTCGCCAACAGACCACGGCAAAACTGCCCGGAAATAATTAATTGTATTATGGACACCAGCCGTGAATGCTTATGTTGTCTCCATTCATTGTACTCCTTATCAACTGCCCACACACAAATAGAAGCCTTATTAAAACATCCTAACTTTCCTTCCTTCCTTTATCCCCTCCTTCCTTCTTTTCTTCCTTCTTTCTTTCCCTCCTGCCTTCCTTTCATCCTTCTTTCCTTTCTTCCTTCCTTCCTTCCCTCCCTCCTTCCTCCCTCCCTCCTTCCTTCCTCCTCCCTACCTTCCTCCCTCCTCCTTCCCTCCCTACTTTCATTCCTTCCTTTTATCTCTCTTTCTTGCCATCTTTCTTCCTTTTTTTCGGAAAACAAAATATTCGAAAACATTTTACATATGAATGATATTTCGGGCCAATGATTTTCTTAATAGCCTTCAGTTCACATCCTTGGAAGACACTGCATTTAAATACCAGGCTTACTACGCATTCCGCATTTCGATTTTAAGTTATGCTATTCACTGATATAAATGAGCGCTCTTACACAGAACACACCCCCTGAAATTGTTTCATGAAAAGATTCTTTCTAGATTCAGGGGTTTCAAAATAGTATTTTCGTTACATTTTTCTTCGATATTTTATACTTTCTCAACATACATAATAAAGAGGTAAAAATGAAATGAAATGTGTAGTGTTAAACGCCCACTTTTATTACATACGGCAACGCAGGCGGTGACACTGATGATAAATGAGATGCAGATGGAGCACCGGTGGAATGAGATGGCGGGGGAAACCGGAGATCCCGGAGAAAACCCGCCTTAGCGCCGTGTTGTCCACCAGAAATCTCACTTTGCGGTCGCCTAGGATCGAACCCGGGCCACCTTGGTGAGAGCCAAGTGGTCTAACCACTGAGCCACGTCGCGGCCAAAAAAAAAGAGGTAAACCTATGGCAGATAGTGCAATGCAGTATTAACTAAAATTTTTGTTTAATTGCTTTGATAAAACGAAAGTTTTGAAACCGTATCATTATAAAAGTGCTTCCTTCTCCATTTTGCAGGGTTTTGGTTTATACAGGAATTTTTGTTTGTTTTATTCATGAACTTATTACTTGTATTCAAATTGCGAATTTGATCGAATACGTTTAAGATAATTATTTTTGTTTAGGTGTACCATTATACTTACAAGTATTGGTGTATTTATAAGTCAAATATAGGATTTCGCAAGGCATTAAGGTGTTGGCTGGTACATATTTTATAATGTACTTCACCTACAAGCATATATAGTAATTCATTACATCGCTAACACGTTGTCCATGAATGTTTACTACTGTGTTTGGCAAGCCTTCAAAATGTTGAACATCTGCTATGAATGCTTCTCAGAGTAAATTGTATGAGAAAGAGGTTGTAGAGTTAGGAAATACTTCAAAGTTTATCTGCTTAACCCAAGGATGACAGAGAATGGAAGAATACTTAATTGCCAACTGTATTGACGTCTCTTCCGATGCATCTCTGTTAATTACTTTCATTTTTGAGGTAGCTGTTGGAAACCTCTACTTCGAACATTACATCTCCCCAACAAGAGAAATGTCGTACATGATAACTCGAAATTAAATTTTGTGTAGTCACTTATCTGCCTTACTCTATCATGCGAGTTGTGTGTTTGCTCCTAAAATCGAACGGGCGCTTTGATTAATTGTACCCTGGTGGCCGATTATTCATTAGTTTCCTATTAATGGCTTTCCCGCACGATTATTTATTTAAATCGTCTGGTGCTGCAGAGTTTCTGGTAACTTTCCGTGTCCCCCCACCATCTCTTACCTACCCTCAAACGGGACTCCTGAGGGATGATGATGCCAATTGTGTCACCCTTAGGGCTAGATATGTATGTTGTAACAGTTACCTCTGCACTAATCTGAAGTTATTATATATGTACATTTACGAACATGCCAGCTCTTTGTGGTAATTATCTGACAGAGTAATTACGGTCTCTGAATGCCCAATATATTCAGTTACAAATTAATTCAATTGTAGTTTAGGATTTAATTTCGGTAATTATATTTGTGCTAATTATATGAAGGATTATACTCTCTATAGTGTGGTTCTAAAATATTAAATTTGTTATGTGAGAGTTTATATTACTAGGGAAATATCTATTTTGTATATTTACATTACATTATATTTCATATATTTTTGTAGCAGAATTATGCATGAATGATTTATTATTTTCTTCAAACTATATGCAATTTACACGATGTATTACTGTCTCTTGAATTTTATTATTTCATGTTCTTCCTCTTAAACTGAACATTCTGTTGTGCATAAAATGGGCAAGTATTATCTATCTACTAATTGCTTTTATATCTCACTATCCTTTTCCGTATTTTCGGCAATT
Organism: Mantis religiosa; assembly: GCA_030765055.1. NCBI lineage: Eukaryota > Metazoa > Arthropoda > Insecta > Mantodea > Mantidae > Mantis > Mantis religiosa. The sequence continues at coordinate 202,381,357 of CM060947.1, read as the reverse complement.
TATATTTCTTTGAAGCTTCTTTTTCCTAAATATTCCTTTAAATAAGTTCATACAACTCTTCAAGCTTAAATTAAGGAGCTTACTGTTATCTCTATTGCAGCATTTGTTATTTTCATAGCAGTAAAATCTTTCTTCCTTTTCCTGTATCATCACATTCCTTGATATAATGTAAGTTAAAATGCATTCTGCTACATTTAGGGCATATCTCACCCGTTGTACTTCACTTCGACCAGTAATTCATTACTCCTCAACTATGTACATTCATCTCACTGTAGTCCTTTTTTATTACTCCGATACATGTTTCTCTACCCCAATGCACTTTACACGCACGTAATCTATTGACGAGGTTTCTCCCTTTAAACTCATTGCAATTTCTTGCATTTAGATATACATTTTTTTTGTAATTTACGTCCTCCAACGTTAAGTCATATCGGACGGTGAATGAATTGGGTGAAATGATGCTCAAATGAGTCCAGGGTCCATGGAGCTTAGAGTTACTCGACATTCGTCTTGAAACCCCGTAAAAACCTTATCCAGGTACTCACCCTGACCGAGATTCGAACTCGGGACCTCTTTAACGTGAGGCAGACATGCTACCATCTACGCTACCGAGGCGGGACAGCACTTGTGTTCTGACGTCTTTCCAGAAGCTTTATCAGACGTATAAAAATAACTATTTCTCGAAAGGTGAAAAACACGATATTAAAATGTGCATGCTGACACAACTATCTCTTAATATTTCCCCTAATGGTGTATGATTGATTTTATAATTTTCTTATTAGATAATTAACGAGTTAAATAAAAGCTCTGATAGAGAAGTTAATGGAATTAAAATGAAATGCATGATTTTGCTGATATTATGCAAATATTCTACACAGTTTTCGAATAACCTACACATGCAACAAAAGTGTTCCACCTCAAAATAAACGAATGTGCACTTGAATGGTGCATCACAGTGAAGCTGAATTGTCTCTTGATTGTTCACTTATCAGTTATACATTATGTCCCTAAATCAAATTCGTTCCTCTAGGTTCGGTTAGTAATGAACCTTAGAAGGAAGAAATACTTATATAAAAGATATGTTTTTGAAGGATAATACCTTAACATTTAATTGCCATGGATTTAATCAGCAGGGATGCAGGCAGCAGTTCCCTAGAGTTTACAGATCTAGACTCCACAGTGGCAGCTCGTGTAACTGGGACCCTTCCCCCCTTCTGGCTTACAGATCCCACTGGGAGGTCCGGGACTAGGAGACCACTTCCAATCTGGAGTACAAGGGTTTACAACGCCAGTTCTCCTACAATACTTACAACCCTGAAAGAGCCAACTAAGATGAAGGTGAAATGAAACGAGAATTGAGGTGAAATGGAAGTACAGGAGAATGTGGATATACCGTTATCCCTCTCAGCATTCGTCCAGCTACCCTAGATATCGCCCAGGAAAAAAACCCATGAGTCTGGAACGCTTGTCACAGAGTCGAACACAAGACCTCCGAAATGGGGTCACAGACGTTATTGTCTGTGTCATCGTTCCTCCGATTGGAAAGCTAAGCTTTCTTCTAATAAGGGAGGTTTTGCAAAAAAAGTATTAGCTATCAAAGTGTGTAATCTATTGGAACTTTCGCTTCCTAAAACTAAACACCTGCATAGGAACTCTTTGCGTTATACTTCTAAAGATAGCGTTGCGGTATCTCGTGTTATTATTACCTGGGAGAGAAATATCAGCTAAATACCTCATAGGGGACACTGTACATCAAATTACCTGTGGCTTTTTTAAATTCATGTATATCTAACACTATGTCTTATACTGAACTTAGAATTCATTATTTGAGTGCAGAATTAACCCTACATTTGTAGTTCATTCCCTGTCTCGCCTTACGTCCAACGTGTAGTTTCATTTCTGTGTCACTACCATAAAATTATGGATGTACAACGAGATCTTGTATAGTAATGCACCAAAAATTTAAATGTAAACTTTTATCATCTTTAACTTGAAAGTATTGTTAAGAGTAATAATATTTACCCTGGGTTGAGCTATAATTCTTTCGTTGTTGAGTAACGGTACTCCTATAGATGGATTCTTCACCATCACCTGTAACCATTAATGTAAAACATAAATAATTTTTTAAGTCACAACAGTTGTATTACATTTTATTCAATTCCCTAAATTGACAATATCACATTATTTTTAAATCATTGTTATTATTATTGATTTTTATTATGTAGCACCAATATATTGTTCATCAGTAATTATGGATTATAAAAAACAAAACCTACATTTTAAGTTACTTTTAAATTTAATTTGAAATGATAATTATAATTAGTGGAAATCCTTTGGAATTCCAATGTATGGAAAAGCTGCTATTAAGTGCTAAGTCTACCCATATGGAATAGCCAAGTTTCTTTTCGAAGGTCTGTCTACTACGGCACACCTCCTTATTTATCCATTCACGTTCATCCATTCATTATTGATACCGAAAAGAGCTATGAAATTAAAAAAGCTCAAATTAAATTAATAAATACTCATTAAAATTAATTTTATGTGTACTTCAAGCCTTTTCAGAAATTAAATTGACAATTAAAGGGTTAGCAGACCAGTAAAATACTTTTTATTCATCAGATGGACAAGGTAAATTATGAGAGATTTGGTGACCACATTTACATTTTCTATGCATGTGGTTAAACAGTTAATAGTTGAAATCTCGAAGAGAAGGCAATATCGATTATGCAAGGAACTCCGAGTATTTTGCCTGTTTAAAGAGCCGTCACTTTCACTCGACTTCCTTTGTTGACGTCATGCAGTGTCTGCCTGCCATTGAACAAGCCACAGAAAACCAGCATCCCTTGGCTAAGCCTCAACAAGAGAGGTACAACAGCAGTGATCTCACTGACCAACCACAGCCACCCTCTTCCCAGATTTCGTTTTCACCTATGCAAAGCAGTGGCGTATCCTATTTTTCCAGTTAGAACCAGCATCGGTTTCCAAATGGTCAAGTTTCATTGCTTTGTATTTCTCTGAAATCAGCTTTATTGTTACAAAACAAATGTATAGGACTCAAGAGAAACTAGTTTCAGTTTACTCTGCTAAAACAGGTTGTTTCAACAAAATGTAACTGTATGTACATTGTAGTGTGAGATAATTAATAACTACACTTGATATGACACTCTTCATTTTATCACTGGAGAGGGAAATGTGGCCGCTTAATATCACAAACTGTGCAGCATAAAAATTAAAATATAAAATGGCATATATCCAGAAAGGTTAAATCATTTCAAGTTTCTCAATTAGGGAAAACCAATAGTTGCATTTTACAATGAATTTCCGAAAGGTATTCTCGAATACGATTTAAAAGACAGAAGATCTTGATGGCACTATTCTTTTTTAATTTACGTCCTCCAACGGACGGTGAATGAATTGGGGGAAATGATGCTAAAATGAGTCCAGGGTCTATGGAGCTTACAGTTATCCGACATATGTCTTGAAGGATAAGGGAAAACCCTTATCCAGGTAACTCACCCTGATCGAGATTCGAACTCGGGACCCCTTGAACACGCACACTAGATTTAAATTTTAAATTTAGGACTTACCACAGTTTAAATTTTTTGAAGTTACTATGTAAGCACGCACCTTTCTGATTCTATCAATACTGAAGTTTTGGTTGGAATGCTCACTGCTGTATAATCCGTCTTATAAGGCTACAATGATCACAGGATCAAATCACATGTGATTTTTCCATAACCTCTGTTATCATAGAAACATATCATTTAAACCTATATTTTGATGGAAATCACAAATAAAATAAAATGCTTCTTGCATGTGAAAGTCAAATAATAGTTTACTGATGATTGGACTTCTACAGATTACTGTTTTGTTGCACTTTAACTGGGAAATATCTACGTGCGCACAGCGTTTCACTATAACCTCCCCAACCATTCACATACTCCGCAGTGCACAAGACAGAAGCCTGCTGATGATGTTTTGCAGTGAAGATAATAATGCCCATTACAGTGCAACGATTCTAATCAAACTTCCCATTCAAATCATTGGAAAAATATTGTACAATCAGTTCCTTACATTTTGCACATGTGGATGACGTAGTATACACAAATGAGTCGATCAGAGGCTACAGATCTATGCTGGAACAAACCTAACAGAGAGATATGCTCTAGAACAGAAACTTCGTCGCTCCGACACTAAAACTGTCCTACTTGGAATAATACTTATGGTAAATGGATAATCTAATTTGCAATACATTACTTTTAATCATCAAGATGGGTGTTGTGTTCAGATATAATTTACACTTATCCACAAGAGAAAGCTATTGATTTGCTATTGATTTTGTCGTTATCACCGGTACTTTGTATTTACATTTGGAAAGTTCAAATCAGCTCTCCCCTCTTTCGTAGAAATTGTCATTACTAGTGAGAGTACATATAAATGTAACCTTATAATATTAGATTTCATATCTAAACTAATGTTATTACGTTAATATAAAACATTAGTTAGAACAAATTATACCCACCAGAGCACTTTAGAGATATTGTTCTTATCCAAAAATTGAATATCACTACTTTGATGGTGCCTGAGAGCATGGATCATAAAAAGCGATAAAATATTATTGAAAGAAAAGGTGCCCACATTTTTAAACAAAGAAGTCATATTACTTAATCATTTAGTGACTGCCATACTTACACGAATTTGTAATGAGTGAGAAATGGTGCAGAATTTGAGGCAGATGCAAAAAACAATGATTTGGTACATTGTCGCTTGTTTCCTCTGCTCGTACATAGCTTCTGCAGATTGTTGTTGGAAATGTAAACTATTTTTCTACACATTTTGTTTTAATCTAGCTAGATGAATCTTTATAGAAATAGCTACATTATGCATTTCCTTAGGGATGTAAAGGTATCATTAATAACAATGGGCGACAGAATATAAGTTTTGAAAGTTTCGAGCACTTCGTGAGGCAATTCCTACTAATTTTGGATTGAGAAAAGCAAATATGACAATGAACGTGAGACAATTCCTACTAATTTGGGGTTGAGAAAAGCAAATATGACAATGAAAAAATTATATTAGCTCTAGTTTCTATGATATATACAAGGTGAAAGTATTACGTATTAACGGATTGAGAGAAAATGATACATTTTAATTACATACACGCTAACAGCAATGAAAGAGCATTTGAATTTTTAAACTGGTAATTACATGCTAAGAGCTCTAAATTGCTGGAAAAATATTTCGCAGAGAGTCGTGTCTGAAGAGAACCATGTGGTGGCCTATTCACTTTGTCGTCTTTTAGCCTGCCTCTCGTGATGGAGTTCCGCAGAATCCGTATACAAAGACCAACAGTAATCAGCAAGCATTACTTAATTCCAACGGTCCTGATATCCTTTTTGCATAACAGAAATGCCCTGATGGAATCTCTCCCCATGTTCATCATTAACAGTTTCAAAACTAGGAGGGAAAAAGTCTAGGTGGGAGTGAAGAAAATGGATCTTAGATTAGCTTTAATTTTATTATCTTTTATTTTTTTAGTTAGAAGATATTCATTACTTGATTTCTAAGTTTTTTAATAAATGAATTCAATTCAGAGCATAAAAATTATTAAATATTTATGTTATTTAAATATTGTTTGTGCTTAATTTTAAAAGGGACATGTTGCATCCAAGGTTGCGGTATTTTTGCAGGAGCACTGTGACAAAATGCTTGTAGTTGTCATCTACGGTATTGTGGCAGGTGTGTCAACTTCGAAAAAAATTCCCCCAAATTTAAAATGTCACTTTATCTTCAAAACATGACTTAATCTATCATTTTAATGGTGAATTTTGAACTCAGCAAATGGAAATACATGTAAGTTCACTATTTTTAAGCCCGAAATATTTTCATTGTTTCCCAGTGTACTCAAAAGTTTAAAAAAATGAAAACGATATGTTAGCCTTTAAATTTCATGATTTGTTAGTGCGATCATGAGATGTTACTGAAAATCAATAGGATTTAAAAGGAGTAAACTATAAGAACCACCACTAAAACAGATTTCTCGGAAATAGGTAATGCTGGGAAATAAAGTGTTTCAAATAAATTCTTCCCTTCGATGGCCATATGGGATTTCCTAGAGGCAAAAAAAAAAAAAAAATGTGTTTAGAAGACATCTTTTAAACGTTGGTGGAAAACATTTTCCTCTATGGCTTAATGTAAGTCAGCTTTACCGCTTTGTGAAAATTCCTTTCGAATGAAGAGAACTTCACAAAATATTCCACAAAAGTTCCGAGAAAAAGATTTTGTCGTGTAAATATTTTACGTATAAGGTGTTTTAATTGAAATAATTTGAGACATTTCTTGAGAAAATAATCATTGTGAAAAATGAAAAATAAGAATGAGATAAAATAAGAACGAGATAGTAGATATACTGAATTATACATTAAATATTTTACTGTCTAATGAAGGTTCTGTTTTTTATTCAATTCATTCAGTCTCAGAACATTGGTTTCCTTGCATAGTCGATAAATTTTTTGCATGGAATAATTATTACGTATGTCCGTGGTAGAGAAAATCATAAATTAAAGTTCGTGCTTAGGTTTGTAAGACTAAAGACATCAACTTTCGCTAGTAAATCTTCAATATTGAAAGAACACAAGGTAGAATACTGTTAATAAAAAAGAAAAGAAGAACGCTTGAGGTTAACTTTGAAGTTGTATGGGAGCCAAGGGCAGTGAACGGACGCAGGCTCACACAAAGCCATGCTGGATGTAGTTCTCCTTACTGTCCACAAAATATTTGTTAGTGAGAGTTTATCCGAGGAGGGCTAAACTAGTGCTGAGCATCTTTACGCACGACGCACTCTGATACACCATAACCGCGTCTCTTTGTACTGTTCCAGATTATGGGACTGCGAACAAACAGCGCCTCACCAATACAACCGTACCACGTTCATTTGTATGCAGATTGCAAACGAGATTAAGCGGGCCGGTGGTAAGACCCAAACAACACAAAATGAGAACCTCCTCCGTTGCACTGGCGCTTCTGCTTTAACCAACACACTCTAAAAATATCGTAATGAAATTAGTTCTCTAAAAGCATGTTCCGTGGAGTTGGACTATTTGACAAAGATAGCGGCCTGAGATCAAATGTTAGACTCCGTCCAGCTACCATTACAACCTTTCTTGTTCATAGCAGTGTATCCAAGCTATGTTGGCTCTCTAAGCATGATTTTGCATAATTCTTGAATGGAGGAAGCTACACTCAATGCCTTCCCTATCCCAATTATCACTGCAATTTCCATACTCTGTGCGGCAATAAATACAGACGACAATCCTATATTTAGAGAATGAATTACTGCTAGAACACATTTTTCCATAAATCCTACTAAAGATCGTTTGTATCCGAAATTCATTACTGAGTTTGTAATATCTTTAAAGATCAAAGTGTGGTATAGGTTATAGGAAAGCTTTTATTAAGAAACTGAACCACTATCATTTGGGAAGTCTTCGTTTTTTTCACAAGTACTTATTTTATTTCTATCCAAGAATTTTAATCGGAATTTCAAATGCAGTTAATTCTCTGAAACCCCCGAATAAGAGAACAGTATTTTAAGAAACTCGCGAGTGTCATATATTATTTTGTAATTTCTGTCACGATACAGTGGCTTCTCAGTATGTCGTAGCAACAAATAGAACTCTGGTTAAACTATCAAGGCTTAGTATTGATGCAATCTACCTTTTACTATTTTAAATGCAGTATGCAATCAATATGCTGTGCTAAAAATAATACATAGGAAAACATGAGCTGCAATGCCAAGCAGTAAGCTTAGGATTAGAATTACTATGGAGGGGATTCGATATTGTGAATTTGTACGATATTATCTACTGTACCTATGCCCACAAGTGAGGCCTTCCCGGGAGGATAGATGACGCGAGAAGGTGGCCGTCTCAAAGAGCCACGACTATGCAAAGGGCCGGGTCCCTACATTTTACTTAGATGGAAATCTCTCCCGGTGGGCCAGGAAAACGGACATTCCCCTACTGCGGCTCGAAAGAGGTCCTAGAGCCGGTTCAGTGACCGGCAGCCAAACCACTGGAGGAGGAAGTGGTTCACCTAGAGCATATCATCCTGCCATGCACCACCGAGACACACGCCGACACTTCTAGCCTGTAAGAGACTACCAGATAACAGATGGTGTGAAATTATAATACAGATGAAATGGAGGGCAAAAAAATTAGGGGGATGTAATTAACCTATCCAGTATTCGCCTGTTGACTCGGAAAAACCCACGAAAAACTCCATGGGTCCAGTCGGTCGACCATGGGAATCGAACCCGAATCTCCCAAATGCCACAGACGAAACCACCTGAGCCATCTCAGTCAGGGTAAATTGTCCGAATAAGGCTTTTTTTTCGATGTTTCCCTTTATCCTGGAAGATGAATGTCGAGGAACTCTAAGCTCTATGCTCATTTGAGCATCATTTTTCCCATTTCACCTATCTGATATGGCTCACGCTGCTTAACATTAAAGAGTGGAAGAATGGCAGCCACCGGCTGATACCGAAATTATAGTTTGACAGAAGCAAAGAATAATGATAGACGTCGAAGGAATGTTGGTCTTTGTGACGACCAAGGCCAGTTTAGTTGGGGAAACTGTTTATAACAATGCCATGAATGAAAGGAACAGTGTCCTTAGAAGGTTTCTAAAGGAATTGTCACTTGACGTACATGAATAGGGTATTCTTCGGATCGTTTACAATGGCGACCAAAACAGCCACAAAAGGACTTTGTTTAAAAAGGAATTTGGAGAGTGAAAGTTATATATAAATACACACACGCAGTTGTGGTGAGGGAGCACTCTTCGGCGTTTCGCCGATAGAGACGGGTCACGGCTATGAAACCATTATAAACATTATCTGGCGTGTAGCCGATATAGAAGAGTCAGACGTGAAGCCTATTAGAGTGGTCAACTTGTTCGGTCTTGAATATTTGTCGGGTCATCAAAATTTATCGAGAAATATAATTAGCATTCAGTCACTATAAACCGTGATTGGTAACCCTCGGTCGGCAGCTTCCATTTCGAGGTTTGAAATAAGAAGCAGTGAATAAATAATTTGGAAACGGGCATTCCAGTGTTGTAAAATTTCCTTCTCACACACATCCACGCATACCCTGAGAGAAACCTTATTGCTCACTATAATATTTGCTTCAAACTGGTGCACAACGTGGAGCTGTGGTAACCTGTGATCGCCACCATTAAAATCAGTTACACGGCTCACTTCATCTCATGCACGCAGTGTAGACTAACGGGCAAATATTGGAAGTCCTGCTTCATTGCATATGTAGAAAACGTGTTACTGTATTTTAATTAAGTAGCAAGAAACATAAAAGATATCAGCGTTAGGCAGTTAATTTACACACTATGTTTATTAACAGCTGGTTTCTCAGCTAATGAGAGATGAACTCGCAAATCCGGGCTCCTGCAGACCAACAGTGGTGGCCAAAACGTGGATCGAATCGCATGTAGCACGTGGTTTTTTCCACCTTCTATTTCGTTATTGCTTTTTTAAGGGAACATCACTATATGCATTACTATTCAATTTGCGTTACTTGATCAAGTGTGACGTTCCTAGCACTGTTACAAAATGTAAATATTTCGGCTCAAAGATTATCTAATACAAAACTGTGCTTCGAAATCTATATTTTTGAGTAGTAAGATTTTGTCTGTTTCGTTCAGTTAACCAGTTTGGAGAGCTCTTCCCAGAAAATTCAACATGTACACTTCATTTGTTATGAATCCATATTAATTACATTTAAAACTTGGAATTATTGTTAACAGCTGTTTTAGAGAAAAATTTAAATTTTCGATTAAAGGTGCCTGCAAAACGTAAGTTATTGTTTCAAGTAATTTCTTGAAAATAGTTTCACAGCACAGGAAGACTTTTGAACTTGAGTACCAATTTCAGTATTTAAACAAATTTTCGTTTTTGGAGTTATGCTGTTCTAATTTTTTCCGTGAATCTCAAAACGTGTACTTCCGATGAGAACTTGATATTGAATGTAGAATGTACGTAGCAGACAAGGTAAAAATAAGTACGCTCAGGCTGGTTATTTGTAAACGAATTTATTTCTCACCATTTGTGTAATTTGTCGATGTGATACTTATCTAATATTTTACACCACAGCTGTGTGTTTTATGTTGCCCCAGAGCTACTCGGCCGGAATGATAGGGACATGACCGCAATAATGTGAAACCAGTATTCCCATACCGATGACTACGGGTAATAACTGGGAGGCCTTCGTGCTGTGTCACCGGCGTTATAGGCTCCAGTTTCCATTCAACATATCCACCATTAATTGCATTGCTGCTTTTATTTCTTGATAGTTTGTTCCATTTTATTTATACTCCGCTCCTATCGTTTCTGCTCATTAGTGTTACAATGTATATGTAACGTACGAGGCGTGATAAAAATAGCAGGAATTAATTACCCAAGATTAATACATATTAGGTGGTCTCATAAGTAAATTGCTTTTGTTTTATTTTGTCGGCCTCGGCCGACCGGAAGGGGTAGAGGGTTTTTCTCATAAGTCCCGGGTACTAGCCTGCAGAGCTAGTAGAAGGTATGATAGATCACCAGGCAGCTCCATCGAGGTATTCGGTAGTCTTCCCTCCGGGGTTGACGCGCGTAAGTGGCGTATCCCTTTCCATCCCGTCTTGACGTTGTTGTCGATAGGGGGGGGGGTTAGGTAAAAAGGTATTGCCCTATGGAAAGAGCCCCAGAGTTTCCATCGCTCCCGGGTAGAAGGAGGCCAGAGTGTTAGGACTTTTGAATATATTCTCAGAGCTAAATTGCTTAACTGTGACTTTACCTTTCCAAGTTAACACTTGCTTAAAGTTGCCCAATAGAGGAGTGAACATGCCTCTCATCTCAAATCTTTAACTCGTATTTCATTTGCAGGTTCCCGCATTTTTAGTTGTTCAGCGGCATTTTCCGTAGTGTTTCCTTAGCAGATTTATTCTGTTTATAGTTTTTGTCTTTTCTAGTGTAAATATCCTAATAATTTTAATTAAGCATTTATATAAGTGACTTAAGCATTAATTTGAAAATGTTTCCAAGAAACACGGACCATTTCTGCAATTATAGGTACTTCCAAAATTTTATTTTTAGCTACTTCAACTACGAAGATAAAGGTTTGGAAATATCTTCATTATACTTTCCTTGTATAACTTAAGAGGAATATGGGCAATGAAGGGCAAACAAACAGCGCAAATAGTCGGTTAATGACTGGGTTATAAAAGGTGTGCAGACTAGTGTACAATACACAGGAGGTAATCGTATTTCAGATTTCGGAAGTAGAAAACAGGTGAATTGTTCTCGTATGGTCAAATAAAATAGTTTAATTCGTCTAGTATTCTCAAATAATTACTTGTCATCACGAGAGAATTACAATAATAATTAACCACATAAAAGTGTTTGAAAATTTCACTGAAAATGCATGTTCTGTGAGTCTCTGAATCTAAAAGAAACGCTTTTAAAACGGATTTGTGTGTGTGTGTGTGTGTGTGTGTGTGTGTGTGTGTGTGTGTGTGTGTGTGTGTGTGTGTGTGTGTGTGTGTGTGTCCTTTATTCATTCACGTGTTCCATTACATAAGTAATCTGTGTATTACATGTTCTGGTTTGCTTTGTTCCCGGATTGGTTGACAATATTAACTGGTGTTAAAATGTTTGTGCCCTTCCCATTGATTGTGTTCACATAATCACTAGTCTTTTAGAATTTACTCACTTATTTACATTTCTGTTTTAGTTGTTCTCACTTTCTAGATTGATTGTGTTGACATATTTACTGAAGTCCTGTAGATACTATCCCACAAGTGACTAGCCACTTCCCTCCTATTTTGGTTATTTACATTTTCAGTGTATTCATGGGGTCCTTTCAGTTGATGTAGCCGTCGAGAATGTGATCTGTCGTTTGGTCTCCTCTGCTGCAGGTGCATGTAGCATCATCGATTATGTGTAATCTCTTGCAATAGGATTTCAAACTTCCATGTCCTGTTGATGATAGTGAGGTTTGTTGTTAGGTCAATTCTTCATTATAGTCATTTTGCTACTGCGGCAAATATTATTTTATCTCTTGTACTTTCGATGTGTTTTACCGTTCGCTTTCCCATTTTTGAGTGTCTCTTCTCGGATATATTTCCCCTGATGGTTCTTTTGTGATTCTGTTGTAGCTTTCTGTGCTATCAATTGGTGCTGCTTGTTTCGCAAGTGAATCTACGATTCTATTTCCTTATATTCCTACGTGGGCTTTCACCCATCCTATTCCTATTATCCCTTCCTGTTTATTTAATTCTCCTAATCTCTGTTTCATGTAACCTTGCCCCGCTGACATGTATCACTCCACGTGCAGCTACCGTCCCCCTCACCCTAATTGGGTAATGCTGTCGCGCCATAGGCCATAGGCGATGCCTTTCCGTCACATTTACTGCAGTAAACGTCATAATAATTGCCGGGAAGATAGATAAAATCATACAAATAAGAAAGTAAAGGCATGCAAAAATACAGGTTTCCAATGAAACTGAGTAAGTTGAAACTGAATGAATGAGCAATGAATCTGAAGCCAATTTATAATGAAAGGCCTTCGTCCTTTTCCACTGGAATTTTTTAAAACCAGTACACATACCTTACAAAAATGCTTGTCTTTCAGTCACAAATGTTGTGTCACGCCATACTTGTCATCTGTCCTTCATTTACCCAAGTATCTTCAAGGTAGTATATTTTGCGACCTGTATCCCGGTACAGTCTGATTGTCCTTAAATAAGGTCTTCGCTACACATCAATATCGTCCCTGGGGTGGTAAGTTTTCCTGTTGTCTCAATTTCATGTCTGTTTATAAAGGTTTTCCCTTGCGATGCTTCAGCGAAAAACTGGCGGTAGACTCTTCCATTATACATATAAGCACACGTGCAATAAACGACAAATAAAATGATTTAGCCCTCGCACTCGGCACTACACACCTTCGAATGGCAATGTATGACAAATCCAGTTCAAAACAAGGTCAGTGAGAGAGGTCACATAAACAATTATCTCATCACTACCGCTAGATCACGTGCTGTCATGCCATGTGAAAGACGGGCTTCTGAGCAAAGAACCTCCTCTTTACTTCGTTTAAGAATTAACATGCATTTCAGAGAAATTAACTCTGTAGCGTAACATATTTAAATCAAACAGTTACGAGAATATAAATTTTACAATTCTCTTCCAACATATAAAAATATATCACCATGTTAAATACCGAACAAAAGTCTATACTACAATAGCAGCCAATGAGAGCTGATTAGGTCACGTGAACGTTTAGAAATACGGGGCAAGCTTATGTGAAACAAGGATTAGTTTGTCTCTTACAGCTTCTATCAGTTGGTTATGATTTTTGGTATTGTGTAATGACTGCAGTGTGTTCTTGCCTTCCGTATATATTGCTAATGATTTCAAGTTAGCTTGTACCATTCCCATATTAGCTATTGCGTCAAGTGTCTTTAAGATTGCAGTTGTTCTGCTTGGTAATTTAAACGTTTTTTTTTTTTTTTTTTTTTTTTGGATTGTACTAAAAATGGTTAGTTAATTCCTTGTTTTTGAAGATTACCACTCCAGAACCTACCCCTTTATCTATTTTCCTTCCCTCACTGTAAACTTCAATGCTATAGTTTACATTTAGGTTGGTTTCTTTTATTGCTGGAGTATCTTACGGATGTGGCCATTTCTTGTATTACAGTGCAGTGCCTATTTCCCCAGTTTGTGTTCTGTTTGGATTTTTATACTCCTGGGAGATCTTCTGGGTTTTCTGTTTAATAGGTGTCCGTCGTTTATTACACAGAGTGCTTCTCTTTATTCTGGAGGAGTAAACAGTAAGTGATAGCCAAAAATCTTATTGCAGGGAAAATGTAGAGAGCGTTAAAGCATAAAGCTTAATCAAACAAACTTACTTGCAGAGCTAGCCAATTTGGAGCAATTCTTTGATATTAATTTGAGGTTTCAAACACCTATACTTTTCTCAAATGTGTAGTCGTGATTTCCTTTTTATTCACCCATTATGAAAAGAGGAAGAAGTATCAAGCCCCCACATAGTGATCAACTCTTACAGATTTTACTACAACTTATGCCTACTCTATTAGCATCGTATCTGTAAGAGAATGAGTATTTACTCATTTTAAGAAGATTTAGTGCAATTATCAATAAGTAAATAGAAAAAAATTAAGAATTATTTAGGCAAGTATGATTACAGAATGTTATGTGAGAGTATTGGTGCTCTTTTTTTCTAATGGACTCGTGCAAAGAATACAACTGCACTTTGGTAAGAACAATTTAGACACAATAGTGTTAGTTTGGACATAGGATTTAAACATACCTCTGTGTACATTTAACTACTATAAATTTAATAACAACAATCCCATAATATGGCCACAAATATTACTCCATCTGCTTCAAAATGTTATCCAAATTACATATTTCAGCAGGGAATGAGAGGAACAACCGGGAGGTGTCTATCCTCATTACGGTTATATTTTCAGACAGAAACAATTATATCTGGCCGAAACGATTATGCAATAATGTATTGGATAAATAATTATTTAGGAACCAATTGCCGGCGTGTTTGTTTTAGTTCATGGATTAACGCTATAATTTATGAAAGGTTTACCAATTAATCCACAACATCAGAATTATGGCTATACACTTCCGAACGCAATGTGTTATGCAACAGGCTCTGAGGATTCTATTGCTGTAGTATATATGGCTTAAATTTAACATGGCATCTGTTATTCACATTTTATCACAGACATAAAAAACGTTTTTATTTTCAAATTTGAGGTAAAAGTGAAATCCATAAATATAAAGTGTCATTTTAATATGTCATAGTTGTTGAGTAGGATTATACCTACCTCTAGATCAAAATATGCATTTAAAAGAATGTATAATAATTTTCCTTTTGATATTTCCGTTATTTGACAGCTCATTATTTCACAATGCCTTACATGATTCTACAGAACAGAACATTCAAAATACCTTAAGTTGAGAAGAAATTTACACCTTGTTAAAAAAGAAAAAGTATCCAAAAGAAAATGCTTCCCAATAAAATCTACACTAAATTCTTGAGTGAATTACAATACTTAGTACACCTAAGTAGCATGGAAAAGCAGATTATGACCTCTACGTTCATCTAGGGATAGGGATAGGGATATGAATACGGAGGGAATTCTGTACGTAGGCCACCATGCTGGGCCCATTGTTCCTATGCCCTCGAGTGTGGGCACCCCCTGGAGGAAGGATGAGGTGAAGGAGACTAAAGGTGGCTGACCAGGAAGCCACAACAGTACAGAGGGCAGTGTCCCTACAGTTTACTTTGGAGAGAGACTTCCCCCGACAGGCCAGGACAACGAACTCACACCCCTACAGCGGGTCGGCAGCGAGCCCAGCAGCTGAGCCCTAATGGTCTCTGACAGGTGATTCGAGTCCCAAAGGTCCCTGGCTGGCGGTCTCAAGATGGTCCCAGCAGAGGTGCGGAGATCGGCAACCGACCTACCGAGGAGGAAGTAGCTTTTCTCATAGCATATCATCCTGCCACGCACCGCCGACACACCCACCGACACTTCTACCCTGAAACACACCACCAGATGAGAGATGATATAAAATGATAATGAAGATGAAATGCAGCGACAGGAGATTCAGCGGATGCAATTAACCTATCCAGCATTCGCCTGGCGACTCCGGAAAACCTCCGAAAAATTCATGGGTCAGGTAGGCCGGCCGCGGGAATCGAACTCGGGCCTCCCGAATGCGTGCTATAGACGAAAACGCCTGAGCCATTCCGCTCGGTCTACGTTCATGTAACTTCCGCCACCGATTTTTAAATAGCATTCTTACAAATGCTATTACTTTAATAAGAGTTCGTATGTGATAGTTTTGAAATCCAGTTCTGTTTTCATGAATTATGTCCTTAAAAATGAATCACGGCTTTTCAGTGGGGAACGATATAAGTATTTAAAAATTTAAAGAAATAAATAGGAAAAGCTAACAGTGGTTAAATAAAATATCATGTTTTAACGTATAATAACGTATAATAACGTTATAACGTGTAATTTTTCAAGTTCAGAATGAAGAGAACATGACAGAATATTTGGATAAATTTAAAGATAGACTTTTATGACCAAAATTATGTTCTAAAGCTATATTTTTAGGGACTGGTTTCCCTGAAGGCTGAATTAAAATACTTAATTGGTGGTTCAAGAAAAGAGTGAACTCGACACATTTGGGTGTATTAAGCGGTGAGTGCAAGAAAACTCAGATTTTATTAGATAATGTAATTACTAAGTTGTTCATTGTTGGCGCTGATAATGTTATCGTTATTAATTCTAGTAATTGATTATTATTTGATTTCTACCAAGAGAAAGAGCAAAATCATCAGATTAGGTGCCATGAACATGAATCATGTAGCATTATGCCAATAAGTTGTTTTTCATAAGGTAGTGATGGTACTCTAGTCGAAATTGGTGAAAATATAGACCGCTGAAGTGAATAGTAGTGTTTAACAGCCATATTTACTGCATCGACAACATTGGTGATACATGAAATGGAATGATTTATAAAGGAAATGAATTTTGGAATCGAAACATATAGTACCCTTCCTCGGCGTTAGTTATAGAACAGAAGCCTAATGAGGGAAGACAGTCTGCTCTTTAGAGCAGACCTCCATCATGTGGAGCCTTTCGCTCGGCGGGATGAAATATGGCAACAAACAGGCCAACAGTTTGATTCTCCCCTGAAGTTTCAACACGTAAATGATCCCACGGATACATCTACTGAAGCGTTGCATTCGTAAAGAATGACCAATAGAAACTTGTTAAACTGGTTGCAAGCAGTCAGTATCAAGTTCAAGAAAATCAGAAGTTTTCTTTTCTTATTACTTTTGAGTTTGTTTAGTTTTAAAATGCATTTTTGAAGTGGCATATTGTGCAGATCTATGTCTAACAGAGCCTTTGTATTTGAATATTATTGATAAGAAAATATCTTCCAAATTGCGGTATGAGTGTATTCTTATTTTATTTCAGTTTTACTTTCTCTATAGAATGATTTTGAACGCCACTGTTCATTGCATTTTCTAAGCAAAGATCTTAAAAAGGAAAACTTTTAAATATAAACAGTGAATAATTTTTCAGAAAATGAAGAGTAAGATCTCTCACTAAACTAGTAGTTTGGGTCTGTGACATTTTCTTATAAATACAAATGAATAATTTTTTACCATTTTGAATTTAAAATATTATGTTTGCTCTTAAACACTTTTTCACATTTTCGTTAACTTATTCAAGCTATTATTAAGGTATTCAGGCAGATGCAGATAATAGATAAGTTTCTAGAAGTCTTTCTTATCTTACCATAAATCTTTGATGCATGATGAAAGTTTATTTTTAATGTATGTGTATTTAAGAAATAACAAGAATGGTATCCATTGCAAGGCCGCACCGTGGCTCAGTGGTTAGACCTCTTGGCTCACACCAAGGCGGCCCGGGTTCGATCCCAGGCGACCGCAAAGTGAGGTTGTGGTGGACAACACGGCGCTGTGGCGGGTTTTCTCCGGGATCTCTGGTTTCCCCCGCCATCTCATTCCACCGGTGCTCCATCTTCATCTCATGTGTCATCAGTGTCATCGCCTGCGGTGCCTTATGTAGTAAAAGTGGGCGTTAAACACTACACATTTATCCAGTGCAAAAAATTTGAGACTTAATGGCATAAGCCAAGTGAAAGCTGAACTAAAAAGTGTTTGATTTTGTATAAAATATAATTATCCCTGCTTTGTTTTCCATAATATTGTTCACATTGCCTATACACTATATGTGTCTTATGTTAACTTTTGTACATATGTATGCTATTAAACTTTATACCTCTGGACATGTTCAATGTTCACAGCCTTTTCTGGCTACAAGTGAACCTACTGAACGCAAATCAATCTAATCTAATCCAATCTAATCCCCGTTTCTATTCAGAGTATACCAAAAAGTCTTCTTTTAGTGAAATATTGGTCTAGAATTGTGGAGTAAAATTATTTACTACTCTACGTAATATAGAGAAGTGCAATATAAGATAAGAACGTTGCCTACAAACTGAATTTAGGCACAAAAGTGGCTGAAAAGAGACGATAAAAAGACAGATAAGGAAAAAACCAAGATTGAGGAACTGATGTTAAGATATTCTTAATCATCTTATGACAGAGAATTGCATATGCAGCCGGTAGACGCTGCTATTTGCAAAGTGGTGGTGCTCTTCTGAATGAAGGTCTTATAGTAGCCAAGTTTCTATGGTCATTTATAACCTCTTCAACAGACGAGTGTCAGCTTTTGTGGTAGGAACCTACGGAGTGACAGCCAGGACTTTGATGTCGACGTTGTTGCAGGGGCTTGCATAAGTACACTAAGCTGTGAGGACTATGCAGAAAATGACTAATGGACTAAATGCCTAGTCAAAGACAAAACGTGGCTTTAATTGATGAGAGAGCTGTGGCGAAGATGGTGGGTACCTGGTACCGCTCGCTGATAAATAAGAGAGTCTGGTATCTGGGGAACATTAATTGTGAGGATTCTGGTGTTGGCAACGGAATAAGGTGACGCATAGCGCCATCCATCATCCCTTACCTCGATGTACACATGGCAAGTACACCGCTCTGACCAAAAACCTTCTCCTGCTACATCCACCCTTCCGGAGGCGTCATAACGCACAAGGAGCCGACCACCTCAGCCGCCCAAGCTCTATTAATTGGGGCATGGCTTATGGTCTTGTAGTCCCATTATTTTCAATAATAAGTAATGGAAGTTTTACATCACACCCAATAAACTGACACTGAGATACTTCCCGCAAAATATAATTTCAAGGCACCTCCTCCAAAAAAGTAGGTCTTTAGAGAAGGTCATACTTGTGAACACTGCCAACAGTTAAACTCAAAATTGAAATGTCAGATCAATACCAAATTTTAGAATGCTTCTAGGAAGCAAGGTAAGAATTCTCAAAAAAAAAAAAAAAAAAAAAAAAAAAATACCTTCACTTTGGTCTATACATCACTTATAAATAGCGCTCACGACTTTTGTTTTCTCACTAATGGTCCAAATGAAAGCATATATTTAAGATCTTTTATGTCATATAAAAACTCTGAATATCTGAGACTTTTACATAAATAGCCTGTTAATGCCCCTCAATTTAAGAGACATTTTAATCAATGTATAACTAACAAACATCATATATTTCCGTGATATCTGTAACTATTCATTTGAATGTTTCAGTGTTGTTAAATATACAATTCCAGATCAAGCATATAGGACCCGCTTTTAAACGTACAAAAACATGTTGATATTGATGTTTCACCAAAAGTTATTCAATTAAGACAAGGTAGGAAGAAAAGATAAGATTTCCTAAGAATAGTTTTCTTAGGTTTTACCAAAGTAAAGTTCTCAAAGCGTATGAGAAAGCACTGAGTGCAGCCCACAAAAGATTTATATTTTCAAATGATAAGCCTTCTTCTCATTCCAAGGCAAAGAGCATCAAGACATGCGTCACATAGCTATAGGCCTATTAAATTAAGACAATTACTCTATCCTTTAATGATTCTACACACAATGCCGCCTACTTACAATAAGTGGAGAAAGCGATACATTTAACCAAGAGAGCGCAAATAATCTATAGATCTTTGGTGTTGTTTAATAGAATAATCTATATACTTTAGTTAATTGATAGAAATTAATCATTTCTTCACACTAGCCGTATATAGTCTAAGGTGCCAACATGAAAAATTAAATGCTATGGCCGGGATTTGAACCAAAGAATCTTCTGGTTTTCTCCCAGTCGCTCCAACCCATGGAGCTACCAAGATCAACTTGCCGTCACGAGTCAAATGGAGAATTTAATGTCATGACGGCTCAATAGGTAAAAGCGACTGGACGGAAACCAGGAGATCCGTGGTTCAAATACCGGCCTTAGCATTGAATTTTTCAAGTTGGCTCTATCAATCCATTTGCTATTTCATGTTCAGTGTAAAGTAGGCATTCGTGCTAACATTGTTAAACCACACGTTTTTTTACATGTTAAACCTTTGTAACTTTTGTTTAGTTGCTCACCTGAAATCTTTCCTTGGACAGTTTCATGTAAATTACAATTCATGCTTTATTATTTCTGACAGTAATTACTCGTTTAAAGCCTTTCTTCGCATCATTTTTCTGCTTTAAAATCCAGCGTATTGTACTCTAATACCCAAAATTAGAAATAAGAAATGAGCCAACTTTAACTTTAATACGATAGCGACCCGTTTATTGCACCGAATAAAAGTGTTTGCGATTTTACTAGACAAAATAATATGTTCGATGAGATAAAAACACTCAATCACTCATTTATATCTTTGTTTATCAACAGTGGTAAAATTTTAAAGTTGGTCTTCGGGTGTAATAGATAACATTGTATGTTTACGGAATGATTTACACAGAAAATCTGCTTTTTGCTTTACACACGGACAAGATATGGCTTCTGGCTGTTGTAATTAGTGTAAAAGTAACCTGAAATGCACTTACAATCAATACCTGGGGATATAGCTATGTAGTAGAATAATTATTGTTCCATTGTTGGCGAGTTTTGTATATTTACTGAGCAGCTAACATCTATAGCTCTTATTAGGAATGAATGTAGCATTGGTTGTTTGATCCATAAAGTTACAATGCAAGAGCTTTGCACTGTGCAGTTATAGAAGCTTCACTTGCTTTTGACAAATTAAATTATTTATGTAGTGAAATGTTTGAACAGCTCTAAAGCAGCTTTTGTTTCTGGCCATACAGTAATGACAGTTGAGTTAATTGACGGCAATATAAAATAGAGAGTTGCTTAATTGCTGTTCACTACGCAAAAGAAAAAGAGAATTTAGCAAGACAATTTTACGTGACCTTTTAGAAATGTATAACATTGGAACGTAAAAAATCAGATAAGGACAAGGCTAGGAAATGCAAATAATCGTACATGAGAGTGAAATAACCAGAAGGATTAAGCAGAAGGTCAGAAAAGAGTAGAATTACAAATTTCACATCTTTGTGAAGAACATAACTCAAAAATTCAAGTGGCTGAACACCAATTTGGGTGTTTAAGTTCAATGTTCTTAAGGATTGATAAACCAGTATTTACAAGAAAATCTCACCGTCTCAAACTACCCTTAAGATTTAACAATTCTGAGAATATTTTCACTAATAGCTCTATGATCTTTTATTAAATTCCTAAATAATCCAGCTATTTTCATGTATAATGAAATGCATATTCTAATTTATTGGGAATATATTCTGAAATCTTCATTTGAATGACCTTAGCATACGTGGAAAACATAGAAATAACACAAATTCTTAGTATATACAAGTTAAAATTTCGTTGAAGTACATAGTCTATGCCAAACGAAGCTTATGCAGCGTTAAATAGTCCACAAATACTTACTTCTGATATTGGGTTGCGTGACTCGTATCTATAAGTTTTTCTTAAATGCTAATTAGAAAACCGTAACGTATACAAATTTTTACATCATAAAAAGCGCAAATAAAAGTACTTCAGGTCACATACATTATTTTGTTTTGTGTTCTCCATTACTAGGATATTCCTGTTATTTGTTTTACTTTTTATATACACCATATCCTTTACTTAAATAGGAAGTAGTTATTCTTTTTCTATCTTCTAGCCATTAAAAGAGGATGGTATTTAAAGTTATATAGCGACCAGTTCCGAAGATATTTCACTCTAGCTTAAGCCTACTGTATTCCCCTATTCCCATTGTACATGTAAGGAAAAATATGTTCAGTTTTAAAAACATTTAACTCGGTTAATTTCTGGTAGATAGGGGAATATGCTTTGTAGGAACAGTTTTCTGGGTACAAGAAGCTGGAGGGCAACGTATCATATGGTGACTTTGTGGGTTCGTAGAATTAAAAGTCCAAATTGCCGAAATTCTGAATGTTCTTTATTTCAGCAGAGATATACTGTTCAATTCTCACCTAACAATATGGCATCACATAACAACACAGTCTTCAGGTCGATGACAATAACATCAGCTCTCGTTGCAACAACACTCTTGTTAGACAACTAACTGTACAACAACAACACTCTCAGCTGTTCTCTCTGCTTACTCACTCTGTTTACCACTATTCACTTTGCGAGCCGTCACGTCCTTAAATACCTAATTCGTAATTCTAGATTGTTCTAAAATAAGCCCGAACACGAACAACCTCTTTCAGTCCAGAAATTTCCGGAAGAATAAAGAAACCAAATAATCTATTACATTCTAGAAGCGTAACTTAATCTATGCCGGCAGGTCCTTTACCTCAGTTATCTTTGCTTGCCGGCGCTTGTTTACAATAGCCGCGCTATCATTAACTGCTTAGCAAGGATCATTATCACCATGAAACTTTATCCGCCGACTGTTTTCTTATTTGTGCCGAAACTTTTATGCCTATTGTCGTGACAATAATTTTCCCGTTATAAGATAAATTTAACAATAATGCATGTATTCACAATGTTTCTATTAACAAAAATTGTTATAGAGTTCATACCTAAATTAATAGTTAGTTTTAGTATTATCATCTACCAAGGGATTAAGAAAATTTGAGACAAGGCTGAGTATGTGGACTAGAGCATATAGTGTCTAATGTGGAAAGAATAAGGTACTTCTGATATGTAATTTTTTAACTTGTATTTTTCCGTTTCACTTTTTGTTGCTAAAATAGAACGAACAAAACTTCTTACATTTAAAGCCAGAGAAAAGTTGGTAAAGATGATGCAGAACACGTCTTTTGCGGTTCCCTTTCCTCCTGGTGGAATAGGTCTGTGTAGAGTGAGTGAGTGTGTGGTGTTTTAGGGCCCGTCGACAACAAGGTCATTTGGGCCCGGTATGTGTAGAGATGAGAGAAAGAGAAGTCTCCCCCCCCCCCTTTTGTTGTCTACTCTATACCCCTCATTGCGCTATTTCCATTGTTAGGTATGATGTAAAGAAATCTCGTAGCCTGTAAGCAATTTACGCGGTTGGAAATATCGATATAGAAAATTAGTTTAGGCGCTGATTATTTTGCTGTTCTACTGACAATGTAACATTGGCTTCCGGTGTAAGAAGTGCTCTAGTTGTGTTAACTTCATAGGAAAATTCCCTAAGATATTAGGATCCTAGTTATTAGGTTTAGGGTATTGGATTAAGATTACAATGGAGGGGATTTGGCACAGAAACCTATGGTTTATTGTACCTAAGTCCCAGGTGGGGCATCCGCTGAAGGAAGGACGAGGCAAGAGGAGACAGAGGGCGATGGACCCAAGGAGTCACGACAGCGCCGAAACATCTGCCGACATTTCCACCCTGATAGGGAACACCAGATGAGAGATGATTTGAAATGATATTGGAGATGAAATGAAGGGACAGAAAATTCGGGGGATGTAATTAAATTACCCAGCATTCGCAATGCGACCCAGAAAATCCCTCGGAAAGACGCATTGGTCAGGAAGGTCGGCCATGGGAATCGAACCCGTGCTTACCGAATGCAGGCCACAGAGGAAACCGGCTGAGCCATCCCTCTGGTTTTGTTGAGGTATATGATAGTATGTTTTGCATTTCATTTTTGTCACACGCAATTTATTTGCTTTTAACATTTCAGTATAACAAACACTTTTGAAATTTCGATTTTCATTTGCGGTTACTTTGATCCACATTCATTCTTTCTGTTTTGGACAAGACCGTTTTACACTTGAAAACAAGAAGATAGATGCATGCACTGTGTGTAATGCTCTACTAGAATTCAAGATTAATGAAATCTATTTACGAGTATAACAGCAACCTTACATTATTATCAGCATGAGATGAATTTTTCGGTGTAAAAGTTGTGAAATGTTCATTAGAATTGAAACCATGTTCTTCAAGAGGTTAAAAATATAAGAAACAAAAAAGTATTTCTTTCATATTACGTAATAGAAAACGTGGGAAAACTTATCAAGAATGAATAGAAGTGCATGGATTTTTCAGTCAGTTTGTTGACAATTCTTACGAGCTGCAAGACGCATGTCTTCTCTAAATTGCGTATTAGAAACTTGTGTCGATTGTCACTGAGCATTGCCTGGTATTAAAACAATGTTCATTTTACAACCCACGAAGTCGCTCTTGCATACTTAGTAACAGGCACGCATCTAGAACTTACTTGATATATGGATCTTGTGTTGTTCAGTTTAAATAGCGGAACACCCCTACAAACATAGAGCTGGATAAATATGAATAAAACTTGTGACAACTGCAAGATCTTGAATGCGAGTGTTAGCATCCGTTTGTTCTTAGTACCTGCTTCATAGCAGAACGCAATGAGATGTTTGTAGCAGGATAAACTGTGCTTTACTTAGAACCACTGTACGGCTCATATAAACTTTCCCCAAGGCTAATAGATGTTCTGTTTCTGCTCTAATGGACCTGTGACTTACTTAACATACTGCTGCAGCTCTATACCTCCACTGCATTTTATTTTCGGCAGTGATTCTTAAAATCTAAATTCAATTTCAGTTAATATAAAACACATTACGAAAGTGATGGCTTTTATTGGTAAATATCCAACATGGTCCAAAATGCTCCACAAAAACAGAATACTGGTACAAGTTAAGTATTTTAATTACTTAGGATGTGATTTTCCTATATATGTGACAGAGATTTAAAACAAAAGGTCTATAAATTTCAAAACATATGTGGCACTGTAAAACGAACATTGAAAAACAAAACAAGAAGACATAGCAAATTAAAGTTTTATAAAACGTTGGCCGTGCCTGTGATATCTTATGGAGCCGAGACTTGGACTTTGAACAGAACTGATAAAGGAATAATTGAAACGGCTGAAATGAATTTTTTGAGCAACGTAGCTGGTTGTAGCCTTAAATATCACATTAAAAGTGAAACAATATAGAACAGCCAAAAATATTTACTTTAAATGACAAACTCAGGGAGTACAAACTGAAATGGCAAGATCATCTCTCTCGAATGCCAGAAAAAAGACTTACAAAAAGGCTTTGCTGTATAAACCAGTTTGTATTAGAGACGTTGGAAAACCACGGAGACGCTGGGAAGATGCCTTCTGAGCCGAAACAGACCTATCTGGCCTATCTTGAAGGTTGATGATAATGATAAAACACATTTTACTTCGTCCAACCGTTCACAGCAGTCTTCAAATAAAATACCAATCACTGTGCTACCTGGCGAGAAGAGTGATCCCTTTAATATGCATTTTGGACGTAATATTCAGCCACTAATCGACTGAATAAATACGAACAATAACAAATATAAAGGAGAGTCTTGTTGAGCTTGCAGTGTACGAGTATATTAAAATACTCTGACATCTGAAACGACTTCTCCACGTGTATATGGCTGTATATATGCAGTATATATACTCCACGTGTATATGCAGTTGAAGCAGGCGCCAATATGTTAATGGCAACATGCAGCATAAAATATGGTCATTGAACATCCCATAGAATTGCACAGTTGGTTATACGACAAACTAATTTCTAACTATATTTTCCGGACAATAAAAGGGAAAACAAAGTAAAGCAATAGGAAACAAAGTCTATTTCTGAAAGTACATAAATAGACGAGGGCTGTTCAATAAAGAATGATCACAATTTCTTTTGACAACGTACCTTTACTCATCCTCATAATTTTGATGGACCTTATCTAAATATTATCCCCTAAATGCGATGCACTTGTCCCAGCGTTTCTGTCAGTCTTAAATGACACGCTGGAAATAATTTCTGAGAGATCCTTCAAAATCGCCTCCGTAGCCTTCACCACTGCTTCTGATGATGGATAATGCCTCCCACGAAGGCGTTTCTTCAAGTTAGGAATTAAAAAAACTCACATGGGGCTAAACACGGACTATAGGGAGGGTGAGGGATGCACTTCACGTTGATTTTGGCAAGATATTCGGTAACAACATTGGCAATATGCGGCCGCGTATTATCGTGGTGCAGCATCCAGCCTGATTCATGGAAATGTTAGTCTTTTGCGCCTGATATGGACCTGCAATGTTTTCAGGACATCCCTGTAGTATTGACCAGTTACTGATGTGTGTGCAGGTACAACATGCTGATAAGCCATTCCATGAATATCAAAGAATGAGATGACCATACGTTTCCAAGCAGAAGCAACCACTTTTGATTTTTGGAGGTTGGTGATGAAGGTGATTTTCACACTGAGCTTTGCTGTTTTCTCTCAGGATCAAAATGATGTAGCCAAGTTTCATCAGCACTCATTACATTTGAAAGAAACTTCGGATCTTCCTCTCGCATCAACTTTAACTGCATTTTACCTCCGTTTCAGCGGTAGGCGATACTGACCATGTCTGAACATTCCTGGTTCTCACAGGCGGGAACCAGGAGTACCAACAATGAAACTACTACGGCGTGTTTGCTTCACATTATGCTAACAGAATATAATAAGTTGAATTTTAGTTCGAAAAGTTATTACCGTAAAAAGTTATGATCATTCTTTATTGAACAGCCCTCGTATAATAATTATTAAATGTTGAATGATATATAATTATAAATACTTATTGAAAATTTATGTAGCTTCATGTGGAATAAAGTATTACGTTTACGATATTGACGTCATTTTCTACAATTATATTTAGTTTCATTCCGTTAACAGAAAAAATATTTATTTTCTGTTTACTAACGATAAACAGCTGGAAACTGATTTATAGTAATCGAATGAAGAAGTGCCTCTTTTATACAAGACATTTGAATATGCTGTGTCACACAAAAGCAATAAACATATAAAAGGTAATAAGCTGGATTTCTTAAGCAATAAAAGGGTGCATTTAAATCACTGGCAGTGGGAATTAGGTCACAAACGCACATACACAGGGATTAATTGCGAGGGGTTAATTAAGGCGGAGAGGTGTTAGTGAACAATCGAAAGGGAGAAGGAAGACGCAAGGGAAATACAAAAAACTGTAGAGAACAATCTAAAATAGTATCTCAGACTGCTCGAAGACGTCCGTAGCAAGTCTTTTGTTTTAACCAAACAGTCCAGACGCCTTTTAGAGGAGCCCATACTGAGCAAACTTTGGAAAACTTACACCGCAGAGTAAGAACAGAATAAAATCTGAGGGTTTTGAGAAAAAAAGATTGGGAGAAAACAGATACTAGCTCAGGTGATGGAGAGTTAAGTATGAAGTAGTTTAATAAACTTAACCGTAGGAAACTATATTAATATTACAGGAGGATACTTCAAGTGGTAATGTATTCCAGTGACAGTACGTACGTTCATGTGCAAGCACGTAAACATACAAAAGTTTCAAAATATTGTGACTTTGTTCCTTGGTAGAATTAAAAGCCTTGTTGAAGAGTTTTAAAAAGCTCTTTATTTCAGTAAATGCACACTTTGTACACCCCTTCCAGGCTCTCAAAATGACGTGTCATGCACACAGTAGTCTCTCGTTGCTTCACCACATGTAAACAAAATAAACAATGCACTTGAGGTATACCTCAAATGTCCACTGCACAGCTGCACACACACATACACACACAGTTAACAGTTCTCAAATCGTAAGTGACACCGCTTTTACAGCCGCGGCGCTTTTATATCCCAGCAATTGTTTCTAGAATTTAGTGGAACGCTCGGTAACAATCGGGATGATATCAGAAAAGACGAAACCTCCAGACAACTATCTGTCTCTTTCTTTCTCTCTTTCGGCAAGCGTCTAACTGCGCTTACCACTATCTGTCTCTTTCGTACGCGCCCGGCAGCGGCACAACAATGCTTCGGTGACAGTGTTATCTAAATTTGTTTCTCATTATAGAGAATAATCAATTATATGCATTATTATACAACTTCAGTCCAATTAATTACTACCATCTGTCCGCCATAAACAAACACGGACTTAGCATATACAGGATATTAATAAACTATACCAAAATAATTTCAGCGATTGCAGACGTGACTAATATAAGCAAATTGAGATAGGCAATGCATGGTTTGCGGCTAAACATAAAGCAGTTAGTTGTGTTAAACCTAATTGTGATCAGATGATACGAATTTGGTATTTAAACAAGATGGGTAAACTTATTGGATTAGAATGTCTCTAAAACTGCTTCCCGAGTGTAGCAATATCTATTCTCAGTAGCTCGTTATTGATTTTCTCAAGATTTAATGCCTCAAAATGTCTCAAACCTCGAACTAATTATTTGCCAGTGCGACACTGAACAGCGATCACCAACCTATATGCATTATGTAGCTTACTCTGTTAGGGTTTCTGTAAGAGTTCTGAATCCAACGTTTGTTAGAAATAATTGAAGTTAATTGCACTGTCAAAGTGAAATTACTTCGAAAAATGCATACGTTTATACGTTTATACAAGCTTCGACGAAATATGAAAAAGAAAAACATAACAAAACAGAAGTAAAAAGTAGTGAAGGAGACTCGAACATATTTTCCTTCCAATTGAAAGTTAATGTCCTAACTATTGCACCAAAGGGAGTGCTGCGACACTTTCTACATTCTCCTGTGTTGTGCACTTAAGTGATACCATCATTAGCAGTGGCGTACTGGCACTTCAGAAACTTATAGCCGCAAGTTTCACATTTGAAACAACAGGCTAAAGGTCTCCTTTCTCGAATTACTTGTTTAATATATCTCCGCTTGCTTTGAAAGTATTTCAGTGTAGTTCATTAGCATCCTGTATAACGTTGACATTCCTTAAGCATAATAGTTATCCACAGAGATAAATTTGTATTGAGTTTCCTTTTCATTGACTTTTAAGGTTCTTGAACCTGGTAGATAATATCCAAGGATGTATTGTGTTAAATGTTTTTCAAATGTGCCTGAGGTCAATAGAACTAAATGTTAGCGGACAAACCTCTTGTCAAGATAAGGAAAACTCAAGGAAAACATAAAAACCACTCTGCGTGTATCTCACTCTAACGGATATTTTTACCAGGAACTTGAATGTAAGGAAGACAAGACACTTCGACGCCTCGCATGTGAGCCTTTTGGGGGGAAAAATATATGCCAGCTTGAACATTAAAATGAATTTTTAAATATTCAAAATGTGAACATTAACTCATAGTTTCCTAGATAGAGTCAACATGAAAAATTCAATACCATGGCCGGGATTTGCACCACGGATCCCCTGGTTTCTATCCAGTCGCTCTAACCCACTGAGCTACCATGGCCAACTTGCCGTTATGACATTAATTCTCAATTTAAATCGTGTATTTCCCCGGTAGACCACTAGGGGCTCTCGCATTCGAGATGCACCGTTTGTGGCGATTTACTATCGTAAGTACTTGAGTCCCATGCTTCATCACTTAACTCTTATTATTTTAGTTAATTTATGGAAATCAATCATTTCTTCACACTAACCGTACACAGGCTAAAGGTTTCTTATAGATAGAGTCAACGTGAGAAATTCAAGAGTTAAATGATGAAGCCTGGGACTCAAGTAGTTACGATAGTAAGTCGCCACAAACGGTGTATCTCGAATGCGAGAGCCCCTAGTGGTCTACCGGGGAAACATACGAGTCAAATTGAGAATTAAATGTCATGACGGCAAGTTGGCCATGTAAGCTCAATGGGTTTGAGCGACTGGCGGGATAATAGGGGATCCGTGATTCAAATCCCGGCCATGGCATTGAATTTTTCATGTTAACTATCTATCAAAAACCTAAGCCTATGTACGGATAGTGTGAAGAAATCTTTAATTTCTATTAATTAACTAAAATCATAGTTTCCTATTTAAAACTAATATAATTGGAAATTAATATTATGCCTTAAAATGCGGAATTTTAGTGCTAGTAAATAGTGGTTTAGGTAGAAAACTTTCTTGCGGCGAGTAGGTTATAAATGTTTAATAAATAGTCATCCATGATGATGGAAGCTAATCCAACTCATTTAAATTCTTTTTTAAACAGTTATCCCATGTGACTTGAATCCTGCGTTTATTCACCTGTAGTAGAAAGGGAAAAATAATTAAAGAGCAGGCAATGGATTTGCTCTCAAACACAGTGATAAAATAGCAAACTGTTAACATTACGGTTCACTTACGCAGGTAAATAGTATTTCTCTGAACAGAACTAGGTAAGAGTGTTCAAAATTCCCTTTAAAGATGCGCCAACTATTTCTGCGAAAAAAAAATTAAAATCCCGTCTGACCTTTTTAATTCGCTGAAGTAGATTTCCTTTCTGAAACTGGTGTTGACGTATTTCGCTCATCTCTCTTCTACAAATAACTTGTGAAAGCTTGTCTCCTTGCTTATCGAAATGAGCTTTACAATCCATTTACTCATTTCGTATGATTCTCCTGCAATATCCTCTCCAGCATCTACATCTAACCTAAATACGTCGCTCTAAATTACATTTCATTCTTTGTGCTCGCACATGGTTATGCAGAAGATATGCACGTTCTCGTGGTGCCACCTCCTTACGGCATAAGGAACAAACAACCCTCAGCTCCACTTGGAATAGAGGAAATTCCTATAGCCCATCGCGCCTCTAACGGAAGACCATGTAACAAGTTGTTAAAGCTATGAGTGTGTATGTGTGCGTGTGTGTATT
This sequence comes from Mantis religiosa, assembly GCA_030765055.1. NCBI lineage: Eukaryota > Metazoa > Arthropoda > Insecta > Mantodea > Mantidae > Mantis > Mantis religiosa. The sequence goes on along the minus strand of CM060947.1, from coordinate 202,350,753 downwards.
CTTTTTATTAACAGCATACCCCATTACAAGTAATATTACCTACTTTTCATTCTTTGGTATTGAAGTTATTTCTTGGTTTGGTCATATTTTATATCCTTATAGTTCCTATTATCTTCCTTATAATTATTGTTGATATCACTCTCACTGTCAGAAATTTAACTCCTTGTTTTACACTGCACTTCACTTCACAGTCCTATTGAGTTACAGATATTTGGATACAAGGTGGTGCAGTCACTGGCAGGCTGCCTCCCTTTTTTCCCGTAATTTCTTCTCTTAATTTGTTTATTTGTTGTAGTACATCTGGGCATTCATGTTATTATGTGATATATCGTTTGGTGTCCTGTGTTGCATGAACACGTATGGTTATCTGCGATGTGCAATCTGTATGAATTGGTTTTTCCATGTCATGTAGTTATTATGTGTTTCAAATGGAATGGTGTTCTTTCTTGAGCGCTACTAGGTGAGCAACCAATCGGAGTCCTGCGGTGTTGTATTGTATTCACCCTAAGCGGTGTGTGACGAGTGGCAAACTAATCAATCTCTAATATATACTATTCGCGCTAAGACAAAAATTCGGACTTTCCAAAAACTGATCCACGAGGAAGGGGAGAGTAATGTATTTAACATAACCGTAGGAGCCCCATATTTTTTTTAGCTCAAATAGCTTTCCTAATACAAATAAATTAAGTAGATGCCATTATATTATAACAATGCATTGCGACGTAAGCACCGTAATGGATATCATTATTGGTTGGCATGTATGCCTGAACGTATATTTGAAGTTACTCAGAACCGAAACGTAAACATTTGACATCACATGATAAAAGAAATATGTACTTTGAATAAGCTAAGGTGTTTGTTAAATTCGATTAAAGGAAACGATACATCTCTTGCTAGTTTGGCAGAACGTGTCTGGTCACATATATTTGTTTATGAATGGTTCGTAATCTCTATTTACTCTAGAGTTCAAAGCAGCATTATTCAGTTACTCTTTCATGAAAAAGTCTATCACCTGGAGCAATGAGACGCGATCCACCTTCCCCCTTTCTACTGCTAGAACAATCCAATAGAGTTAATGTGGGCTCAAATTAGGTTGCAAACAGAAATAATATTTTTAAACTGACGTTGAATGATTTATTCATGAGGAAATTGACAAGGAACACAGTAAGACTGGGAAAACTGCGTGAGACCTCAGATAAACTACAAGAAGACGACTTTTGGAAAGAAATAGCAAGTAACTAGATTTTGGAACCTATGATTATAAATTTGCAGTACTCAGACGTTGAAGACAATGTCGAAATATCTCTTAGCGTGTGTAACATTAACAGCTATACGGATGGACCAGTGGTACTTTCATTCAATTAGAAAAATAAGTAATTCACAAGCTATAATTAACTTTAAACTAAATATTTAAATTATTTGCGTAATATACGAATATCCATGTTGATATTTTGATTTCAACAACTTCATTATTATAAAACTTTGGAAATTTCAGTTTGCGTTCCCTTACATCTGGCGCCACGAACAGTCGCAAGTATGCGAGAGAGAGAGAGGGAAATATAAAAAGAGTGGGGATAACGGGGTGGCAACGGTGATGGCTCTAACGCATCTTATTTGCTACAGGCGGGAACTCTTTCCATTTGAAACACATAATAGAGCTGTAAAACACGGCGTAAGTGACAGATTCACCTTGAGTCTCTCTCTAATGGAGGGTAAGAAACTTCTTGTTATTTCTCCTTTGGTTGTGTTGTTCCATCTATTCTACCAATCCTCTATTCCCTTTTCTCTAATTTCTGCTTCGATTGTAGATTTTGGTATCCTGTTGTAAACTGTTTCTATTCCTGTTTCTTCTCCTGCATGCTTTGCTAACTTGTCTACTGGTTCATTTATAGGAATGCCTATGTGTGCTTTTACCCACTAGAAGTATATTTTCCAGTTTTGTTGACTAAGTGCTGTTATAATTCTATGTATATCTAACTGTTGTTAATGAATTGTTTCTTGTTGTTCTCGAGAAGTGGCAGGGTTACTTGACTGCCAGTATGGACTCTAATTGTCTTCTCTAGTTCTGCTACATTAGTTAGCTCTAATTCTGTCACAGCTTTTGAGATGCGTGCATGTGTGTGTGTGTGTGTTGTGTGTGTGTGTGTGTGTGTGTGTGTGTGTGTGTGTGTGTGTGTGTGTGTGTGTGTGTGTGTTAAAATCGATCGTGGAAACCAGATCAAAGGTATGACGCTTTAACGTTAATATCCCGGTGGTAGCGATTGTCAAAATTAATTTTTACATAATTACTGTCAACCCTAAACCTATATAAACCTATATAAATTTCCGTCAGGCCAAATAAATTCCCTTCAAGCCTATAAGTATTACGTCTATGAAATATTTAGTCTGCAAAATGGCTTTACAAAATGTAAACAAAGGTGTATTTTCAGATATACTTAAATAACGAAATAACATATATAACCAATGATTGCTAGATCCTAGCCGGGAATATTTAGAACATTCTCCTACAGTGTAAGCTAAAGAGTGTAAGTGAGTGTAAAATTTCCGCAAACCAAACTTTTTACGGTTAATTTACATCAGTCAGAATGCATTTAGGGAGGGAGAGTGAGAGAGAACTGAATTTTTACAGTTGAGATACAAAAAGGAAAATAATGAAATTGGAGAAACGATACCCAAGTAAGCCCAGGACTATACAGTTTAGAATTACGTGACATCTTATCTATATAGCTCTCACCAACCGAGATTTGAACTCAAGTTACCTACATAGAAAGCTAGCCATACTGGTCTCAAACTACGGGGGCAGAGCTTTCAGGTTTCATTACACATATAACTATATACCTATGAGGACGCATTTTTCCAAACTAATTATATTTAAGTTTTCATACCACATTTAGAACAAATTTAAAACAATTTGCTTCATGCTTTGAAAAACAAAGTACGAAGAAACGTTGAAAATTTGCAATAATCTCTTAAAAGTTTACCAAATTTTATAAACTAAAATAAAATACGGATGTGTTTGGACTGAAAAACGTTTAATACATTAGATGGAATATTTAACGTAATTGAAAATAGATTAAAGCAACTCGGATGCTCCTATAAAAGTGGGGAAACCTGCCAGAGAAGCCAGGTTATAAATTAATGAACAAAGACCTCCAATTCTAATCATAAAATGTTTAAAGGAGATCCTGAATTATTACACATCTCTAGGTTTAATATGATGTGAATAATAATTAAAATATTCTAAGTATTATCTACGTTCCCTCAGTTTCTTTGGATGAGCTCAAGGTTTCAAATAATTGTTGTAGCACCCCCTGGATGATTTTACTGTTAGTAGATAGAATGTTTTTCATCTGCCATTGGATATGTGATAAAATTTATTGTCTTCTGGGATAAAGTGAAAAGTAAATTATTCTGTTACAGGAAAAATTTCACATTTTCAAACTGAGTGCAAATAAAATTCATACTCCAAAATATGACCTTCGCCCTCCACCTCCCTCTGATGCGCTCGCTCCAAATTCAGATATATGCGACCAATTTTCACTAACGACATATAAACAAACAATATTTGATCTATTTTTCCCTGCACAGGATTAACGAAACCAATACATGTCACAATGTCATTAAAGACTGGTGACAGACTGCATAAAATGTAACTAGCTTTTTCAGACCTACTGCATTGCTCGGGAAACTGATCAAATTATATTAAATTAGGTTTATCCAGCTTTTTGTCCTCGTTCTTTCACTACTTACGTTTATTTTGATCAGAGGAAAACTGATATCACTAAAGTTGTTATAATTTAATTTAAGATGATATTTCTTACATTAACGTTGCTTAACATCGTCGCTGGTATTTACTTAGTTTTAGCGTATATGTTAATAAAAGTTATGAGCTGTGATCATTTCAATTTTTTGTGTAATTTACGCTCTCCAACCTTAAGTCATATCGGACGATGAATGAAATGGGTGAAATGATGCACAAATGAGTCCGGGGTACTTGGAGATTAGAGTTAACTGACATTAGTCTTTAAGGATAAGGGAAAACCCCGGAAAAACCCATTTCCAGGTAACTCACCCTGACGGAGATTCGAACTCGGAACCTCTTGAACGTGAGGCAGACACGCTAGCATCTTCGCTACTGAGGTGGGCAATGATTTATTTTAATATAGAAAAGTTGCATTTTTAGAAACATTAAAGGTTGAAAGCTGTTAGGTACATGTCATATCTTATTTATTCATTGCCAAAAACATTTTTGTTACAATGCATAGAAGATTGTGTATGATTTAAATGTTCACTTCTGCATCGAATTTAAACATTGGTAGTATACAGAATCACTGATTGTTATGTTGTTAGTATGCAGTCCGCTGAGGCCCCAGTCAGGTTTGTGAGGTAATTTTAAAATTCATGGAATAAGAAGTGGTCATAATTCTTAATACTTATTGACAGAGTTTGGTACTTACTTTTCCACAAGTATTGCTGGAAGTATTGGCTGCTTGCAGTCATATAATTCACATCATTTTTAGCTCACTAATGATAATATGCGGCACCCACCTTGCGCCATACTTTTTCATGTTCAATTCCCGGTGCAAGGAGTGGCCAATACGTTCCTTTGAAATTCCTTTAAAATTAGCAATTTCACCCACATTTGTACGTCAATCTTTCAAAATCATGTCATGCACTTCTTCAATGATTTCCGGTGTGATTACAGTTTTTGGACCTGTTTAACGTGGATTGTCTTGGACGCTTTCAGACCACGTTTAAAATCGGCTGCTCATTCTTTCACAGTGGAAACTGAAGGTGAAGTCACCACTAGCATTCATAATCATCAAGTGAATTTCTGAAGGTGTTAAACCTTCTCTTACTACGAATTTTATCACAGCACGATACTCTAATTTCTCCATTTTTTAAACAATTCGATTTTTTCACCCTTTTGAAATAATACTTACATTTCCAGTTTATGTTTTTTCTTTTTGAAAAGATTTTTTATTTATTTATTTATTTATTTATTTATTTATTTATTTATTTATTTATTTATTTATTTATTTATTTATTTATTTATTTATTTATTTATTTATTTATTTATTTATTTATTTATTTATTTATTTATTTATTTATTTATTTATTTATTTATTTATTTATTTATTTATTTATTTATTTATTTATTTATTTATTTATTTATTTATTTATTTATTTATTTATTTATTTATTTATTTATTTATTTATTTATTTATTTATTTATTTATTTATTTATTTATTTATTTATTTATTTATTTATTTATTTATTTATTTATTTATTTATTTATTTATTTATTTATTTATTTATTTATTTATTTATTTATTTATTTATTTATTTATTTATTTATTTATTTATTTATTTATTTATTTATTTATTTATTTATTTATTTATTTATTTATTTATTTATTTATTTATTTATTTATTTATTTATTTATTTATTTATTTATTTATTTATTTATTTATTTATTTATTTATTTATTTATTTATTTATTTATTTATTTATTTATTTATTTATTTATTTATTTATTTATTTTGAGGATTTCAATTCACTGGGCCCAAAGTAGGGGTCTAGGGGTTACCGTAATTTTGGATACTGTCTTGGTTGTCTCAAAACAATAAATAATTGATTTTTCACTGCAATTATCAGTGTAAGTGATCTCAATTCGGGTGATGTAAGACTCCATGGAACCACTGAGCCCAGAAGTGATTAGCTTCTAGCGTACCTTTCGCAGGAAATCATACCATTCCCTCCGTAGTGACGTGTTTTAAACTGAATTCCAGTCGCTGTAGTCTCCGAAGACATGTTGGAACCTCCGGCGGGCACCATTTTGCAATAAAGCTTCTGGGCACCATCCAGATATAATGCACCTGTTTACAAGAGGCAATTTTATGTTCCTAGATACCCATTTGTGAACAAATTTGGCATATATTAAATGTTGCGCAGCCATGCCGCCATAATTTTTCAGTTGTTGGTATGGTCTCGTTAAATATTTCATGTGCTGTCTCTTACCAATCAGTAGGGACAACTTTATTGAAGAGAATTTTCCACTCTATATTCTCTTTCTCTTCAGTCCTGGGTTTGCACTGAGCATATTTAAAGCATTGTCACTTCCACTGCTTCAAACAACTACCTAAGCCAACTATTGCCTGGAATACTTGTAATTTCATATAAGGTCGATTAACGTGTGTACCAACGCAAGGAAAAAAATCATGCAAGTATTGCCGCGATCTCTGGGAAAGGTCGAGAACTTTTCTGACCACTCTCGTATAAATACATACCCTCTTATCAATTTATTTAATTCGTAATTAAACTAAGCCAGCCTCTGTAGCATAGGTGGTAGCATGTCTGCCTCATGTTTAAGGGACTTCGGGTTTTAATCTTATTCAAGTTGAGTTATTCGGATAAGTTTTTTTTATTGTTTTTAAATAATGGGCCTCATTTGAGTATTTCACCCATGTCATTCATCGTTCAATGCCTGTACTAATTTTCAGTATTGGGATATATCGTTTATGGTATTCTCTATAATTTCTTAAAATATGAGTTTTAGGTGCCCACAAATGAGACCAACCAAGGGTTTCTTTTTTGGCTGATTTCACCCGAAAACCTAATTGCCTTAGCTACACTGATTTACAACTGATTGCTTGTACGTGTACATGTACATGTTTATTGAAAAATATATCTTAATTTAATTACGTTTCTTTATTTGTAAATTTCCTTTTCGAGTGTCCTTTCATGGTTGAGGAATAAGTTTTATAGCCCATTATACTCGTGATATAGTTTCTAAAATTCTCAAAGGTAAATCTGCTGCTGATTCACTTAAAAACTAACTGTATTGATGAAGATGCTCGACGTCACATCAGAAAGGCGGAAAATGTTAATATTTGTAACTCGTGTACTTATTCGTATGTAGACCATTTCCCTGATTTCACACACTTTGGAATATCCACGATTTTTATTTACAATAGGGCAGGATCCACTTTCATAATGTAACCTACATTATTGTGCTCCTGAACACAGCTAACCAGAGGTCATCAGCCTTCCTCTCATCATTGTCCAGTTTCACTAACTGATCATAGCTATTATGTGTTTCAAATGGGAAGGTGTTTGTCCTTGAGCGCTACTAGGCGAGCAACCAATCGGAGTTCTGCAGTGTTGTCGTATTGCTTTTCCGCTAAGTGTTGTGTGAGGAGCACCCACCTAATCAATCTGTATGAAATACTATTTGCGCTAAGACAAATTCAGATTTTGCCGAAACTGATCCATGTCGAAGATAGAGAGCAATGTATCTAACATAACCCTGAAAACCCCATATTTTTAGCTAATATAGTTTTTTCTAATATAAATAAGACACTATTACCTGTATCATAGCAATAAATCGTAGCGCAAGCACTGTGTGAATATCATTATTGGTTGGCATGTATGCGTGTACGTATATTTGTAATTACCCAGAACTGAAACGTAAATGTTTGGCATGACGTGATAAAATAATTACTTTGAATAAGCCAATTCGAGTGAGAGGAAATGATAAATATCCTGCTGTCCTGGCAGAATGTGTCTGGTCGCATTATATTTCTGTTTATGAGTGGTTCGTAATCTCTATTTACTTTAGGGAGTTCAAAGTGGTTGGTGTGTATGTATGTATGTACATATACTTTTAATTACTCAGAACTGAAATTTAAACTACTGACATGACGCGACAAAGCAATTACTGTGAATAACTCAAGGTGTTAAATTCGAGAAAGAGCAAACATTTCATTTTCTGTTAGCCTGTGGAATGTTGTATGCTTATATTTATGAATGAATGCTAGATAAGAAGTGTTTATTTACTCTGGAGAGTTCTGGTCAATATCATTCAGTTATTCTTTACACACCAGTAGAGTAAGAGTTAAATAGTGCAATGGCTTCTTGCGGTGAATTTAGTGGTGAGTCAAAAAGGCAGGTATTGCGAATTCCGGCTCGAAGTATTATTTTTAAGGTGTACAGGTTCTTCAAACTTTTTTTAGGAAGCATAAACTAAAAATGTGTTATTGCAAAGAGTACTTCCGTTTAAAACCACGGAAAAAGAGTATCAGCTGGATCAACTTGTAATTGAAACGGGACACGAGGTAATACGCCTCCCACCTTACCACTGCCAATATAATCCAATTGAGTTGGTGTGGGCCCAAATAAAACGGGGGATTGCAAACAGAAATAATACTTTCAAACTGACGGACGTTAAACAACTTGTTCACGAAGAAATTAACAAGGTAACACAACAGGACTGAGCAAACTGATGAGGTGTGCAGAAAACCTTCAAGAAGAAAGAAAGATTTTAAAAAATTAATAGCACGTGATCAGATTTTTTAACCTATAATTATAAATTTGCAAGACTCATACGATGAAGACAGTGACAATGACGAATTATCCCTTAACGGAAGTGACATTGACAGCGATATGGATGAGCCACTGGCAGTTCTATTGGATTAGAAAAACAGTTAATTCATAAACTATAATTACAGTTATAGTATTTTAAAATATACACAATTTGCGAAAATGCCTTTTCCAATTTTGTGTTGGGAACTGCATCATTGTAAAAGTTTGTAAAATATAATTTACTTACTCTTACGTCAGCACCAAGCAGACCTGCATGTTGTATGAGTGTGCGAGAGACAGAGAGAGTGGGGTAACAAGCTGGCAACGCTGAGTATTATAATGCATCTGATTAGCTGGACTTCAGAGCTCATCCCATTTAAAACGCATAATAATGCATAATTTGACGGCAGTAAAATTATCTTAATTATTAAGGAATACTTCAGTGATGAAGCAGTTCGATTGACTAATTTTATTGCAACAACACTATTTCCTCCACGCCATGACGCCTGCAAACTGTAACTTGAATGTTGCTTTAGGTAGCATATTAGAATATGCATTTCACCAATTTCTATTCGTGTATGTCCTTTATTGCACGAAAACAGTAATTATGTTGTTAAACTAGGTATGCAGAGCTTTTGTCTCTTACCGGACCATGCTATCAGTAGGTGCTCGGGGCAGATAATAACAGCAGTAATGCAAGTAAGTTTGTGCACCACATACATGCAGAGTGAGTACAAGATAACATCTCCCTCAAGTCGCAAGGGACGAGTGCGCTCATTGCAAGTGCAACATTGTTGCTTGGCTCAGTGCTACACTTGGTCCCTAGCCCCAAAACTTCACAACTTGAATATCATAGCCAGAGCCTGGGTCTTTCGAAAATTCCAAACGAATCTTTTAGGACAGAAAATTAGTATTCTCTCTGAGTGAGAGCTATTGACTAATTGAGGAAACTTACCTTTAACCTTACCAAAAATACTATTTAAACATTTCAATCAACTTAGCGACCGTATCCTTTATGCGCTAGAGTAGATTTCGTTTATATCCCGCTTCCATCTAGTAGGAATCAATTCATATTTACCTTTAAACAGTCCAGAACTAAGAAATCTTCTGTACATTTAAAACATCACGTGATGCTTTGATACTGTGAATTTCAGTTTAATTACACAGTGCACTGTGTTTTTAAGTCAATCCGAGACAGAAGGATTTGAACAAATTACTTCTGAGCTTTATACAAATGCTTCAACCGTTGAAGTACCAAGATGTTTTGTAATATTAGCATCAACAGGCACATTACACATTACTTCATATAGATATCGGTTGTTTGGTCAATGTGTCAGGATCGCATGTATATGCAATATGCAGTGAATTCGGCGTTATGGGTGTTAATGCCCGACTCAACTGGTTGGTAAGCAACTCAAAGATAAGCTTACACCAGAGTGGGTGATAAGTGAATACTTTTAGAGTATACTTTTGTGTTCCATTTATACCCCGCCTTTAGCTGCAATGGTCATATTGGCAGCTGTTCTCCTTTGGAACATATCGAAGGTGCCAACTCGTATTCCTTGGGTTCTAATCATTAGATCACGCACACATTTGCACTCTTACTCATAATTCCGGACTCTGGGGAAGATGAAGAATTATCTTGGTCGGAGAAAAATCCCCACCCCCACAGCTGGGAATCGAACCCGGGACATCTAGATGCCCTACAGACTGAGCTACGGGGCCAGCGAGAGTATACTTATTATTGCTGTTATTATCTTGTTATTTTTCAACAGACATTCCTACGTGTCCTATAGAAAAATTCAAACTTGAACTAATCATTTTTTATGTACATTACAGACGTAAAAAACGAATAACTTAGTCTTGTGTAAACATTCCAGGAGACATTTTATGGTATTCTATTTGCAGTTACAGGAACCCTTAAATGTTTAGCTAATATAAAAGAACGACTATATGCTAAGCCCAAAAATTAAGAAACTTGTTCCAACGTAGGAAAAATTGTTGATGCTCTACAAAAAAGTGTCCAGCACGTATTGCACAGCAAATGGGTGTTTCAAATATTTTTTGCTCATACAGTTACTAAACGTTTAAAGCCTTATGCATTATATTTAAAAGGCCTTCTATAATAATTGTAACCAAGTATTCTTTAAAAAGCTTATTCTTCTAATTACTTATCATTTTTCAATTTAAACGTTTGATCGCTTTGAGATGAAGTTGAAATTGCATTTCTCTTGAATAATGAGGAAGGAAGGAATAAAACTGATTGACTTCCCATGTGAGAGATGTATAAGCATGGTAAAATACAAAAAAGTTAAAAATAACAATATAACAATAATTTCGTGGTAGGTATGTTTCCGAAGTTGGTATTTCGAGAAACAAAAATTATTATCACACCAATTGCGTAAAACAAAGTTTCCCCGACCGAGAAAACAAATCTTCTAGATTGCTCTGAAGATAATTCAGAATCTATATTTACGTAACGAAGAGAAAATCAGACTCTTCTGTTTCAATTTTCCCTATTGATGGTTGCCTCCAAAGGAAAAAGCCCAAATGCTAAAAATTGCAAACTTTTTCAGTTTTCTAATAAAATGTTTTTCAGGCACCAATGTATAAAATGAATTAAGTTGATTAGTTTTAATTGTGAGTAATTTTTCGCTTGTCAAACGTGAGTATACAGAATAGAAAGAGGTAGTATGTGTTGCTTTCTATCTATGTTGACTAAAAATAATTCTAGTTTGATTTGTGAAATCAACCAAAGGCCGCGTGCAACAATGAAATGAATTCTCCAAGTCGAGAATTGCTAATTGCGTACAGCAGTACATATATACCTACTGGCATTATCTCATTTAAATTGTCCTTGTTTAATTGTGAGAAATGCTGCCAAGGCAGTTCCCTTCTAAATCTGTAGCGTTAAATCTGCTTATGCCTTAGGTAATAAGCTGCACCAAACAATTGCACTTCACGGGAACAAGCAGAGTTGGTAAAATGTCATTGGTAGGATTTTTAAAATCCCTACTGCACCACAACACGGGTTTACAGCAGCTTACTGAGAAAATGCATTAAAGTTAGGAGTACATACATAATAGGGCACTTGGGACATATGCTGTAGGGTGGTGTTGGCATCAACTCTCTCTGGGTTGTGTTTACATTCTACAGGGTTAGTTGCAAACTTTGTTTTGTAAGACCTGATGTTACATAGCGTACCGTCATAGTCTACGACTTCAGCTTTATTTTCTACTTCTAGATGTAGCATAGATTTGTTTCCAGCAGTGTTAAGATACCGATATACTTAGATCGTTATTAACGTCAATTATATATTCAAAATCACAGAAATTAATTCTATTCATGGAATTCGATTATGCATTTAATCATTTAGTCACGATTATTATAAATAGATTTATCAGTATAAATAATAATTAGGGTAATGATAAATATACAGAAAAATGTCCCAAAATATTCTGAAGTATATGTTTTTAAGCCAAAACATCTAATTCTATACAGGTCTTGCTCATTTCATAAATGTAAAAATAAGTTTGATCGATTTTTTGCTCATAGTAGTATGTTACCAAAAGAAATACAATAAATTACACTATTTAATATATTTTAACCATCGTGAAATGTTTAAATTTAGAAGAAAGAAAGTTACTGATTGTTTGTCCTTCGTAATTCTAATTACCATATTGTTACCTTGTGGGTTCGTAGAATTAAATTGCCGAGTTGCAGCAATTAAAAATCTCCTTTATTTCCATAGGAATACACTGTTCAACTCTCACGTAACAACTTTGCACCACATATCACAATCTATATATCACTCACTGTTTCACAACAACCTTTACAAGCCGTCACGTCCTTAAATACCTAATTCATGAAATCCAGACTGTTCTGTCAATCACTAGATGTTTCTGGAAAACAACGCATCTAATGACGTAATCCGAATATTCTATCACCTTCGAGAAACGTAACTTAATCTAAGCCGGCGAAGCCTTTACCTCAGTTACCTTGCTTGCCGGCGGTATCTGTTTGCACTAAACGCGCTATCGTTAACTGCTTAGCAAGGCTCATTACCATGAAACTTTATCCGCCGACTTTTCCGTATTTGTGCCGAAACTTTTATGCCTGTTGCCGTGACAATATTATGCTGCGACAGGATTTTAAAGATGGAAATGGGATGATGATGATGATGATGGTGATGATGATGATAATGATGATGATACGATGTCCACGTAGCTTATCTTGAAGCTGGATTCTGGAACTTACCTCGGCTGCTCTTATATTGGCAGGAGAACCTATTTCAGGGTGCGGTCGCAGATGAGAGAGAATGGTGGAGTTGTGTGCAGATAAAATAAATTTTCAATAGCTTCTTTTTCAATTTTAATTTTAATTTAGATAAATTATTTTAATAACACTTTAAAACACTTAACCAAATAAAAACTTGTATTAAACGTCGATATTATATAAGATTAAAACACTTTTGTAGCTTTTGCAATGATATATGCACTGCTTTATTTCTTGCATTCACAAACACGTCCGCTCTGCACGACGGTTTGGCGTAGAAGAAGGAAGCCTTAGCCAATCTTGATTTACTGGCTCTTCCGTTGCTATGAAAGTTAACATTTTACCATTGGTCCACGTCACAACAAATTATAATTATGTTCGTTATTATATTCAATAATATTTTATAACATGTCTTTTAAATCACTTTTCAAGAATATTTAACATTCAACATAATATTTATTCATAATTTAATTTTGTTGGTATCAAAATCATGATTAATATTCATTTTTATTATATTCTCTGAAATTATTTTTGCACTTTCACTTCTTAACCTAAACTTCGTCTTGTATCCAATATAATTATAATTAGGGTAAAGGGAGGTATTTTCGTGACATAGGTAATTTCGTGATACTTTTTCGAAGGCATGTCACAGAGAAACCAGTTGGTTCACTTTTGTTAGTTGACATACTTGTTCCTAGAGTTCAGCAGCTATCAGCAGGCGAGTTAACACGAAGTGGTTTCTCTTCTTCGAAAAAATATCACGAAATTGCCTTTGTCACAAAAATACCTCGCTTTAAGCCAATTTTAAATAAATATGAATAAAGAATAGCTGCTGTAGGCTACTAAAAGCATTATTTTTGAGGAAATTAAAAGTTTTTAAGAATGGAGGGTGTTTAATTGTGCACGGGACATCAACTCAAGGGAACCTTCTTAGCTGCATATAACTACTTAGAGTGTTACTGAGTTTTTAGGTGTTATATTTTATAAGGCGAAAAGATCTGAATCTTACATATTATAAACACAAGTGAATGTGTACATAAAATATGAATCATTGAGTCCTTCCTGCTGCAAAACCTGAAAATCCTTCTTTCTATAAAGAAAGCAAGAATAAAAAATAAAGTTAAACCCGTCGTACTATAGTTCATATAAGACCAGGACCTACCACGCCGACCTCACACTCACATACGCAAAGTAGAGGTGGGTGATCATCCAACCGATACGGGGAGATGTGGTCAACATCTCGACCCCCCCCCCCAGCCAGAAAGTTGACTTTCATGACGAGGGCCGCTTACCTATCCCAAGCTCCTCAATTTCCTTATGATGCTGAGTAGGCACCGGTCTTAAACCCGGGACTTCAAATCTGCAACTTCTGATGTGGGATCGAACCCGGGTCGCATTCCGTGGCCAAGGAATAATGCAAGAAGAAAATATGCAATTTCATATTTGTTTGTTTCTAGTAATATCGGATTAAGTTACCCAAAATGGTCTTGTTTAATCGCAGTGTTTTGTTTTTTATGGCTTTTAAGGGCGGTTCTTACAAAATCTTATCACCTCCATTTCATGTTTAAATAAGCCTTTTTAGATATAGTTTACATATTTCGTTGTAGAGATACTCAAGTGAAATAGAGGAAACCGAATTGACTGAAGTTGAAAAGCGTGCCATCATATACTGCCTTTGAAATTCCACACTGTTGTCACGATATTACGAGAAAGAACTGCACCGACTGTACAAATTGAAATGAAGGATTTAAGGTATACCGGAAATGATTAACATAATAGAAAAGCTATTTGAAATAAACTGTTTTAAATGTGTTAACATTTTTGTTCACTAAACGTTTCGTTACTCTGACTTTCCCTTAAGACAACATTGCACAAAACTCCTTACGAGTAAGGAGGACTTTTCAAGCTGTTGCCAGAAAATTAAATATGTAAAACTTATTTCTAAGATGTTAAAATGTGCTGTTTACCTAAGTGATTAATGTCACTTTTGTGGGTATGAAATTTACCGAAAAAAACCATGGAAGGTGTTTTAGAGAGATCAGTACAATATCTGTATCGAATCGATGAATAACATACTTAGTAGGTAATACTGATACCACCTAACTGGCTTTGCACTATTTTATAAATATTTATGATTAAAAGAGAATATTCAGTATCTAAAAGCATTTAAAAAGAAAATACAAATAAATTATTACTGTTACAGCAACAACATAAATAGAAGTTTCGGTATTTTTTTAAATGTTAGTTTGGGAAGAGGGATATTATTCAAAATATGCGTTTTGCATCTTGACAGGTTCTGAACTCCAAAGCGAAGCACATTGTTCATACGACTTTTTGTTCTAGAGTTATTCTGCTGAAACACAACAGATGGATCTGCTTTCAGTTAAGTTTATTGGTTCAGGAATATCGATCTTGAGATTTTTGGAATCTTTATCTGCCTAATTTAAGCAAACAGGCGAAATGGCTCCGCATTAACGTGCAAGGCCGTATTCGGGAGGTTCTGGGTTCTATTCCTGGTTACGGGACCACATACCATGGGTTTTTGCATGTTTCTCCCTGATCGGCAAGGCAAAATAGTTGTGTGTCTTCTATCACGGCTCTCCCCTTTCTCGTTTGCTCTCACTTCATCTCTTTCTTTCGCAAAACAGAATAAGTGGTTTTGTTGAGAGAGGACTCGGCACGGAAATCAAACTTGGTTTATTGTAGATGTGCCCCAAGTGGGTCTGTGTCTATGTCATTTTAATTATGCAAATCTTTGAAGAAACATACAGTAATACATTTATTTATAAATATAAAGGTATCTGCTATACTCATATATTAATAACAGAGCGCTATATAATGACCTTAAAATCACACAGTCTTTTTCATACAATCATGCCAAACAACTTAATGTCCAAAGGACTTTAACGAACCAATAACATGTTGGACAACTGAAATAAATATTAGCGGATATCTCGAAGGTTCTTGTGTTATCAAATATTTAATTCAAATAAATAGAGCAATTTAGAAAGACGTACAGCATTTTTGTGTACCGGACACGTTTGCCGTCCAGTCGTAACGTTCACTTATTCTCAGTTTACTTATGTTATTAAAGATTTAATTCAAATAGTGTAATTTAGAGAGGCCTTCAGCATTTTTGTGTTCCGGACAAGTTTGCCGTCCAGGCGTAGCGTTAACTTATTCTCAGTTTATTATATTTCTCCTATATAGTAAATACATGTATACTTAACATTTGGAATTTTAATCATAGGGAATGGTCGTGCAGTATCGGCCGGGTTAAGTTTTCTGACTTTACTCTGTAACTTTGATGGTTAATCGGAATCTTACTATATGAGTCTCTTACTCAAGACATGTTCTATAGATAATATAATGTAATGATTTTTATTTTTTATTTATAGTACCTTATTACATCGAAAGTAGAAAAGCTAGAATTATAAGGCTTGTAGAAAGTGTCTTGCAGTATCGGCCACTGCTTTTTCTGTTACAATATAGATTTTTAGTGATACACTGCAGTGCCACATATAGAACAATAGTAGAATACGAAATCAATGGGAACTTGTCACTATTTCTGCTCAGTTCACAAATGTTTAGCTCACTGGTTTGCAGAGATCACAAATATAGCACTACTATAGGCCTCAGAACTTCTTCCGTGCGCTAAGAGCTACACTATTCACCATCAAGCACTCAGAGAAGACTAAGAAATGAAGAGAGGAAGACGATATTTGACTACAGCGCACGTGGATACACAAGCTTGCTACTGCTTACTGGAGACCTCCACCACATGGAGGCGAACAGGGAAATCACAGTAGTGGCCGGTACTGCATGCCGGCCGATACTATAAGACTCTGCCCCAGCTAATCTAATAATCGTTGGAAGAATATTTGAGAAACATTTTTGTGAAACATAAAATGAGAAACGTAAGATGTTGGTAAACAACAACTTTGGTACTTCTATGTTATGCTTTTCAGACACCTAGAAGGTCCGCCTCGGTGGCGTAGATGGTAGCGTGATGCTCCACGTTCAAGAGGACACTAGTTCGAAACTTTACCTGGATAAAGTTTTCTCAGGGTTTCCCCTTATCCTGAAAGACGAATGTCTGGTAACTCTAAGCTCTATGGACGCTGGGCTCATGTGAGCATCATTTCACTCATTCCATTCATCGTCCAATACGATTTAACGTTGGAGGACCTAAATTACAAAAAGGGACACCTAGAGTGAGAAAGAGAGCGCGCATACACCATAGCACACACCCATATGAAAAAAAGTATTTTGTTTAACAAAATGGCAAGTAAAAACGAATAAAAGTACCAGACATTTTGCAATCAAATGACCCGTAGAATTATTCTGTCATCATCATCATCATCATCATCATCATCATCATCATCATCATCATCATCATCATCATCATCATCATCATCATCATCATCATCATCATCATCATCAAATCTTCTTAATGTTAAGCCAGAAAGACCTTAGTTAAAACTGCTTTATCACATATCTTCTTATTGCTACAATAGGAATAAGGAATTGGTGTAAAGGATTATATCATTTAAGACCTACTCTTTATGTGACAACCTTTAAAAGTTATTTTGTTTGCATGATCTGGAGGGAAAAAAAAGACTGCCCACTTGATCATCGTATAACTGTTGGAAAATCCAAACAAATGATAGTTTACTCTATTAAATTAATGCATTTAATACAAATGGGCTACTTCAATGAGATTTATACTTATTGTGTAACATTAAATTTTCTCTATCCGCTACAATCATTCAGAACAAAGAAGACTCCATAGACCATCCCTAAAACTTTCAAGTTAAAATTTCGCTTCTTATGAAAAGTCTTAAAAATATTGCATTTCAGTCAAGATGTTGCATGCAAATTACGGAGGATTTTATTAAAAACCTTATCCCGGCCTTACAATGTATCAAACATAAATATAAAGTTGGGTTTATGACCAACTATCTTCTTTTGAATTATGTTATTCGCATCTGGAAATATTCGATCAATGTTTTATATTTATAAATTCAGGATGTTTCAAAATATTAATTTTCGCTGAAATTTCCATAGCAGATATTTGGGTGAAATGCAGCATTTCCTCTACTTATTATACAGGTAAGCAACAGAAATAGCTTGGGACGTTATGTTATTGTATTACCATCAGTCTGTTAGAATGCTATATCTGGGGTGTGCCTTCTTCAGTTACACATGGCAACTCTAGCTCCAGCAACAGCCATGCGCAATGAAGCAAATAATATGATGAGGGCTCAGTGACCCTTGTCTTACGACATGAACTGCTGCATTGCAGTTAAGTTACTTGGAATGGGAAACTGTCACATTAAATCAAAACTTTGTTGGTGACGGTGGTAATCATCCGTGGCGTGACATTCCCGGAGGACAGGGTTGTGCTGATGGGCCAACAAGCTTGGCCTTATTTGCTTTACTAAAATGTGTGATAGTCCAGCTCCTCTTGGACCTCCATATACAATCTCCTTTTAAGCTCACTACCTTAAGAGTGTACGTTGAACGTAAATTTAAACTTTTGTACAAGTCGCCGTAAGCCTATATAATAAAAAATTTAAATTATTTTAAAGTTAAATTCGGAAGTCTTCAACCGTTAAAATATAAGGATGTTTATCAAGGTGAGGCTCCATTCATGTTAGGCAGATAAATATTGGAACTATACATATATTATACATAAAAATATAAATTGGCTAATAGCATAATATGGTAATTTTCGTAGTTTTATGAATTACTTCAGCAATGAAAGCACTGCTTTTCCCTGATGGAAGACATTTCTTAATGTTTTAACCAAGTATAGTGGGAATACTTACAGTCGTGTTTCGTAGAGTAAGGATTTGTACTACCATTTGTTTCCAACATATAATTTAATAATTTCCTGCTCAAAGGGATAACAATGACGATCAAAATCCATTTTGTTGGAATGCTGTCTATTTCTCGTGTCACATCACTAAATTTGTTTGTTATTATAAGCTAGTGATTGGAGACTATTTTATTTTGGATGCGATTTTTGTATAATACTCTCAGAGTTTAACATCTGCTAACACCAATAAGCCATGCTGTAAATTTAAAGTCTTTAGTTAGCCTTTTTTCAATATTTTTTTCAATGGTCTCATTGGTCGAATCATTATATTGAAATAATGAGCTGTTAACCGATGTGGATGTAACTTATGTTACTCCTCCAAGGAAAATTAGAGATAACCATAGAATGTTTAAAAGCTACTATATTTTCAACTTCGTATTGACATCGTAATTAAGGATTGCAATGAGTAAAGAATCGTAATGTATTTCAAAGGAATGTTGGATCTTTGTTACAACACGTGCAGGTTCATTCGGTTGAAAGGAACGTAAAGAAAGAAGGTTATTAGCAGAAATTCTCTGTGGGTAGCACTTGACTCCGTTTGAAAGGGAATTGTTCGGACCCTTAATAATGACATTACCGAGACTAATAATCACAATGGACAAAATAGTCACAAAGGAGTTCTGGTGTGAATAAAGATGCTTCAAGAGGTGAAAGTCACACACAGCTGCAGTGCCCCAGTGAGAACAGACAGACCGTGGCTGGCAGCCCATTAAGACGGACATCTGCTTCTGTTTTGGGAGAAGGCAGACCAGAAGCGATGAGAGAAGACATCTGTCGGTCCATACGTGAATAACGAATTACGTTTTATCGAATAAAAAGCATTCTACATAAGTAAATCTCAACAGTGATATATTGGCAACCCTTGGTCGGCAACTTGGAGTATGATGTGATGATAAAAAGAAGTAGTCATTAAACTAGTTTTAAACTTGCA
The DNA here is from genome assembly GCA_030765055.1 of Mantis religiosa. NCBI lineage: Eukaryota > Metazoa > Arthropoda > Insecta > Mantodea > Mantidae > Mantis > Mantis religiosa. The sequence continues at coordinate 202,331,300 of CM060947.1, read as the reverse complement.
TTCCGGTGTCATTAGAACCATCCTTATTCCCATACATATAAATGCATACCCTGAGGATAAAAGTGCTCTATTCGGCTACACTCTGCGCTACTCACTAATTAGCTTCAGTATTCAGAAACTGCAGCGTTTCATTTTTCTAGTAAGCAAATCATACTAAAATATTCCTTTACAGCTCACTTTCAGTAAGTACCTAAACAAATACGCGGATTACACCATTTTGTCAAACATATTATGCATCCTTAAATGTAATATCTGAGCATTTTTCTATTACAGTTACCTTGGATTTTCAAGCTATAACTTTGCAGTAAAAGGAAATGCAGCATTTCCTCTAGAAAACGGAGCATATTGAACCGCCTACGTCATGATCTTGTTTTTCCTTAGTGTGTGATGCTGCAATAATAGCATCCTATCTCTGGAAAAGAATGAGATAGAACTCCACGGTGATGCTTCGTAAAGCATGTTGATTTGAAATTCCACAGATTCTTATTGCCACGTGTTAAGGGTCACACGATGTGCGAAACAATAAAATATTGGAACATCGAGAATCTTGTTGGATAATTGTTATTGGGTTTCGGGGAAATAGGTCCACACTCCATATATTGGTCGTAAGAGAGCTCTCTAGACGTAATGTTATATTTCATTGGCAATCGAATGTCTCTTGAATGGCGTTCAGAGAATCCAGTCTTCAGTTTTTTAATTATAAAAAGTCAAATCTCTGAGCTTGTTGTATATGTAGATAACGATGTGTTTTTTATCTTGAAAAGTTCAGAGCGATGCGCAGTGGTATCTGGACGAGCCCAGCTCAGAATGGTTGCAACTGGAGGGGAGGGCAGGTCAGTTGCGTACCAGTTGCGAGCAACTAAACACGTGCAGAGCTACGCGGTAACACTGCAGTTTGTTTCAAAATGTGCTTGTCTCCTGGTTCCAAGAGAGCATTTATAAATGACGACTCCTAGCAGCACATTAGGAAATAAAGTGCTACATTAAAACACGAGAATTAATAACTAATATCCATAGATTTATAAAAAAATAAACAATGGTCTGGGTCAGCTATAAAATTCTGGGGAAGGGTATCTGAGGCAACAGTTGTGTCTGAAAGCAGTTTAGGAGAATTATTAAGGAGAGAAGAGCCATGTGCTAGTGCAACAACTTCCTTCTCTATGCCCAGTAAACAAATATTAAGAACATGCACAAAATCTAATTTGGATGTTTTAATTGAGAAGTAGGCGAACAATGAATAATTTTTAAAGCACAGAAAAACAAAGACCAACTTTGAAGAAAGTGCTTATGAAGCTAAAAATTCTACTGGCTTCCAAGGCAGTGTCTGAACATTAAGAAGAGTTCTTTTGAAGCTGGAATTATTTGGAAAAAAGCACTAAGCGTGAGAAACAAATTTTAATCGAACATCGCACCATACGTGCAAAAAGGCTTAAGTATTTACGACATATTTGGAGATATCGAAGTGAAGTTTATATAGTTTATATGGATGAAACTTATATAAATACAGCACATACTGGACCATATGCCTGGAGTGAAATACGTTATAGGGACTCTGCAGCGATATTGAAAGGCCGACAATTGTTTATCATGCCTGCTGGAGGAGAACAGGGGTTTGTTCCAAATGCCTATGTACTATCTAAGATCCAACAAAAGCGTGGAGATTACCACCTTAGAAAGAATTACAACTTAGTTTATAGGAGCTGCAAAACTGCCTTCGAGAATGAAATTTGTTTTTAGACACCTTATGCACCGCCCTCCCATCTCGTAATCTTACCCGTGTGACGCATTGTGGCGATAGGTGCACTATCCCCACCACAGTTGCTACTCATCCCTACCACGCAGTATTCATGTCAAGATAAAATAATGCATCTGAAGCGTCAACTTATTGGCTCCCCTGAAATATCGTTCTCCAATGTATATTCTACCAGCAGTTCCAATGAACAATTATGAGATTCGTAACTCGTGTATGAGCGAAAGTCTGCGAAGCTAAAGAACATTAATTAAATTGACTTTAAATTTAATTGAAACTAATAACGGTATATTTGAAGTGCGTTGCTACTTTGAGGTTGAAATATTAATGTGTTTCTATACTTTAGCACTCAAATGTTAACTATTGTATTAAATCTGCTAACTTCAGTCGTATCTGATTCTATGATTTAAAACCACTTGCCTTTATAATAATATTTTTAAGTTTAAGTTACACACCACTATATCTACGTAAACTTGAGGGCGGACATTAAACACTGAAGCTGCCGATAATAGTTCACAGTAAACATGTCTCTAAAACTGTAAATACGTGAATTTTATCAAATCTCTTTCTCTTATTTTTTAAGTCTCGCCTACTTACTAAAGATGTTGCCAGCTCTGATATGACAATTCATGAACGATAAACACTGTTTATCCTTAATTTCCAAGAATTTAGTTCCCCAATCTACATTTCAGAATTCAATCCTACGAGTCTAGTTAGTAGCCTGATTCTCTTTGTAGGGGTCTGAGATTCAAGTTAATTGTTTTCTGGTGGATTACGTTCAATGGAAACCATGGAACTCAGTAATTACCTCATTACAAATACTATAATGTACTTTGATTGCCACCGTATCACCCGTATCTAAACTCAACCGAATTAATCTGGGTTGATGTCAAAAAATGGGTGGCATGAAGAAGTATCAGTTTTAAATTAAAAGATGTGGAAATATTGTGTCGGCAGCGGTTTTCAGAAATGGGTACACCAGAATGGAAAAATGCATATTGAAATGTTGAAGAAATTGAAAACCGGTATTTTGAAGAAGATGGAATTCTATAACATGAAATAGAATTCTCATTCAGCATATTGGTGGAGAAAGTAGTGATACAATAGTATTGACAGTGACAAGGAGATGAATGAAGTTGAAGGACTGTCAGACGTGGAAGAATTAGAAACAGATGATTGACTCTATGTTAGGCCATTTGTACAGTGGTATTTGTAGATATAAGTATAAACTTAAAGTTTATCACTGCAACATAGAAGCAGTTAAAGAGTGGCGACAGATACGAGAATTTGACATTCACTGTGACTCACACTACGTTTGCAGACGACTGGAGTTCTGCTCACCCGGTAAGTGCAACTCGTTTCCTAGCTGGTATTAAGATTTTCACATGTCCAGATCTGTTGCGCCAGTTTATATATATATATATATTATTCAAAATACGTACATTCAGAAAAATCCACAATTCTTATGGTCGAGATTAGTGAATATTTACCGTATAAAACCCTTACGCTGTGGTCAAAATGGGCAGTGATTGATGTAAACTTTCTTCGGCAAAATTGCTACTACAAGCAAAACAAAAGCCGTTTTGCAGCTTTGCCCTTCTATTCGGTGATATACGACCCAGCATTAATACTTACATCCCTGAATGAGGACCAAGAAGCTGCGAAAGGCTTAAATAAACGACGGTTTCCTGCATATAATACTAGCAAGGTCAGAAAGGAATTCCTTTCCAAACAGCGACATAGAATACGTGGTAACTGGCTGAGATATCTGTTGGAATATAGTGATGCAAGGGCTAGGTTCAAAACGACGTGGTATTGTATTAGTTTCCCCCTTCTCCTAGTCTTTATTGTCTGCATTTTAGTTACTAATTTATTTATTGTTGCTGTGGTTCTCTTTTTAGCCTAAGACACAAGAATAACAATCCGATAGTTAGGGATCATACTTAGCTTTGTGACCATTTATAATATGTACCCTATCTGTTGTTGTAAACCATGATACATAGTTGTCTTTCATCTTTAAGACCATGTCAATGACCATGTCTAATAGTTTTTGTTAAATCTTGTGTTTCACTTCTTCACAAAGGAGTTGTGAACGTAAGTGCTCAGTTAAACAGAAGAATATATTGTCCAAGAGTGTGAATTTCATCAGTGCAGTAAATGTTCAAGATGATGAACCCCGACACTATTTTTAGGGTTTAAAGTACTGAATACCTGGATAATTAAGCGCTTATTCACAACAAGCATGGACGCAAGCACAAATAGCTAACGCCACTTAGCAATTTATGCAGTGTTTAAAACTTGGTTGAGGAGGCCAAGCAAAATACCAACCATAATAAAATATCTACTACAAACTATAAACTTATATCTATCTGCCAGTGAAAACATGGTGATTATTGTATTTTATAAACACGTATAATGTTATAAAATGTTATATGCATCATGATATCAAATTATAGGCCCCAAGAGATTAAACAAAGGGTAACACAATTTTTAGCCGAACACCAAGGACTTGAATCCAACTTGCAATGGCAGAATGGTAAAACTACCCTTTAGGCAACGCTATCCTGCAAGCACAGGTTTCTATACAAATAGTAATTAGTAATTAGACCAGACCTTAGAATCCACCTCGGATCTTTACACCCTTCTTGTAGCTCCATACAGTGTTTTGAGCTCGTTTTGGTAGTTTTAACGCAAATAAAGTAGATCTGCCAATTTGTATTTTAATGTTATTGTCAACTGGTAAATGTGATAGGTTGTACGATACTTTTAGGGGCGTGTTTAAAGGTATGTGCGCGAATATACATTAGTGAATAAAAGATTGGAAATTCGCCTAAAATTGCTACTGCAGCTCCTTGAGTCTGTATGATGTTTTTGGAATTGACATACATAGTGACTGCTTTTTGGAAATTAATTGTTGTTTCACACTAGCCGTGTGTAGGACGCACTATGAAAGGGCAGAGCAAGAATGAAAAATTCAATGCCATAGCCGGGATTTGAACCACAGATCTCCTGGTCCCCGTCCAACCGCTCATTGAGCTACTATGGCCAACGTGCCAACATGACATTACATTCTCCAACTGACTCGTGCTTTTTTCCGGTAAGCCACTAGGACTTCTCATAAACACATGAGACAACTACCTTAATGACGACTTATTATGCTGAAAGTACTTTAAGGCCCGGGCATTATAGTTCGGACCACTATTAAGTACCATTAATGGAAATTAATTGTGTTTTCACATTAGCCGTGTGTAGGGCGCACTATGAAAGGGTAGAGCCAGACTGAAAAGGTCAATGCCATAGCCAGGATTTGAACCACGGATCTTCTGGTCTCCGTCCAGTCACTCTAAACCACTGAGCTACTATGGCCAACGTGCCAACATGATATTAAATTCTCAAACTGACTCGTGTTTCTCCCGGTAAATCACTAGGAGTTCTCATAAACACATGAGACAACTACCTTAATGGCGACTTACTATGCTGTAATTACTTTAAGGCCCGGGCTTTTTAGTTCGGACCACTTTTAGGTACCACTAATGGAAATTATAATGCTCTTTCACACTAGTCGTGTGTAGGACGCACTATCAAAGGGTAGAGCCAGATTGAAAAATATAATGTCATAGTCGGGGTTTGAACCAAGGATCTTCTGGTCTCCGTCCAGCCACTCTAAACCATTTAGCTACTATGGCCAAGGTGCCAAAGTGAGTTAAATTCTCCAACTGACTCGTGTTTATGAGAACTCCTAGTGGTTTACCGGGAAAAACACGAGTCAGTTGGAGAATTTAATGTCATGTTTGCACGTTGGCCATAGTAGCTCAATGGTTTAGAGTGGCTGATTACTTTCTGTCACATACAACACTTATGCACTGAGTTATCTATCCCCTCTTCTATGAACTCTTCTGCAAATCATCCATTAGAAGGCATTCAAGAAAGGCGTAAGTCACATACGTCTCTTAGCAAGTTACATAAATTCAAAAATAAATACAGACAGGTGACTCACCTGCCTCATCTGGTATAGTTATTAGGTTTAGATAAGCCTGCTGGGCTAACATAGCTATTTTATATTAAAACCTACACAGCAACATTAATGTAGATAATGTCTATATACAACTAAACATTGGTAACCTAAGGGGTATCTTAATTCTGAGAAGGTCCAACATATTAGAAGTTAATAGTCACACGAAAGCTTCCTAACAGAAAGAATTGAAATTTTAGTTAATAGAGATTTTAATGTTACTAAACATATATAATTTGCAAACAATGGTGTATGTGTATTTAAACTTGCAAATAGATTTCTGAAATTTAGAAACAAAAAATGCCACAGAATGTGTGCATGAAATTCCAACCCCCTTCGGAAGATTACTTAAGTTTTTATACAGAAAATAGTATTTACAAAAAAAGTCTAGCAAATCGGCTGCAATTTTAAGTTAAAAGGGCATAAATCTTAATTTATAAATGTTACCCCAATTTTGCCAATCAGCTCTCTAAGCTTTGAAAAAACAGCAAATAATCTAGTGGTAATTATATATTATGATTCTCCAAAAGGTAAGAAGAGCTACAAGATTCCTAAAGATTAAACAATTTAATGTGTGTCTCACGGATTCTGAAATTCTAATAGCTAAGGTTGTTGATGTGTTTGCTTGAATATAGTTTGTTTGTTTTAGCTTTCCCTTTATCCAAAAAAGACGTAACGTTTTTCCCGATTGTGTTGCCTAAGGTGGGACATGGAAAAGTAAGAGGAGTAAGGTCGTAACATGGACGTATTTCTCACTGCCACGTTGATCGGAGCTAGCTCTTAAAGTTGGAGAAGCCATTAGCCTGTCAGCACCATCGTTTCCAGCGGGAGTCAATTTAGAGCCTGCAGCTTCCTTCCCTGGAATCTTAGCACCCGTTTCTGTTTCTGTAGCCCTTCTCCATTTCAGCTTTGCTCTTCTGTAGTAGCAGTAATTTGCTGAAAGTTAGGCAAAAGTGTGTTGGTCCTGTAGATTCCTTCAGCAGATCTACGATTTCTCATCCCTTGGAAGGCTGAGGTTTGGATTAAAGTTGAGGGGAAGAAGTAACCTAAATACGGGTGATTCTGAAGATAAAAATGTTCCAATAATCAAACAAGGGCAAACGTTATATTTTAAAAACATTTCCTCTAATGTAGAACTAGAATCATTAAAGGACAAAACAGTTGTTGTCCAGTATTTGCTGACAACTCAAAATTACTGAGCGTTCAACAACAATATAATAGAAATAATAATGATGATGTCGATGACGACAACGATGATAATAATGATAATGATAATCTATGTTGAAAGAACAGTAAGAAATTTATATGACATTCCAACTGTGAGTCATATTCGAAAAGATTACATATAACCTGCTTGTTTATTGGAGCTGGTATAACAAGAATTCTTAAAATGTGTTATACATCATATTCACGTAACATTATATTGATTTTCCTATTCAGGTTACGTTACGATACGGTTTCGAACACAGGTAGTTTCAAATTAAGATAAAATACGGTGACGTGCACATAAATACAGAAAATAAAACTTTTTGAAAACATATTTTTTGAATTAATATAACTGCGATATGTGGTTTGGCCTGTTAGCCTGTTACACTTGAAGATGTAGTGCCAAATGCTTCCAGAATTATTAGTGTTACAGAAAATCTTATTGCAAAACTTTTGCCTTCTAAGGGCCGCTGATTTCTTCGCAATGATTTATGGAAGTCTCAGAAAATTTGGAGTTTCCCAATGGAATAGTTTCATGTGATGTTTGCTTATCCTTCATTGACGCTGCTAAGCTGCTGCCCCAATGAATTTGTTTACATTGAATTGAACTCCAAATGGTAGTAGTTTCCATACCCGTGATAGATTGAGTACATTCTGGCCTGCGATATCCTCAATGTCCAGCAGTATAGATCAGGGGACTCGGTAAATGCCAAGAAGGCTGTTGATCCTCCGGAAGTTTTAGTAATTTTTCCCTTTGAGATATGCGGTAAGTTTAGTGACCTTTCAAAGCGTGCTTATTTAGATTCCAGCTGGTGGTTTAGAAGAAAGTCCAACCGAACAACAGCCTCAAGTTGTTGAAGTGAAGCTTCCGCTCTAGGCAGACCTCCGCTACACATACTCCTAATTTTTTAAGGTATTCAAATGGTTAATTCATTCTTATTCGTTCCATTCAATCACAGCTACGAAGACGAGTAACTCCACTGATACCGGGTACAGTTATCGGCAAAACGAAATGAGTCGAGTCTGAAAGATAGCGTTTTAAAAGTGAAAGTCCCAGAACACAGTACAGTTTAGTATTTTTACGTCTTCTAAATGTTTAATATACCGGAAGAATTCTTCTAGCTGGGGCCTCAGGGATCTCAAAATACCCACTTTGGTGTACACTTATAAAAATTGTTGGGTGAAATGCAATATTTCAACTGTCTACTATAGTACAGGAAATAACTATAAACACAAAGACTGCTTCATTGTTTATTATTTCGTTTATCGTAATTTTTATAACATTCATTATATATGTATATTTGGTTTAAAAGTAAATCCTTGTTCTAAAAACGCACTGTCGGTTTTGTCAGAATGGTACAGCTGTCCACATCTTCGCAAGCTAAATTCTCTCCGAGAGAGCAGGGCACAAGCACAGCAGCCAAACGATGTAAATCAAATCAGAATGTCCTGAAGTCATAACGACAGCAAATCCTGTCGACGTGGGTCTCGGCGCAATGAATGGTCACCGTGTTTTAACCAGAAACCAGGAACATGACAGAACTCGTGCATGCTAAATGACATGTCCCGCAGTGGAAAAGGACGGAAGCTCTGCGGCTACTGCTCCAAGCTTGTGGTACTTGCCGAATTTCTTCATAAGAGAATGTTTTACTGTTTCTCTACTGCGTAAGCAGAGGATAAGCCATCAAAAAATTGGACGTCGATATTTCACTGGAAATACATGTTCTGAGTCTCCTGAATAAAAAACAAGCATTTTTAGAACATATATGTGAATGTGGCTGTGTCTCCCTGTAAGCAGCATAGCTTAAAATCAAATGTGATATTTAATTTGAAGAATTTTTAAAGCTATGAAATACAGATTTTGAACTAAACTGCAGCAGAAACTTTATAAAAGTTATTTAACAGTCTGCACAAATATACATAGCTATCCATAAGTATGACAAGTTGAATTTTGTGAGAATAGTGATTTGAAACGAACTTTTTAACTCTTAAGACGTAAGACAGGCAAAATCATATTACAACACAATTTAATATGTTAGAGAAACATCGTATGCATTTTTTGTGACAAGATATTCTGTGTTTTGTATTTTGAAACGTTTCACACGTTTTTCAAATATAACTCAATATTATGAACTTTCTTGCATTTATGGTTCATTCAAAGATAACAGAAATGTAAATCCTTAACATAGTAAACGATTTTGAAAACATTTGAATATTGTTAAAGATTACTGTATTCCTACTATATCTTGTGTAAGTGAAGGTATACTCTCAGGAAATAGGGAATAAGCTTTGTAGAACAGTTTGTAAAACATGGGCGCAGCAAACCACTGAATACAATAAATTGGCATTTATAATTGCCCAAGGAAGTCAAAACACAATTGTGGAAAGCATATTTTATACGATTGTATGTTGTTTTACACCTGCTGGAATCAGTTGAACAAATGCACCGCAATAATACATGCTTCAGATTAATTTATTTTTAACAGCAATTTTAACAAATTTCAATCCATTGTGATCAGTATTATTATGACCATAAATGAGTACGGTTTGTTGCGTTTTGATGACAGTAGCTCCGTAAGTACAAATTTAAATGAAAAACGGTGTAGTCCTGTGTAAAAACTAAAGTGGATGAGAAGAAAAGTTGTTTCAAAGAATTCGGATTAACATTTTTCAATCAAATGAATGTAAAAAGGAATTACCGGCTAACCAGCGATTTGACGTTTGTTTATTTTTATTTAAAAACCTTGAAGCAGATGCTTTGGATTGGAAGCAATCAACAAACCACTATCTGTTGATGTGTGATTACATAAATTTACATTTTGTGTTTGGCAAATACTTTTATAGCATTTTACCATGTACTCTTAATTTTCTTCATGTTTCTGTTTTATTCTCAAGTACAACTGCTTTAACAACATAGCGAGTGTAATTGGTAACAGCAATGCACTCTTTCTTTTAGTTTACATCCTCCAACGTTAAGTCATATAGGACGATGAATGGAATGGATGAAATGATGATCAAATGAGCTCAGGGTTCATAGAGCTTAGAGTTATCCGACATTCGTCTTTCAGAATAAGGGATGCCCCCGGAAAAACCTTATCCAGGTAACTCACCCTGACCGTGATTCGACTTCGGTACCTCTTGAACGTGAGGCAGACACGCTAGCACCACGCTACCGAGGCGGGCTAACTGCAAAGGGCCTGACTTTATGTGACAGATATGAATACAAAATTAAACCAGCGGGAAAAATGCGCATTAAACAAGATCGCTCTGTACTTTGCGGACCCTTAACACTCGTGGTACCTCTTACGTTACTGGAGTAACCTCGGTCCGAACTGCCGAGCCCCTCCCGTCGGGGAGTAGTTCGGATTGGTTTGGACCCGAGGGGACACTGTGTTCCCAACCCACGGGGAATTGGGTACCTCCGACCAGGCTACGGCCGCCCGGAGGGTTTAGAGGGTTGCCTAATAAGTCACGGGTACTATCCTGCAGAGCTAGTAGAAGGTGTGCTAGATCACCAGGTGGCCCCACCGAGGTTTCCGGTAGTCTACCCTGCGGGGTTGCCGCGCGTAAGTGGCGTATCCACTTCCATCCCGTCTTGACGTTGTGCTCAGCGGGGGGGGGGCGCATTTATTTTAAGAGCCCCGGATTATCCATCGCTCTCACGAAACTAATAAGATTTGAAGATTCATACTTCTCACATACTCAAACATACATACAATTTACATTTTCATAAATAAAAATGAGAAAGTATGTTTAAATAAGTTAAGCAATAAACACATTAGAAACATAAGGTAGATATTACATTCTCAATTTATTGAATGTGTAACTTAAGTCTAATTCTGTAGGGAAGGCTAATAATTCCAGGTCAGCTTTGCCAGCAAATGGGTATAGAAGTGTAAACACGAAGAAGCAAAACAGCTGGTTTATTCTGACAGGCTTTGTTCATAACCACCGTGCAGAAAACATCAAGTGGCAAATCATGATGTGTTTGTGGAAGATAAAGAAACAATTGGCAAAACGAAATTGATGCATATTAAAGTGCACATTATCAAAATATTTGCACATATACTCCAACGTCCTATATAAGAGAGCGAGTTGCAGGTATGTTTGTGGTTGCGGACATAACTGAAAAGAGATAAATATTGATTTTCCTACCCACCTAATTGTTTGACTAGCGTAGAAAATATTTGCATTTCTAGTATCTCAGACTACAGTTATGCACTCAACATGTTGTTTGTTACTAAAACATTGACGGTACATTAATACCTGCTGAGTATTAAAGCCACAAGGGAGAACAGGTGAAATATTGACGAAGTAGCGGATATTCCGCCCATTTCAGGAATATGGTTGGGTAAGTTTCTCTTCTAACACGGAAATTGCTCCGCCTGTTCCTACCGGCCTTTGTTGAAGTCTCTACCGTGACGTGCCATTGTGTTTCGTGTGCATGTCACCTTCTTTCGCTTGTATCAACTTTTTCTTTCATGTCTTCTTTCTGCTCCTTTCGAGCATTAACTGGTCTGTCTACTGATGAGACTCTTAGTTGATCAATCAAACGAAAGAAAAAGTACATAGACCGTCGTGAGATTCCTGATAGTACAGTTGGTAAGGCATTACAACTAAATGGCATGTTACAGGAAATGTTATTTTGTTTTATATTCCTTTTATATCATCGAAGTTTGAGCATATGAAGATTTGTTGGAAAGATCTGGATTCAGGGGCTCACTGAGAATGGCTGTGAAGCACTAATTACATTACGAACGGAACAGTTGCTCTAAAGAAAACATTTATTAGAAAATAGTTGTCTCAAAAAACGGTAGACAGTAATTACTGAGGAGCGATTCCTATGTCATGTCATAGTTTTAATGAAGCCTGTAATCTGAGTTTCAAGAAAGTAAAAACATATATATACACGTCTTCTGATGAAAATTATGCAATTTTTATTGGATTTTAAAAGTCATATATCTCACTTCTTCAGTTCTTTGTCCATATTTATGCTTATTTCTATGATAAACTCATATTTTAGTTATATTTTGGGAGTATTTATGTTTTCAGCATCCATTAGAAATAAAATAAACAAATATTACGTCTGTATGAAAGTTGCCAGCAGCAGAGCTCACTTGTTTTCTGAAAGTTCCTTTAGCAGATAACAAACGTTCATACAGGTAGGCTTGAAGGAATGTTTGAAGATTCTGGGCCTGAGTTTTCTGCAGATGAATTAACTTACTTCAAGTATGCTTCTGTAACCTCATGTGATGTGCAACGTAGTTCCAGCAGATATAAGAGCATTCTGTGTGATAATTGAAGAGGCTTCCAGTTTGATAACCTAAAAGTGAACATTGAAATTCAATGTAACTTTGTTGCTGATGAAAAATAACCCTCAAGTATGAATATTTTATGTCTCTAACTTATTCTTTTCTTAATCTACTATAATTCTTCTTCTCAACTGCGGCAGTAACTTCTCTCTCCGCCTCACGCTGCACGTACCTCGACTATAAGTTTGGACTTCTTCCTCGGTCTCCGCCGTCGCTGGTCCGCCGTATTCTTTCCCGTTGCCTCCGCTGCTTTTCTCAGTCTTGTGCATGAGCTCCTTGGGTCCTCAGGTTGTAGGGTCGAGACAACAACAGAACGCACGATATTTTCTGAGCGCTTTCATTTTGGTTTATCGCCTACATGTGGTACCCGGGCGGTGACAGCCTACCATAAAACTGCTATTGTTGAACTTAAACTGACACCGCGCGTGTTGAAAGAATTAAATCAGCCGGTGGATACACCAAACGAAATGAACAAACCAGACAAAAAACTAGCTGTGTATTGACTTGTCCTAACGGTACGTCTAAGTAGCTGACATACTTTCGGCCTTTCTGACGAAGGCCGCGCCGTGGCTCAGTGGTTAGACCGCTTGGCTCTCACCAAGACGACCCGGGTTCGATCCCAGGCGACTGCAAAGTGAAATTTGTGGTAGACAACATGACGCTGTGGCGGGTTTTCTCCTGGATCTCCGGTTTCCCCCGCCATCCTTTCCATCGTTACTCCATCTTCCTCTCATGTATCACCAGTGTTATCGCTGCGGTGCCGTATGCAGTAAAACCGGGCGTTAAACACTATACATTTCATTTCCTCTCTGACGAAGCTCGCCAGAATGCAAGGTTTCTGTGACATGTATACGCCCTGGTCCACCATACAACATTTTACACAGAAATATGCAGTTTCAGTTTTGAAATACGAGGGCTGTTCAATAAACAATTATCACTTTTTTTTGACAACGTACCTTCACTCATCTGGGAATCATGACATCGCCTCCGCAGCCTTCACCACTGCTTCTGATATGGATAATGCCTCCCACGAAGGCGTTTCTTCCAGATAGGGAATGGAAAAAGGTCACATGCGGATAAATCTGGATTATAGGGAGGGTGAGGGATGCACTTCACGTTGATTTTTGCAATATATTCCGCAACAACATTGGCAATATGCGGCCGCGCATTAATCGTGGTGCAGCATTCAGCCTGCTTCACGGAAATGTGGTCATTTGCGCCTGAAATAGACTTGCAATGATTTCAGCACATCCCTGTAGTATTTTCCACTTACTGATGTGTGTGCACGTACAACATGCTGATAAATCATTCCATGAATATCAAAGATTGAGATGACCATAGCTTTCCCAGCGTAAGCAACCATTTTTTATTTTTTGGGGGTTGGTGATGACGGAGACTTGCACACTGAGCTTTTCTGTTTGCTCTCAGGATCAAAATGATGTAGCCAAGTTTCATCAGCAGTGATTACGTTTGAAATAAACCCCCGATCTTCCTCTGACATCAACTTTAACTGCATGTTACCTCCATTGCAGCGGTAGGCCATACTGAACATGTCTAAACTTACCTGGTTCTCACAAGCGGGAACCAGGAGTACCAACAATTAAACTATACAACGTGTTTGCTTCACATTAAGCTAACAGAATATAATAATATTGAATTTTAGTGCGAAAAATTATGACCGTAAAAAATTATCATAATTCATTATTGAACATCCCTCGTATATACAATTATAAGACATATTTAATTATTCATTGATGATAACTTATTAAGCCTAATTAACTGACTAATTATTCTACACGACCAAAAGTTTTTAAACTTACAGGTTCAATAAAGTGCTGAATTAAGAATTAGAGAATATTTTTCTCTGCAGAAACAGTAAAATATTTGTGCCTGAACAAAGTAATATGAATTGTTAATTAAACTTTAATTGTCAATTAATAAAATTTTATTAGTAGTTATATTAAATTATAAAGGTTATATTTTAGTCGTTTTAATTCATATCTAAGCTATCTTTTAAGCCATGAATGCATTAATATTTTCAATTTTTATGCCATTGAAATCCCCTCCTTACTAATTACATTTGACCGTTATCTTCAATAAGCATTCTGACTCATAAAAATGACCATAACTTCATCCTAATGCTTCATTTCACGGGGCTCTCATCTTCAAATAACCAAGCTTTGACTGTAGCAGGCATCAATTGTCTGAGTGCCCTGAAAAATTTTAAGGGACATTAATGAAACTAATAAATATGAAATAATCTATTGGTTCAGGTACCGTCATTGTTGAACAGGTTCACTATGATTGGTACACATGTGCTTAAACAATATAAGTTATGTCGGGCTTCTAGAGTAATAGAAGGAGCATTATTTGCACGTGTCGTTTAAAATGGACTTCACTTAACACATTTATACGAGAACTTCCAAAATTGATATGATTTCTACGCTTTTATTATACTATATTTTTCTGGCAAATTCAATTAAGCATTTTCTCAAACAGCACTAGGCTATTGAGAACGTAGGCAACCATTTTTGATGTTACACTCTGGAAGTGGGCCTATATTTTGAAAACGGTAAAATGCTTTACAAGTACAGCGGTTACTATTCGAGGATAAGGGTTGATCAATCTACCACAACGTGCTGCTAAATTACATACTTTGAATCTAAATATTTGCATCAGTATATATACATCAGTATATATGTATATCTGTTTATGATATTCACATCTTATATAAAGTTAGTAGGATATAACTAAAGGTCCGGTAGAATTCACAATAATCAAAACTAATATCTGTCGGAACACCATAGGCATTTTAGTTGGTCAAAGCATGTCCAAAATCGCCATGCACCAAATTAATAATATGTGTTTCAAATGGGGTTCTGGAGATCAGCTAAACAGATGCCATATCACACTCAGCGTTGCCAGCTTATCCCACTCTTTTTATGTTTCCCTCTCTCTCGTACACTCAGACAACATGCAGGTCTGCTTGGCGCAGCCGTAAGGGTAAGCAAATTATATTTTGCAAACTTCTACAATGATGCAGTTGCCAAAATCAAAACTGGAAAAAGTATTTTCGCAATTTATGTATGTTTTAAGTACTATAACCATAATTATAGTTTATGAATTACCTGCTTTTCTAATCCAAATGCGAGACACTTGTTTTACCTACACCACACGCTTCAGCAGTAAGCCGTTGAGCATTTTTGAAATCGAGCTGATTTCTATATTCCTCATTGCCCAATCTTATGAAGAACGTGTACACCTTAAAAACAATAGCTCGAACCTGACTTCGCAATAATTGCCTTTTTGACTCGCCACTAAATTCACCGCAAGAAGCCATTACACTATTTAACTCTTAGCCTATTGTTGTGTAAAGAACAACTGAATTATATTTATCTGAACTCTCCAGAGTACGTAAACACTTCTTATGCAGCATTCATTCATAAACATAAGCGTACAGCACTCCACAGGCTAACAGAAAATGAAGTGTTTGCTCTTTCTCGAATTTAACACTTTGATTTATTCACAGCAATTCTTTTATCACGTCATGCAGTAGTATAAATTTCAGTTCTGTAATTTCAGTAATAAAAAGTATATGTACCTACATACACACCAACCACTTTGAACTCTCTAGAGTAAATAGAGATTACGAACCATTCATAAACAAAGATACAATGTGACCAGACACGTTCTGCCAGGGCAGCAGGAAATTTGTTTCCTCTCGCTTGAATGAGCTTGTTCAAAGTAATTCTTTTATCACTTCATGCCAAACATTTACGTTTCAGTTCTGTGTAATTACAAATATACGTACACGCATACATGCCAACCAATAATGTTTTTCATACAATGCTTACGTCGCGATTTATTGTTATAATACAGGTAATACTGCTTTATTTATTTGTATTAGAAAAACCATTTGAGCTAAAAATATGGGATTTTCATGGTTATGTTAGATACATTACTCTCTACCTTCCACATGGATCAGCTTAGGCGAAATCTGAATTTTTGTCTTAGCGCGAATAGTACTTTATACAGATTGATTAGTTTGGCGCTCCTCACAAACCACTTAGCGGGAATACAATACGACAACACCGCAGGACTCTCATTGGATTCTCACTTAGTAGCGCTCAAGGACAAACACCTTCGCATTTGAAACACATAATAATCATCTCAGCTGGGAAGGTGTGGTTAGCCTCAGCCAATCACTTGCAGGCCAGACTTACAAGCCTAGAATTTTTCGAGAATCGCTTTGAGCCATAATAAGTAAATTCCGTTACTCACGCTGTCAAACAGATTTTCAAATGGTCTCAAGCCAGTACATAACATTCAGTATTGGAAGTACGTTTTAAGTTCTGAAGAAAAGGCTACGACCCATCGCCCATCGCCCATCACCCATCACCCATCACTCATCATCACCCATCATCCATCATCCATCACCCAACATCCATCACCCATCATCCATCACCCATCATCCATCACACATCACCCAACACCCAACACCCAACAGCCAACACCCATCACCCATCATCCAACACCCAACATCCATCACCCATCATCCATCATCCATCAGCCAACATCCATCACACATCATCCATCATCCATCAGCCATCATCCATCACACATCACCCAACACCCATCATCCAATACCCAACATCCATCACCCATCACCCATCATCCATCAGCCATCATCCATCACATATCACCCATCATCCATCACACATCACCCAACACCCAACACCCAACAGCCAACACCCATCACCCATCACCCATCACCCAACACCCATCACCCAACACCCATCACCCAACACCCATCACCCAACACCCATCACCCAACACCCATCCTTCACCCTCCATCCTCCATCATCATTTATATTATTATCATCATCAACATCACCATTCCCATTCCCATCCCCATCATCATTATTTATCATTAATCATTGTCATTGTTATTATTGTTATTGTTTTATTGCTATTGTTACTGCTATTGTTATTGTTATTATTTCTATTGCTATTGTTGTTGCTATTGCTATTATTGTTATAGTTGTTATTTTTATTGTTACTGCTATTATTTAAATTGTTTAATGTATTATGCGACAAGAAGCTTTTCAACTTCAATACATAAATACTAGCTCATAAGCAAGTTGTTCTTATGTATTTATTTGTTAATGATTATTTTGTACCCGCTGGTCAATCTATTTATTACAATGTCCAGAAAGCATTAAACTAGGTACCACAGATAGAAATAAATGCAATAAATATTGTACGCCACATTTTTTAACCAGTCAGTATTTTGAAATATATGCTAGGAAAATATTTTAATAATGGTGCCAAGAATAGGCAGTAAAACATTGGATCAATATAAAATGACGAAGTAGTTGCGTTATTTGACAGTGAATAAGACGAAGTTCTAATTTGCCCAAGTTGTTAAACCCTAAGTAATAAATGAAAGGAAATAAAACTGGAATAAAAGTACTGAATATTAAACAGCACTTTAAAAATTACATTTTCTATCTTATTCTTAGGTGAGGTGTATAAAGTATACATCCCTGAAGACAAAAAGCGGCAATAAGCCAGAAACACTTCGGCTGATACTTAGAAATGAATCTTGTAGTTCCTTAATTTTCTCTTTGAGGTTTTACTGACCCTTAATATACCAATTTAAACTTTTACGACCAAGAAGGCGTAACCCTTTATGAAGCTCTTACTTTCATTTTCTCTGGTTTAAAGATATTCACTCTTTAGTAGTTATTAAATTTCCTGCTGTACAAAGTTTACAAACAAAGACCTTAGAAACTTTATCACCGAAAGAATTAATGTGTCTTTAAACAATTAGTGGGTAACTAAACATTTTAATTAAACTTTCTTTTAAGGTGCAATCTGACGAAGAACCCGGTGAAGATGCTAGCTAATGCATTTGGCTTACCAAATAATCGGCAGAAGCCACGATTGCTGGAATTCCAGGCTTTGGTACTACTGTCAAGACCACCCTAAAAAAAAAAAGGCTGCTGATCCCTGTAACCGTGGTCGCTAGAGCGTATGACTGTAGCGTTCCCCCGCGTAGATGCTCGCGAGTTCGAATCCCGCCGTGGACATATGTGTTTATGTGTAAGAAGTACATAAAACAAATATTAATCAGACGGAAGCAATAAAAACAGTAAAAAAGAGCATAGTAAGGAACGATAGGATTGGCATACTTGACTACAACCTCATTTATAAGGTATTACTTTGTGGAAGTCTCCCTGGCAATTAGGACACCCCCTCCATTACCAGGGAGCGCAGGACATTTACAATAGGGTAATATCTAGTTTTCTATAATAGCGCTCTTTCAGGTGGAAGTGGACGCAACATTTAAATGCGTCAAACGATCCAGGAGGACCACAGAAGATCCTCGATAGAAGCAGTGCGCAACATACGACTAGTTGACCAGGCTTGTGCTGCAGATTCTCTAAGCTTTTCCCATTTCTACCAAAGTGGCTCTATCATCTCTACGTACCCACGAGTTTCTCGAACTACAGCTCCGCTGAGACCAACCCAATTTCAACAATTTCCTTTGGGTGGGACCTGACGTACTTCTGGTGGTATTAGACGTACCTCGAGTGTTAGGGATCCACACTGCTCGAAGTGCAGCAGCTGAAGGTGTCTGGACCTCCGGCATTAGAGGAATTAGCAGGCCTTTAGAAAAGTCTTCTCATAAAACGTTCATAGTAGAAATCCTGGAACTCTTAAATATGAATTTAAACTAACTCTCGCAGTTATCTGAGTATCATTTCACCATTTTTATTCATGTAACCTTCATTGGAGGACGTTAAAGGTGGAAAATGAAGTATGATTTTAAAAACAGAGTGCTTTAAATCATAGAGTGAGTTGTCAAGAGCAACAAGATAATCTTTAGTATTCCTTCCCCATATGCTGCATTATTTTGACTCAATTTTACCCCATTCTGAATATATTATCACTCATATAGAAATTTAGGTGCATTATGGGTCAGGTTATTACAATCTAGTACTATTTGATTTGTCAAATTGCTTTCATAACCGACAACGCTTACCCCATACGAAACTCTTGCATGTATTGTGAAGGGATAGTATTAAATCTATTAGTTGAAGACTTTTAAAAGTGTCACAGAACTTCTAACGTTGCATGCCCATCGAATTGTCATAAAAGCTTGGCTCTCACATGCCTAAATGCCCTATAGTGCTATCATAATGTGTTCTAATTTTTGGTGTCCTTTATTGGTTACATGGTTTTCAGGAGCAGTGGACGTTTTACTTGTTTATTTCTGCTTTTATGGTAATCAAAAATTAACAAATTTGCAAATTAAAACAACTGCAGCTGCCGTACAAAACAGAGGTATTATAATAACTGATGCGAGTCACATTCGGAAGGTCTCGAGTCCGGTGGCCATTCACTCTGACCGTTGGGGTTAGCGAGGTTTCCCCAGGTTCTAGACGAACGCTGCGGTGCTTCCCTTTCTGGTAGAACCTTTCTGTCTATCCTTCCCTGTAGCAGTCATTGCTTTTATTGTCATCTGTTTCATGGCCGTAGAACCTAAGGAGGTTATTCAGAGGTTGCGGTTGAGCCGTGGTTGTGTGCTTTAGAGAGGTTTCTTCCTGACCGTCGTCAGAACTGCCTGGTCAGTAACCAACCCACTTAGGGTTGTGGTGTTTGTTAAGGGTCAGGAAATACCGATTGCGCTATAAATTGTATTTTTCGTAGAATATTTTCAACATAATTGAATAGTTTCATCAGAAACGTTAGAATCACCTTGATGAATCAAAAGTAAGGAAAATTTCTTCATATATGGTGTAACGCGTCTGGGAACAGTTTGAAATACTTTATGTTACATTTTTAAAGTGGCTAATTTTAAATACCAAAATGGGCATATATTTGAACCAAGTAGTAAAAATTGATGAAGCAAGATATTAAATTACAACACCCCAAATATTTGGAAAAAGTTTTCATGTAAATACTTTTAATATCAGTATGTAAATTGCAGAGTAATGATTTAAACAATGCTTACCGAGGACCCGATTGTGCATTTGAAGCTTGTTCTGGTATTTGTCATACCTTTTGCTACATTTCTAGAGCTATTTAAAAGCAATATATCAGCTGATATGCTATCATAAGTTTCCTTCTAGGTGATAATATTTCAGACATCTTTGAGCATTTAAAGTGTTGAAAGGGTAGAGCCACACTGAAAAATTCAATGCCATAGCCGGGATTTGAACCACGGATTTTCTGGCCTCCGTACAGCCTCTCTAAAGTATTGAGCAACTATGGCCAACGTGCCAACATGACATTAAATTCTCCAACTGACTCATGTTTTTTTTTTCTCCCCGGTAAACCACTTGGAGGTTTCATAAACACACGAGACCACTACCTTAATGGCCCTTTAAGGCCCTTTAAGGCCCGGGCTTTATACTTCGGACCACTATTATGTACAATAGTACATGAGTCAGTTGGAGAATTTAATGTGATGTTGACACGTTGGCCATAGAAGCTCAATGGTTTAGAGCGCCTGGAGGGAAACCAGAAGATGCGCGGTTCAAATCTCGGCTATGGCATTGAATTTTCCAGTGTGGTTCTACCCTTTCATAGTGCGTGCTACATACGGCTAATGTGAAAGAACAATTAATTTCCATTTAAAGTGTTGTTTATGGGGCAATTATAAGATCAGGGCGAAACTTTCCAATACTTACCAACTAAAACTTGCAATTTAAAAATTAATACAAAGGAAATGTCCTAAGCTATGCTATGCCACTCATCCAAGTGTAATAAGTAGTATAGTGGCAAGAATATAAAACTCACAATTAAAGGGCACCCACAATATTCAAACCAGTTTATACAAAAGTAGCTGCTTTATAGCTTAATAAAGGAGATAATAGTATAATGTTCTTTAAAACGTATGAAAGTTTTATTATAAGAAGTAAGATTTTTAAAGTTGCTTAAATTTGTATTTTATAATATACTTATATTCCAGGAAGACTTAACATATAATTATTAATGTTTACAATCAAATTTGTTAACGAAGAATTAACTGACATTTTGGTTTTGAGTTTTCGTATCACGACACAGACGGATACTCTTGCAGAAACATTATTTGTTCGAGTAGTCGCAAAACATGACGGTCATTAAGTACCCATGTTTCATATATATGTAGAATGGACAAAGTACCGTCACTATCGTGCACTGCCTTTTCTTACACATTATCAAAAAAGCATTTATACTCGTCGATAAATTGGATTGAATCGGCAGGGAGTTTATTTGATCGTGTGTTATTTTTGCTAAGGTGGGAAACTGCAGTATGGAACAATCTGTCACCTTTTATTTTTTATGGTAACACTTGTTAGGAGCTAAACAAGACTTTTTTTCAATCCGTTATAAAAATTACTTATAGGTTAAATGAAATGAAACGTGATCGATCATTGAAAAGGTCTCCGCATGACTCTCTGTGATTATGGAACGAGGTTCGTGAAGTGTCAGAGGTCGCAAAAGTATCTAACGGAACGGCAATTCATATAGGAGATAAAGAAGTTGTAGGTTCAGTGGGAGTCGCGCTTCCTCACAATCGAAAACGGCTGGGTGTGGCTTTCAATATAGTCAACGATGGTATTGTTGTGTTGCCGCGGTAAAGGGGTACCGGGCGCGTGGACAGGAGAGCTGGACGCTTGAGTAGAGAACGAAAGACACAGAGATAGCCTCCGGAATTTCTCTCTTGCTCTTGCCGCCGCGAATGTTCTCGGAAGGCCTACAGCATTCTATAAACAATGACTGGAGGTATAAATACCGGCAAAGTGTTAGAAGCGCCCGCTGTGTGTAGTTTTGTGATGGTTATTGCGACAGTGGATGTTTGAAGTGTGTCTTCAAGGTCGACTTGGTGCTCCACCGTACAGAAACGTCTACTGTCGCAATAACCACCACACAACTACCACAACTGGCGCTTCTAACACTTTGCCGGTATTTATACCTCCAGACATTTTTCCAGAATACCGTAGACCTTCCAAGGACATTTGTGTCGGCAAGAAAAAGAACATTCTGGAGCCTCTCTCTGCCTCTTTCTTTGTCCACGCACCCGGCTCCCTTTTATCGTGGCAACACAATGCCATCGAGACAATATCAAAGCTGTGCTTGGATCCATTCAAGCAAAATTCCAAGGAGGTGTCACCGTTGATGACCCCAGATCTATCATTACATTCAGAAAACCAAATAACCATCAAAACAATAGGTTGCTTCCAGTGAACGAGCTCAAAAAAGCGTTGGCAATATTTATTTTTATAGCAAGGTTGGCACGCATTGACACCTTAATAACGGGAATTACTGAACAATACTTCAGTGAAGTATTAGAGTCGAGGTTAAAGCACATATGTCCCATTTTTACAAATAAAGAAGTTCTTTTTCAAAATGACAGTGCATCACCACATTCCTCTATTGTTGTTGACACAGAAATGCATGAATTGCGTTATGAAATGCGACGCACCGCAACAATCCTCCCTACCTGGCTTCCTCCCTTTTTCTTGTTTACAGAACATCAAGAAATGATTCGTGGGAACAACATTTGGATCAGATAAGCTTATCGCCGTGTCAGAGATGTATTTTGCAGAGCTTGGCAATTCCTATTTTGGAGTAACTGAAAAGTGGGTGCCAAAACTCAATTGTGGAATATACCAAATGAGTCCAGAAACTAGGGACATGTAGGCATAATAGCACATCATTATTTACCTCTGGCGGGCAGTGGACTACACATAGCGTACGAAGGAGTGCCAAGTCGTGAGGTCGTTGAAGGAGGTTCCTCCACCGCAAAGGAGGGTCCTTCGACTCTTGCCATTCCGGGAGCAGGTCCCTTACTGGCATGGAGAAAGTTTATTCATAATGATGGTAGGTTAACGGTGGCAGACAGGTTAGGATATAGTTTTATTAGGGAAAGAGCTAGAATATTTGGAAGTACATTGGAGATTTAGATTAGGAGATTCCTAGGAGAAGTCTGGGTCTTTATATGATTCCCCGGGGTCGAGATCCTACTCTACAAGTCTACGGATGAGGTTATTGAAACTGTTTGGAAGTTTGGAGTAGAAATTGTGGGATTGATATAGGATGTAGTCGAATAATTTAGGGAAGGATAGGTCCAAATGAATATTGTCATTTGGGATATCCAGTCGGCTGCGACTGCAGTCAGGAGGTAGTGGTTTTGAAGGACTTGGAGTTTGGAGAGGTGTGTTTTGTCTACTGCATCCCAGACTTGGTAGGCGTAGGTCATTGCCGACCTTAATATCTGCTTGTAAAGCAGGAGCTTATTTCTTAAAGCCAATGGAGACTTGCGGTTGTACAATGGATACAACATTGCTATCCTTCTGCTAACTTTGTTAGCCACTGAAAGGGTGAAAGTGACGGCTTGGGAATTAGTGGCACTTAGTTTGAATCGCCAAGTCGCAAACCAGGCATACAGCATAGTCGTAAATATCTGCGCCCTCTGCACTGCGATATCATGTCGTTTAGATGATGTTGTTATGGCGGTATCATCGGCAAATAGATATAGGTTGCAGCCTCTTAAGTTGGGAAGTGTATTAATGTATGCCAGGAAAGGCAGGGGCCCAAGGACACTACCCTGAGGTACTCCTGCATTTATGGCATATGACCGGGAGAGCATGTCGTCCTTCACAACCCGAAGGATCGATTTTGAAGATAGTGGTGTAATAGGTGTATGAGGTAGGATGGGATGTTAGTGTATGAGTCGATGCAGGAGGCCTTCATGCCAGACAGAATCGAAGGCTCTAAAAATATCGAGGAAGTGGGCTGCAACATAATACCGGTTGTTAAATTCCTTAATCACGTCAACCACAACTCAAAGTAGCTGACGTGTTGTGGAGTGTTGCCTCCGGAACCCAAATTGCTCAGGACGCAGCACCAGATGTTGGTCCAGTGTCCTTTGGAGCCGCTGCTGAACAACTTTTTCAAACAACTTGCTGATGAATGGGAGAAGGCTGATAGGCCTATAACTATTAAGTCGTGCCCCACACAGGACAGGGAGCTGACGAAGGATGTCCAGCAGCTACTGGCAAGTAGTCGCATGCGGCACTTTCCAAGCTTCAGTTTTGGGCGTTGCAATTCTACTCCACAGCAAATTTTTGGTGCACATGGTTTATATATAGGACGTCAGGCCTTAAAATTTTCAGGTACCCGTCCGTCCGTCCATCCGTCCACCGTCATGCTGGCTGGCTATATAAAACCAGATAGTTTTTGCTGCGTGCCCACCCGTTAAGAGTTTCACCGCAGGTAAGTTTTTTTAAAAGGATTATCTAGGATGGTATGAGGCCTTCAGGTAGAATTTTGTTGTGAGATAACATTTATGTACCTCGAGGCAAGGAAATAGTGCAAAATCTTATGCACTCTGGTGTTTTATTTCATAAATTTTTGATTTGGGTTGAAATATTGATGCTCAGCAGCTTTGAAGGATTATGCGGAGCTCAGCTTTAGCTGTTTTAAGTAGCAGTGTGAGTACAGTTATAGCTCGCTTGTTAGGAAATTAAGAGTACTCTGTTCCGGTCATGTAAAACTCTTTAGAATAAGGAACCTTAATCGAAGTCACTAGTCCTTTTTGATAATTTATTCAGACTAGTGTGACATTAATGTCTATTTGGAGAAACTGATGCCTTCATTCCTAATACGGGTGTATATGGAACCAGCCTAGTATTCCCAGGAAAATCTTGACATCGAATTTTTGGACTCAGTGCAGTACTACCTGCACTTACTGTAGGAAAACAGTATAGGAAGTAAAAATTAGTTTACCACATTTCTCCTTCACTATGTATGAGAAAAGTAGGACGAATAAGTTACCGAACTACGGAACTGGAAACAAAAATACTTTACATGACCTCTGAGTACGAGCACAGTAAGTGCACTCGCCTGCTTGGAAAAAAATGGCAGCACCCAGGTGCAAAAGTCACGCTCATGAATATGCTACTAGTTTAATCATGAGAAGGGGCTGATATTAATGTCCAGAGTCCTGGCCGCGCACACTGCATCACATTTGCTACCTTTTTGCAAAAGCGCCGGTTGGTTAACTTTAAAGTTCTGCCATTTCATTCCACGACGCACCTGTACGTTTCAACACTTCGTCTAAAGACATATTAATGAGGTATATAATGCGCGGTTTAAAGTGGATGATGCGACCTTGCAGTTCATCATTCCCTAATGTGTGCTACATAATAGGCGTTGATATTAACGAGCTTGGTGCTATGTTGATGGTTCGAAGGAACTTTGATTATTAAACCGTGCTTAACAACTCTCGGCTGACACTCAACTGGGAGAAGGGTTCATATAGCAAAGTAGTGGTTTAGAGATTAGGCATCATGTGTTGGCTGTAACCACAAGCAGAGATTGCCACACCTATAAGTGCTATATTTACTAATCTTGGTTTACTTTCGAAATCAATATAAAGCCGTTTTCTCTGCAGCTATCTTTATTTTATATAAAATGAAAACACTGTTCTTACCAAAGATTATATTTGTTTCAACTACATACAGTAAGAAAAGGAGGTATTGTATTCTATCCACAACATAACGAGGTTTCTTTAGATGCAGGTGAACAAACTTCTCTCTCTCTCCCTCTCTCTCTCTCTTTCTCTCACTCTCTTTCCCTCCCTCCCTCCAAAGCTGTGTTTATGTGTAATTATGTACCAATCGTAAGAGTTAAGCTGTGCATGCTACAAGAAACGATGTCAAGACTTTCGAGAAATCTATCCAACCTAAAATAACCTCATCCTCCTCCCCCTCCTTCTCCTCCTCCTCCTCCTTCTCCTCCTCCTTCTCCTCCTCCTCCTTCTCTTCCTCCTACTTCTTCTTCTTCAACGGTTTAAGCCAATTAACCATATTCCGACTAGAACATCTAGCTCCTTCCATTTTTTTACTTAGTCTTCCTAGGTTTCTTTGTCCTTTGACCTTTAACTAACCTTTACAAGCAAAACGATTTTCAACTTACTTGACCTTTTTTCAATGCAACTTAACAACTTTTATTGAAATATTCCGACTTTGTGGGTTCGTTTGGCAGCAAAATAACGTAACATAAAAAACACAATATCTCGTCACCTCTGCACACGTAAATAAGAGTTCTCTTTCAAACCCAGCTGCCAGCACATGATATCCATTCGGATTGCGAATTTCTCTCGATAAACTAGCCACGGCTTCTTTCATATACCCGCTCACTGTTCGAGAAATTACCGGTATTTTCTGTAAAAAATTAAGACGGCACTAGAACCTTCCAGTTATCTATTTTTATCTCTCTTTTTATCTCCGCGCTGCACCTTCCAGCTATATATCATTATCTGTTTTGGCTAGCCCTTTTATATCCACGCTGCACTATCTGTCCCTTTGTGTGTGCTGGCCTCGCATCGTCGCAACAACAGGTTCGCGACAATACATTGGGCCGCGCCGTGGCTCAGTGGTTAGACCGCTTGGCTCTCACCAGGGTGGCCCGGGTTCGATCCCAGGAGACCGCAAAGTGAGATTTGTGCTGGACAACACGGCGCTGATGCGGGTTTTCTCCGGGATCTCCGGTTTCCCCCGCCATCTCATTCCACCGGTGCTCCATTTTCATCACATGTCTCATCAGTGTCATCGCCTGCGGTGCAGTATGTAGTAAATGCGGGCGTTAAACACTACACATTACATTTCACATTTCGCGACAATATCATGTTTAAGGTATTTTCATGACTAATGGAATGTAGGTATATTTGAATTCTTGGGAACAAACTCCAAAGTGGAGGTACCTCCTATATTTCACTTACAGAAATATTTTGAAGTTCATATGTATCTTGGAGAGAAATTATACAATAAATTTACCTTTATAAGTAAGACAAATTGTGAATGAAAATTCTTTTAAAACTAGAGTGAAAAATAGAATTAAGTGTGTACTGTAGATTTTAACGCACGCTTTTACTACATACGGCACCGCAGGCGGTGACACTGACGATACATGAGATGAAGATGGAGCGCCGGTGGAATGAGATGGCGGGGGAAATCGGAGATCCCGGAGAAAACCCACCCCAGCGCCGTGCTGTGCACTACAAATCTCACTTTGCGGTGGCCTGAGATCGAACGCGGGCCGCCTTGGTGAGAGCCAAGCGGTCTAACCACTGAGCCACGGTGCGGCCAAGTAGAATTAAGCTAATCAAAATTTGTATCATACAAGAATACTCAAATGTATGTATATTTTAATGACTTGCTGACGAACCCTATTTCAGTGTATGCCAAATGGTGAAATAAATCGTCATCGTCATCATCATCATCATCATCATCATCATCATCATCATCATCATCATCATCATCATCATCATCATCATCATCATCATCGTCATCATCATCACTATTATTATTATTATTATTATTATTATTATTATTATTATTATTATTATTATTATTATTATTATTATTATTATTATTATTATTATTATTATTAGTAGTAGTAGTAGTAGTAGTAGTAGTAGTAGTAGTAGTAGTAGTAGTAGCAGCAGCAGCAGCAGCAGCAGCAGCAGCAGCAGCAGCAGCAGCAGCAGCAGCAGCAGCAGTAGTAGTAGTAGTAGTAGTAGTAGTAGTAGTAGTAGTAGTAGTAGTAGTAGTAGTAGTAGTAGTAGTAGTAGTAGTAGTAGTAGTAGTAGTAGTATTTACATTTTAAATATGTTGCGGACTACCTTTGGTGTAAATACTCCGTTCTAAAACACTCCTGGCCAAATTCGGTCAAAAGATAATTGTAAAAATAACACTATCGTCCCTAACAAATAACTAACTAGCTACATAAATAGATCCGCAGTAACGCTTGAGACTCACTTTAGGGGTCATGATAGAGCGTCTCATTTGGAAATGGGTAGGATACATATCAAGGGTGTGTAATGTAACAACGGTCGGACATACAGTTAGTTAAGCGCAGAGATCTACCCAATAGTCCGAAGATACTGGCCTCCTTCTACCCGGCAGTGATAGGAAACTCCCGGGCTCTTTCCATAGGGCAATACCTTGTTTCCTAAAAGGTCCACCCCCCATCGACAACGTCAAGACGGAATGGAAGTGGATACGCCACTTATGCGCGTCAAACCCACAGGGAAGGCTACCGAAAACCTCGGTGGGCCCGTCTGGTGATCTAGCACACTTTCTACTAGCTCTGCATGCTAGTACCCCGGACTTATGAAGCAACCCTCTACCCCCTCCAGGCGACGTAGGCCTGGCCGGAGGTACCCATCTACCGCGGGTGTCGGGAACACACTCCCCCCTCGAGTCCAACCCTCCGACGGGAGGGACTGGGCAGTTCGGGCCGAGTTTCCTCTAGTAACGCCTGAGGTACCACGAGTGCTAAAGGTCGGCAGCGTTCGCACATCAGCTGAAGAGGACGGATCCCCTCCCATACGGAGAAGTTGGATATACAAAAGCATTTGTGGCCCCCAAACACGAAGCAGATGTGTGGGTAGGCAGAGAACTAAATGAATGGCCTTGCTTAAGCCGATTGTGGGGAGAGGCGTACAAGAAAAGGGAATTATAGAATATAAAATGTGTGTGGCATAGAACGGTCAGAAAAAGAGTATAGTGGAACAACAATCAAAATTGCTAATGTTGAATTAATTACCATAATTAATATTTTTGAGCTTCTCTGTCAACTGGTAGGAGGCCTTGGCCCTTAAAGGATGACACAGGCTAAAAGAATAAAGAACTTCTTTTGGGTCCTCAGGTTTTCAAAGTGACGCAGTTAGGTCAAGCAAGGTGCAGGAGAATTTGCATTATTTGGGCCACGAAAGAAATTAAAAAAAATACCAACAATAATAATAGTTATAATAATAGTAATAATAAAAATAATCAGAAACAAGAATAATAAATGCATACTTTGAGCTATATTTTGCACTCCGGTATATTACTGGCATGTCTGTCACTTTACTAGAAAAACGTCACTTTGTAGTAGCACTCTTGCTCTAACAAATACATCTAACAGTAAACATATTGCCATATTAGTGCTAAAAAAAACCAAGGCATCATCTCTTTTGATTATTCCAACACTTAACAAGACAGAGAAGTCCAGTATTTATTATCAACTGTACCTGCAATCCCTCAACTCTCTGTGACCCGCAAAAGCTCCTTTTGTTCATGTTTGCAGCCTAAAATGACATTTGTTTATTAAGCTGTTGATTGCTACGCAGGCAACTCCCATAGCCACTAGAGGCATCCGTTTCCCATCATAAATTTGCATCGCGGCTGCTTTGAATATAAATGCTTGCAATCTGTATTAAACACACTTTTCGAATACCTTCATCTTTATTCCTTACTGTGAGCTCTGAAAATTCAAATGACACAATTTATAAACAAATGCGGTATGAAATCCAGCCCAAGTCCTTGTTGAAGGTTTTCACATATTTTAGCCCCTCTGGGAGGAACTGACTTGAGTACTATATTTATTGGTCTTGCATACATTTACATACCTCAGTAGTATGTTTACCATTTATATGAACAAATTTTGATTGTAGTCAGGAAGCCTTTCAGCTTAACACTTGTCTCTAAACTGGAGACGTTGTGCTAATTTATCTTTGTAATGGTATTTTCTTCTATTCTTTTTGATACTTCATTTATACAATTGAAACTCACTTATGAGATATTCACTTCTTCGTGTTCAGTAGACATAGGCAAAATGTTTTAGGCGCTGAATGTTACCCATTAATATTCAGTTCAATTACTATATCGACTGTATACTTGCAATAAGAAAAGGAAATGTTGATTACCAAATAAAAAATAGACATGTACATTTATCTGAAACTATATGGCTTTAATAAAAAGTAATTTTAATTTTTAGAATAAGGTGTGTATACATATGCCTTTTTGTGAACAGTGTATTTCAAATTAAAAAAGGCTGGCAATTTAGCGAGTCTCAATTTGTATTACCAGTGAAATCTAGGTACCAACAGCGTGGAATAAAATACTTTCTCATACTTTAGGTACCTACGTACTATAAGATCTAACAGTGTAATGTAAATACAGAAGATTTCTATTGAGTTTTAATGAGTTTTATCTCGAAAATTGCTAATACCATATCCCCAACGAAATATAAATCGAACAACTTGTGGGGCTTAAGGTGATTTACAGCATTTTTTCGCTATGTGCTTTTCTATCTGATATGGTTTATGAGGGACACAAGTTTAACAAAACTACCTCTGAATGAAGAGTTTTCATAGTTTTTACCCAGACTGAAGTTTAAAATGTATATTTTATTTGAAATTTGGGTGTAGTTTTCTTTAAAATACTATGCTTTTATTTTTTACACAAGGTTTGGCTTGTGTTAAGAGGGATTCTCTTGAAACATTGGTGTCCTTTTTTGGTATCCAAAATTTAGTTTTCGGTTATGCTGTACACACACATACAGAGAGAGACAGAGATAGAGACAGAAAGAGAGAGATACTTCTAAAGCTTCTTCTTCTTTTTTTTTCTTTGGACAGGTTGAGCCAGACTTATAAACTGAATGCCATAGCCGGAATTTGAATACCGTTCTTCTAGTCTCCGCCCGGTTCCTCTAACCATTGAGTTACCATGACCAACGTGACAGTACGACACTAATTCTCTAACTGACTTGCATTATCCCGATAAACCACCAGGAAATTCTCCTATACACATGAGACAACTTCTTAATGGATTATAGATAATTGTAAAAGTATTTAAAAGTGAGCCATATTTTATGTTGATTATGAATAGCTGGTATGCTTTAATTTATAAAATGAATCACTCAGACTAGTAGATGTTCAAATTTTCTTTCGAAAACGTTTTTCAGTCGTGCAACTACTGAATGTGGTCGATCTTCTTCCTCTCCAGGAAGCTTATAACTCCACCCATTAGAAGTCTCCTGATATCCAATGCCAACCTTTGGAACTGGAACACTGGTACAATTCTCGATTGAAGAGACGATCTTATTAGACACAGATGATTGGATTTCACCTGTGATATTGACAAGTTGGAGTGCATCTTCTCTGGACGTAAATAAGTTGAACTGTTGGATGTTTGTTGAGGGAGATGTACTTCCTCTTTTAACTCCGTGACTGGAACGTTACACTGGTTACCAGATATCTGTTGAAGGCGAAATAATTCAGTTTTCAACCAATCTAGGATCTCAGTGAAGGGATGAAAGAGGAAGTACTTCGTCTTCAACAGATATCTGGTAACCAGTGTAACGTTCCAGTCACGGAGTCAGAAGAGGAAGTACATCTCCCTCAACAAACATCCAACAGTTTAACTTCTTCACGTCCAGAGAAGATGCAACTCCAATTTGTCAATATCACAGATTAAATCCAATCATCTGTGTCTAATAAGATCGTCTCTTCAATCGAGATTTGTACCAGTGTTCCAGTTCCAAAGGATATTCAGTTCCAGTGGATATCAGGAGACTCCTAATGGGTGGAGTTTTAAGCTTCCTGGAGAGGAGGCTCAGTGGTTAGACCGCTTGGCTCTCACCAAGGCGGTCCGGGTTCAATCCCAGGCGACCACCAAGTGAGATTTGTGATGGACAACACGGCGCTGGGGCGGGTGTTCTCCGGGACCTCCGGTTTTCCCCGCCATCTCATTTCACCGGTGCTCCATCTTCATCTCATGCATCATCAGTGTCACCGCCTGCGGTGCCGTATGTAGCAAAAGCGGGCGTTAAACACTACACACATTCCTGGAGAGGAAGAAGAAAGACCACATTCAGTAGTTGCAGCATACTCCGCTAAAGATGGACGTAATGACGACTGAAAAACGTTTTCGAAGGAAAATTTGAACATCTACTAGTCTGAGTGATTGATTGCCTTATAAATTAAAGCATGCGATCTATTCATAATACTTAATGGATACCTAACCTGAACATTTATTTGTTCTTTCATACCAGCCATGTGTGGGCCAAATTCTGGACAGGTTGAGTCAGACATCTTGTAGGTTGCCATTAAGGAATTGTTTTATGTGTATATGAGAGTTTCCTAGTGGTTTACCAGGATAATGCGAGTCAGTTACAGAATTAATGTCATACGGCACGTTAGCCATGCTGACTTAATGTTTAGAGCAACTGGAAGGAAGCCAGAAGTTTTATGTTCAAATCCCGGCCATGGCACTCAATTTAAATATGATCAACCTCTCCAGAATTTGGCCTACATACGTGAAAGAACAATTTAATTTCCAGCTAATCTTTTGTATTTAATTCTGATTACTCCAAAAGCTAAATTTTCCGGGAATTATCAATATACCGTTTTGCATAGCATATTTACAGTGGTAGTATAGTTATGGTCGTTATTATCTAATTTTCACACTTCCAGATGAACACTATCGAAAAGGCAATTATGGTTTTTGTAAGTAGATTGGAGATTGTATTACAAATATTCCTTTTTGCTCACGAATTAATGTATTTCTGCAAGAAACATCGTAAATGGCGAGCTCCACTAATTATTTAGCCTTATCTTAGAGAGAGAGAGAGAGAGAGAGAGAGAGAGAGAGAGAGAGAGAGAGAGAGAGAGAGAGAGAGAGAGAGAGAGAGAGGAAAATGTTCAACCAATTAGGGTAGTATGAGAGGGTCGCGCTACCATTTAGGAATAATGCTGCTAAAATCGGGAATCAAACTGGAAAATCAGAGTTCTCTCCCTAGTTTAATTACTCATACTTAAATAATTAAACCACACAATGTTTCCTACTCCAGTGCTTCACCTTTCACCTCATGCAGCGCGCTGCCATATTATGTGTCAGAAGAGAAGATTTACTGTCAAAGCCTGAAGGTGTGAATAACATTAAAAGAGTGTGTATATGCAGACGAAATGAAAGGGGATATCTAAAAGGCATCACCACAAAAAAGGGCAGGTTAATTAGGTTAGTCTCTGGAAGGGAGGGTTGAAAAAAAAAATGTTCCATTATATGCTGCTCCAGAGATTCCGGTTTTTGTCATGTGCAGGCAGCGTGTTCCACTCTGTAAATAACTGTTAACGAGGTCACAATAATTAACCATTACATACTGCCACTACCATTTTTTTTTTTCGAATCCGTGCACCTTGGGTGCACTACATCAGTGTTTTTCTTTTTTTTTTTTTTCGCCATAAATGCAGTAGTGCTCTGGAACGTTTGTCAGTTTAATTGACTTACTACGCGGACGGTGCTGAAAGAGTTTTCTGCTACACAAACAACAGATGTGGAAATGTTATTCTGCGTCGCTTCACGCCACCTAGATGTGGCAGAAAACCTGAGGAAATTCGCAAAAGGATGACGTGTAATTATATGCTAATAGCAGAATTTATGTAAATTTTTATTTCAATTTCCACGATATTCATAAACAGATTTTGGAAAGAAGGAAGTTTTAATTAATATAAGCTTGTTTGTTAAAAGTGTTAAAAATACAGGAGCACACTTTTGTTTATAAGGTCCAAAATTATGTGTAATGTACTATATTATTTAATCAGTGGTTCCTAGTGAAACGGTACTCTCTTCCTCGAGTTGATTAATTAAATGTTAAAGGAATATGCGGATGATTAATTAAATGATTATATACAAGTGTAACCAAAAAGTTGTGTGTATTGTCAAGTTTGTAACGGACTCAGAAAAAGGTCGTTTCGTTCCCCTAGTAGGACGGACGCAGCCATAAATTTTAAAGGTGGCAACCGGTGTTTATTTTCAAGCCTAGTTTTGACAGGAGAAATCTTGGGAGGTCTAGAAATATGGAAGAGAGGTGTTTCCGTAAAAGGGACGCTATGAGTTCTATCAAACAGCTAATTAAAAATAATAAGCTGTAGGGGAAAAAAGAGTCCTACGAGTCCAAATGTCTATCCAAGAGTAGTTGGCCGCTTTGGGCCAAACTGGAATGACGTGAGATGGTACACGGAACCAAACCGCGTCCATTAACAGAGCAGTTGTCCGCTGTGGGCCAATAAAGTCGCGTGATAGCACACGGGAAGAAACCACGTTCATTAAAGTTATTTGGCGTCTGTGTGCCAAACTGAAAAGTCGTATGATGGTACATGGGAGAAACCGTCAAACCATCAAAGAGTTGGTGTATGAGTGCCAAGCTAAAAAGTCGTGTGATGATATGGGGGAAACAACCACGCCAGCGCGAAGCCAACCATTCAGAGTTCATCTAGCCAAAATGTATTTCAGTAGTAATTGAAATATAACCGATCGTCATAAGAGAATAAAACTGTGTTTCTTACCAAGTACCCAAATTGATCCACCCACTCCACTCTGAATCAAGAGATCCTTGCTACAGATACGATATTCATGAGATTTAGGATGACTCCGAGAGCAGCCGCGGAGCTCAACGTTCCCAAACCTTCATTGACGAGGCTGACGACGGAAGGGTCACATTGCATTAGTATGACCATTAGAATTAGGATTACTACAAAAGGGATTTGGCACTGCGACCAGTCTTGATCGAATGTACCTCTGCCTCCAAGTGGGGCTTCCCCGCTGGGTAAGATGAGGCCAGAGGAGACAGTGTGGTAATCCCAAGTTGCCACGGTAGCGCAGAGGGCAGGGTTCCTACACTTTATTTAAATGGGAACTTCCTCTCTCCAACAGGTCAGATAACGGATACTCCCTACTGTGGTTCAGATGTGGTTCCAACACCCGGTTCGGAGACCGGCAACTGACTTATCGGAGGTTCACTCAAGAGTATGACATCCTGCCATGCACCACCGAGAGGACCACCGACACTTCTACCCTGAAAGGGACCACCAAATGAGCATTGATTGAAATCATAATGGAGATGAAATGGAGGGAAAGGAAATTTGGGGATATAATTAACCAATCCAGCATTCGCCTGGCGACCAGGGAAAACCCCGAAAGAAATCCATGGTTCAGGTATATTCTCCCTGGAAATCGAACTTGGGCCCCCAAATGCGGGCATTTGTTCCTAACTGGATGGACTATAATTAAGTATGAGAATCGCATTGGACCGCAGAGGGTTAGGCCTGCAAATAAGTGTCACAAAATCGAGATCCTGAAAAGAACCTTGATCACCTATTTTTAAATGAATGTATTGTGTAGTATTATTTAAAGCGCAGACAACTATTAAACCCGTTGAGAAACTTTGACAAATGAATTATGCTTTCCAGAAGTAGCTGATTAATGGGCGACATCGATTGTCTTCCCTAGGGAAATCAAAAACAGATGTAGTTGGCCCCACAGTTCAGTCGGTAGAGTCTGAATGATGTGCGAGAGATCTGGAGTTCGAATGTCGACTGGGAATAGGAATTTTCATCTAGCCAATATTACATCTTATCCTCCCCAGTCTGTAATTTCGAATGAAAGAGTAAGTATAATCCATTGAATGAAGCCAAGAAAAAATCCAATAATTGCATCGAAATAACTCCATTGCAGATAACAATGTGTTCCAAAAGTAAAAGTCCGGCAATATTCGGTGTATAAATGAAAAACATGATTACGAGAGCTGTTCAATAAAGAAAGATCACAATTTTTTGACAACGTACCTTTACTCATCCACATAATTTGAATGGTCCTTCTCAAAATAGTCTCCCCTGAATGCGATGTACATGTCCCAACGTTTCTGCCAGCCTTCAAAGACAAACTGGAAACCATTTTTGAGGGATCCTTCAAAATCGCCTCCGCAACCTTCACCACTGCTTCTGATGGTGGATAATGCCTCCCACGTAGGCGTTTCTTCAAGTTAGGGAATAGAAAAAAGTCACATAGGGCTAAATCCGTACTATAGGGAGGGTGAGGTATGCACTTCACGTTTATTTTTGCAAGATATTCAACAACATTGGCAATATGCAGCCGCGCATTGTTGTGGTGCAGCATCAAGCCTGCTTTACGGAAATGTAGACTTTTACGCCTGATATAGACTTGCAATGGTTTCAGGACATCCCTATAGTATTGTCCAGTTACTGATGTGTGTGCAGGTAAAACATGCTGATAAACCATTCCATGAATATCAAAGAATGAGATGACCATAACTTTCCCAGGAGAAGCAAGCACTTTTGCTTTTTGTGAGGTTGGTGATGAAGGAGATTTCTACACTGAGCTTTGCTGTTTGCTCTCAGGATCAAAATGATGTAGTCAAGTTTCATCAGCAGTGATTACATTTGAAATAAACTCCGGATCTTCCTTTAACATCAACTTTAACTGCATGCAGACGTGCATGCGAATGTCCTTTTGTTCGGAAATCAACAGGCTTGGAGCCCATCGCGCACAAACACGCCCCATGTGTAATGTTTCTGTCACCAACGTGTGGGTGGCACCCAATGAAATGTGCCGTATCTCAGAAAGTGATCTTAAGGTAATTCGTCGAATCGCTCTCACAATGGCAGCAGCAGTGTTGATGTTTTTTTTTTTTTTCGTAAGAGCGGTAACTGGGACACCGGATCCACCTTCTTTTGAAATTGATTGTCTCCCTTCTTTAAACAATTTAAAGCCCCTTCGAGCTGTGCTGTAGGGAAGAACATACTCTCCATGGCCCTCCAGTAACAGTGTATAGGCCTCAACTGAAGATTTGTTGAGACGAAAGCAGAATTTCAAAGCCGCAAATTGTTCCTCGCGTGTTAGCTCCATTGCAGTGCTAGGAGATACTGAATATGTCTGAACTTGCCCGGTTCTCTCAGGCGGGAACCAGGAGTGCCATCAATAATACTACTACGTCTTGTTTGTTTCACATTAAGCTAACAGAATATAGTAACTTTGAATTCTAGTGCGAAAGATTATGACCTAAAAAAGTTATGATCATTTTTTATTGAACAACCCTCGTACATAAACTTAGCTTTTCTGTAAATCTGTATCTAGTTCTGATAACACAGGAGATTTCCATGTTTAGGGCATTGACAAGTTTAGGTACAAGTGTTCATACGTAGTTTGTTGTAATGTAGAGGTTGCCTGCAATTCATTTTACTTTATGTTATGTGGTTTTTAACCTCACGGCACATTGCTACATATCACACAGACGGACGGCGTTCCATGTAGCCATGGAGAGCAAGGCACATGTCTTAATTGGAAGTTATATAAATTGCTGCCTCAAATGTCTTCTTAATCCAGGTTAAATCTACCCTACAAGGCATGTTGTTTTATTCTCCAGAAAATACAATTTCAAAAATTTCCCTTATACATGGTCGTAAGTAAGCAAACACAGCGTAATATATGACATTAACGTTATAAATAAGAAGAGCTCGCAGAGATATGGAAGCTATATATTCTGATTAGAGACATCATATCATTGTTTAAGAAAGCATGAGTACACAAGAAGATCTTGTTTCCAATTTTATGCGCTCTGTGAATCACGGTATTGTATTTGAAATCGGATACATTATCTTGGACATACTTGATACTTCTTTGCAAGGAACTATTTTAGTTTCCCCATAATTATTGCATTTTTCCTATTTGGATGCAGTAAAGATATACAACCGTTTATAGCATCACTGTGCCGTTCTGTTCATATATTTCACCATTTTATGCCGAGGGATGTTCAATAAGGAATGATAATAATTTTTACGGTCATGATTTTTCGCATTAAAATTCAATCTTATAATATTCTGTTAGTTAACTGTAAAACAAACACGTCGTAGTAGTTTCGTTGTTGGTACTCCTGGTTCCCGCCTGTGACAACCAGGTAAGTTCAAACATGTTCATTATCTCTTACCGCTGCAATGGAGGTAACATGCAGTTATAGTTGATATTAGAGGAAGATCCGGCGTTTCTTTCAAACGTAATCACCGCTGATGAAACTTGACTACATTATTTTGATCCTGAGAGCGAACAGCAAAGTTCAGTGTGGAAATCTCCATCATCACGAAACACCAAAAAAGCAAAAGTGTTTGCTTCTGCTGGGAGAGTTATTGTCATGTCATTGTTTGATATTCATG
Source organism: Mantis religiosa (assembly GCA_030765055.1). Lineage (NCBI taxonomy): Eukaryota > Metazoa > Arthropoda > Insecta > Mantodea > Mantidae > Mantis > Mantis religiosa. The sequence continues at coordinate 202,293,189 of CM060947.1, read as the reverse complement.
GGATGGTTTATCAGCATCTGGTACTTGCACACATATCAGTTACAGGAAAATACTGCAGGGATGTCCTGAAAACATTGCAAGCCCATATCAGGCGTAAAACACCACATTTACTTCAAGCACGCTTGATGCTTCACCACGATAATGCGCGGCGCATATTGCCAATGTTGTTGCTGAATATCTTGCAAACATCAACGTGAAGTGCATCTCTCACCCTCCCTATAGTCCAGATTTAGCCCTATGTGACTGTTTTCTATTCCCTAAATTGAAGAAACGTCTTCGAGGGAGGCATTATCCATCATCAGAAGCAGTGGTGAAGACTGCGGAGGCAGTTTTGAAGGATCTGTCAAAAGCAGTTTCCAACATGTATTTGAAGACTGACAGAAACGCTGGGACAAGTGCATCGCATTCAGGGGAGACTATTTTGAGAAGGACCATCAAAATTATGAGGATGAGTAAATTTACGTTGTTAAAAAAAGATTGTGATCATTCTTTATTGAACAGCCCTCGTATATTACTCCTCATAGTTTGAGAACACTCTTGGATGGCTACAAAAAGGCTTGCACACTAATTAATATTTCTGAGATGGCTCTACGCTGCGATAAGACTAGTAGACAGAAGCTGAATGTTTTTACAAGTTCTACAGTTATTCGTAAACAAGCGTAAGCTCCTACTTGTATTAAAAGTGAGAACAACAACATGTGCTAATTAGTAGAAAATTCAAGATTGCATACTTTATATATTATGTCAATATTTCAGATATATCCGTTAGAAACATATTTCGATAAAACGAAATAAATGATAAATGTTCACATAACGGCTAACTTCGAAAGGAGTGCATGAAAATCTCCATCAACTGTATATATCTTATATAATACAGGATGCTTCAGAAATACTTTTACAAACTTCAAGTTGGGTTCCTCACACCAAAAGAAGTAGAAAGCTTCATATGATCATGTGTCCCATAATCCTTGGTTTCCGCGTTATTGCTGTCACAATGAAAGTGTGAGTTCAACAGCCTTCGTGAAATTCCATTTTTCTCTGAATGCTTTGACCTATTGTGCTACATACTAGATGGCAAACTGGTGCCATGGAGACTTGTTTATCTTTGTCATTTGTAATAAGTCTGTCTTCAACGTTTTGATTATGTATATGCAGTGAGTTAACTGCATGTGATTCATTCCACCATGGCTGGATATTCATTTCGTGAAGGGATAGACATATTTTTATGTATGGTCGCACGAACTGGTAATGGACGCAAGGTTGCACGGCTCTATCAGATGGAGTTTCCAGACCGAAGACAAACCGATCGCTCAAATTGTGACGCTGCTTATCGTTGATTTGCTGAGACAGGAACCGTTGCACCACGGACTATTCATACAGGAAGACCAAGAGGACCGCAGCGCGTACGTTGTTAAAGTGTGTCGAAGACGATCCTCATATCAGTACAAGACAATTGGTTGTGGCATCTGGTGCATCACACCTCAAAGCATGGAGGGCACTTCACCAGCATTTCCTGTATCCATATCATATTCAGCGTGTGCAGGGCTTTCGCTTGCAGATTGCCCACCACGGGATAACTTTTTCCGATTGTTTGTAGCACAAACAGCCAATCTATTGTATGTCTCGTCAGTTTTGTTTACGGACGAGGCAACGTTTGGGAGCGATGGAATTACTAATTTCGATAAGTACACATATGGATATATCGTAATCCACATGCTGTTCTTCAGGCTAGAAATCAGCAACAGTTTAGTATGAATGTATGGGCTGGCATTTAAGGTGACTGTCTGGTAGTTTCATAGTTTACCAGCTCGTATTACTGTGCTGTCAACAGGGACTATATCCAGCACACGCTTCCTGAACTACTTCACGAAAATGTGTCCCTGCAAATAAGAAAAAAAACACCTGTGGTTTATGCATGATGAGACTCCGGCACATTTTAGTCACATTATTCGAGATGCACTGACTGGTATCTATCATGACTGATGGATAGGCAGAGGAGGACCAGTACCATGGCCTGCATGTTCTCCTGACCTCAGTTCATTGGATGTTTAACTCTGGGGCATCTTAAATCATTAGTTTATGGAGATGCCATCCCGGATGCAGAAACGCTTCATCGACGTGTCATGGAAGCCTGCAAAACTATTTGCCACCATCCCGGATTTTCTGAAACTGCGCGACATTCCATGATTCGACGAGTACAGGCATTTATTAAGAGTTATGATTGTTATCACCTCCTAACGCGAAAACAAAGGATTATGGGATGTATATTCGCACGAACATTTTTTCCTTTTTTTGCTGTGACGAACCCATACCCGAAGTCTATAAAAGTATTTCTTGAACATTCTGTATATCGACCTTGGCATTGAACTTTTCAGTTTGACTTTATATATTAAATTATGGGTTTCTCTTAGCGAAATGTGCAAATAAAGCTTACATGTTTCTTAAGTAGGTGAATTTTAGCTATTAAATACTTTTATTCATATAAATTTTAGCTGCCTGTTGGGCAAATATTCTCAATTCCTGCACGTCCCATTTTCCGCATTATCCTCTGGAGTATTGGTGCTACGTTTAGCATGCAAGAGCGGAATTCCAGTCAACGCAATAAATTACTTCCTACAAAACATATGCAAATTTGAATGCGTTTTGTGTTCGTAGCGAGAAAATAACTGAAAATACACGAAAACCGGATGAAATCGAAGCTCTTGGAGGGAACAGAGTATCAAGCAGTCTTAAGGGTGAAAGAGTATTAGAACAATAACAGAAGAGGCTAATGATTCAATAAGATTAGGAGGAGAAACCTAGAGAGAAACTTTGGAGGGGTGTTCAGCAGCTTTAACAATGACATTATACCTGATGATTTATATGCAAGACAAAATACTAGCTTATGTTATTATTTGCTGGCTTTGGCGCACAAATACAACATAATTCAACCTTATTGTTCGCATCTCCTTTATTAAATACCTAAATGTACCTATGGAATATCCTCATATTGTAATCTTGGAACATTCCTTAAGGTGTCCTGAATATCTAATGAACAATAACTGCACGTGGGTAGATAGGCTGTAAACACTGCCTTTATAGGTTATCAGTAATCAAGTATTCAACACACATGTCTATCGTAATTTTTGAAGTTGTGAATTAAAAGTTTATATAATGGAAGCAAACGCACGGAGTAATATAAATAAAGCTGCCTTTGTGATGAATGAAATTTGAGAGGAAATAATAACTATAGGGACCAACATATAAAAGTATAAAATAATAAAGTAAGAGCGAAACTGAAAATTAATTCTTTCACACTAGCCGTGTCTAGGACGCACTATGAAAGGGCAGAGCCAGACTGAAAAATTAATGCCATTGCTGGGATTTGAATCACGGATCTTCTGCACTCCGTCCAGCCGCGCTAAACCATTGAGCTACTATGGCTAACGTGCCAACCTGACATTAAGTTCTCCAACTGAGCTGCTGGACGGAGACCAGAAGATCCGTGGTTCAAATACCGGCTATGGCATTGAAATTTTCAGTCAGAATTTTTCATCATCATCATCATCATCATCATCATCATCATCATCATCATCATCATCATCTTCTTCTTCATCATCTTCAAGGATTGAGCCCTGTGACCCGTTCCGTTCTCTTCAAGAGCCTACTGATCCTTCCAGCTTAGAGCTGGGCGTCCCACATCTATCATTCCCTTCGGCATATAATCTAAAGCTCTCCTTGGAAGTCGTTCCGCCTCCATTCTTAAAACATGATTTTTCCATTCAGATTTGTTCTTTATTATTTTACTGCTTAAATTGAAAATCCTAAGGTCTTCTCTTATTTTTTGTTTCCTACGTGGTCTATTCTTTTATAACCTGTCACGCTTCTCAAAAATCTCATCTCTGTCGAATCTAGCTGTTTACGTTTGTTCTTTGCCAGTGTCCATATTTCGGAACCGTATGTTAACTTTGGGACTGCAATTATCTTATAAAATTTCATCTTTGTTTCCTTTCGTGTTTTCCTGTTCAGCGTTCTTATTATAGTCCCACACATTTGATTGAATCTGTCTAATTTCAACTGCATTGTCTTGTTATTTACTACTGCTACTGGGTAGCCTACATAGCTAAACCTATTAACCTGTTCTATTATTTTATTGTTTATAACTAATTTTGCACTTATGTTGTTCTTTCCTCTAAAAGCTATTACTTTAGTTTTGTGTTATGAGATTGAAAGGTTATATGCTTCCGCTATGTTGTTTAAACTATATAGTGCTCTTTGCATGTCATCTTCTGAGTTATATTATCACTTGATCATCAGCAAATAATTCTGTATTTAAAATTATGATTCCATTCAGTACATTTTGTTTTATACTTTGCTGCCATTCTTGTACCAAATTATCAATATAGATATTACAGAGTATCGTAAAAAGGTAAATAACTTAATAGTTATTGTATGCAGGTAGAGGATATTGCAAACCACCACATTTATATATGAAGTTGGCTAACAGGAAAGAGAGGTTACAGTAGGTGGAGAAAAAGTCCAACACAGGAGTGAGGTTAAATAAGCGATTGAAGAACACAAAGGCTAAAGTGAACAATCATAGGAGCGAGCACTATAGATATTGCTGGATGAATATGTTTACTCGGAATTCCCAAAGTGGTCTACGTTTTACGGGGAAAATTAAATTTATCCTTTCATTAGGTACAACGTACATTAATCAAAGCAAAGCATAAAATGTGCGCGACTCCAAGAAGCGTTGTTCCAAATTTTGAGGTTGTACACTTCAATTTGATCTAGAATATAAATCTTTACAGAGTAACTAAAAATTATCCAGATTAATTATATGCTGACTAGCTATATGCTAGAGGCTTTGTTATTGTCGTTTAACAGGAATAAACGCGGGAATGCAGTAACACAGAGTCCTCTTAAACTTTTTTTTGACACCTAGGTAACAGCTCACCGCTACAGTCGATAACAGCTGTTAGAAATTTGACAACAGTGTGCTATAAGTGTCAGCATAGTCGCTGCTCATGTAAGTGATTCGAAATGAGGACTGCTAAGAATAGTACATACAAAGTATTGCTGGCTTCGACTTATTTTAGGTTGATAGGAGTATAGAAATTGTAATATTAGTTTCTAATACAAATTAAATTAGAACATTTTTTCATTTAAAGTATAGAACACGAAATAATTATCTAGGCTTATAGACAGGGCCTTAGTGGAGGAGGAACGCGGATGTAAGCCGTCCCACACTATTTCTCGGAGGGGGACGCAGTCCCCTTACTACTAATATTATTTATACCTTTTTAACTCATTACCTTGCTTAATTTAACATTCAAGATACTGCAAAAATAAAATATATATTTATTTGTATATACAGGGTGAGTCACCTAAAACTTGCACCGTAAATATTTCTGAAATGGTATGTGCTATTGATATGCAGTTTTCACGGAATTGAACTATAGGCAGGGGCTCGCATTTTCAAATGATACACAGATTTTTATAATTTTTAGAAAGTGTATTTATGTACAAAAGTTACATTTTTTAAATGGAACAATGCGTATTGACATTAAGAAAATAAAAGTAGAATAAATTAGAATGTCAATGGTGTTTTTTGCACGATTCTAATGTAAGTAGTTTACGAGAAATCGTCATTTGAAAATTGAACGCACCGGCAGTTGTTTGTTCCATTCAATTGCTTAGTTGCTAGGCTAGGATGTTGTTATGTTTGTTTACAATGTGTTTTGTCTACACTGGCAGTTATTTTGTGATAGTTGAAGCAGTAGGACGTGCTTGGAAGATGGTATTTACCAATGCAGAAAAAGCAGATATGCTCATAGTTTATGGTGAATGTAGAAAGAATGCAGTTCTTTCTTGTACAGTGTACTTGGAAACATATGCGAATAGACGTCAACCATCTCGTCAATTATTTGTGAACCTCTTCAACCAATTACGTGAAAGTGGTAGTATAACGTCTAGAAAACGAACCAGAAACAAACGAGCAACTGGAGAGCAAGGAGAAATTAATTTTCTAGCTGCTGTTGCAGTAGATCCCCACATTAGTTCTCGTGCAATCGCACGAGGAAGCGGCATCAGTCAAAGAAGTGTAATCCGCATCCTCCATCGTCATAAGTTCCATCCGTATCACATCTCTCTCCATCAAGTGCTGCATGGCAATGATTTTGAGAATCGTGTGAACTTTTGTACATGGGCATTGAGACATGATACTCCAAATTTGTCATGTATCTTGTTCACCGATGAAGCAACATTTACTAATCATGGCCAAGTAAATCTAAAAAATATGCACTATTGGTCTGTTGACAATCCTCGTTGGCTGCGTCAGGTAGAACGTCAGCATCCATGGAGTGTGAACGTGTGGTGTGGAATAGTGAACCATCATATCATTGGCCCTTTTTTCATAGAAGGAACACTGAATTCACAGAAGTATCTCAACCTCCTAACAGACGATCTTCCACAGATGTTAGAAGACGTTCCCCTTCAGACTAGGAGGAATCTGTGGTATCAACATGATGGCTGTCCGGCCCATAGTGCACGAATTACTACAGCTTATCTTCAAGGATTGTTTCAAAATCGGTGGATTGGACGAAGGGGACCTGTACCTTGGCCGGCCCGTTCACCAGATTTGACTCCTTTAGATTTTTTTCTGTGGGGGAAGCTGAAAGACACTGTCTACAAGGACATACCAACTACACCAGCAGATATGAAACGGCGTATTACTGCTGCCTGCGCTGAAATTTCCACTGAAATGCTAGAACGTGTACAGCAATCTTTACATACTAGACTGGAAGCTTGTATTGAAGCTGGTGGTGCTCATTTTGAACACAGGCGTTGAGGGTACAGTTTTGTTTACTTGTCAGAATCCTCATTTTTCTTCATTCACTTGTTTTTCTTTAGTTTGTCCTAGCCATTGTCCCGTTTTGTACAAATGACGATTTCTCGTAAACTACTTACATTAGAATCGTGCAAAAAACACCATTGACATTCTAATTTATTCTACTTTTATTTTCTTAATGTCAATACGCATTGTTCCATTTAAAAAAATGTAACTTTTGTACATAAATACACTTTCTAAAAATTATAAAAATCTGTGTATCATTCGAAAATGCGAGCCCCTGCCTATAGTTCAATTCCGTGAAAACCGCATATCAATAGCACATACCATTTCAGAAATATTTACGGTGCAAGTTTTAGGTGACTCACCCTGTATATTTAAATAATGTTTATGACTATTAACGGACCTCCAGTACATATCTTGAACCCAGAGGATTACATAAAAGAATGGATAAAAAATCATACGCATGCTGAGGACAACCAAAGCAGGAAGGCGAATCTACAAGTGCAGAATTCTGATCGGTTCTTCAGCATCTTGAAAATGTTTTAGGTGTGCGTCCCCCAACTTTTTCTGCAAGGAATGCGGCCCTGCTTATAGAACATAAGGCTAAGTGCACTTCATACTACGATTTATAGTGGTTTCCACTCAGGCCTTATTCTACCACAATATCCTATTTATTCTTTACGCTTCGCATTTTCTTTGTGTATTAATTTCTCAGGCCTAGATATTTTTCTAATATTATGAAGTATAAATGATTTAGGATTTACTACTATCTTCTTTATAATTCACAAAATTTACAAAATATATTAGGCTTATTGGAGTGTTTATTTGTTTCTCTTGTATTTAACATACTGTTGTGTTTATATACAATGGCAAAGCTATTTATTTCACCTCTTTGCCCTTCTCCACATTTTCTCCACTTTTCTTTGCGCTTCTTTTAGCAATCTTGACCTTAGATTTCCTAAGTATATTCCTACTTTTACCACATTTTTATCGGATCATGAATTAATTTTTTTTCTGGTTTGTAGCTCTATTTGAAAATATTTTAATTTCTCTAGTATTAAATACTCCCTCCGTTTTTCCGTATCATGGCTTTCCAGAATATAATGCAATTATAGCACAGTCTATTACATTTAGTGCACCTCTCGCACTCTTCTCTCCCTCTTAGGCCATCAAATTCATTAAACCAGTCCTTACACATACATACACCATTCCAGCCTCTTTGTTACACACCTCTTATTATTTTCCGCACACTCCATTTTTAAATGTATATAATTTATTACCGAACATTTTTTCATTAAAGTGCTTACACTCCTTTCAATAACATCGACTCTTACTTTTATTACTTCTTCCTTTTCACATTTATTCTAATCTTCTCTATTTGTTATGCATTTTGGTCTTCTATTTATTCTATGGCAGTAGTCATGGCTCTTATTGTACCTTTCGTTCAAACTTTCCCTGGTTCTGCTTGTGCTAAACTTCTTGGTAACCCCAGAATTGTTCACAAAAGTTCCTTTCTATTGCACCTAAATTTTCCCAGCCTCCATATTTCTGCTGCGTATAATATTTTTACTACTGCCACCATGCTGTAAATCCTTTCCAGCCACGTAATTTTTATTTCGTATTTTGTTCACACATCCTCTGATTTCTTGCATTGATTGTTTTCCGTTGCTGATACCTTTTCACTTCTGTTCACGCCAATCCCCTGTACTATTGAAGCTTACCCCTAGGTAGAGGATTTTCCTCATTACCTCAAACTCCGTTCCTTCTCTCCTACATCTGCAAGAGGTGAGCTGTGAATACATTTCCTTTCCTAAATATTGCTAAAGGTACCCTTCCTCGAGGAACAAATTCGTGCTGTATATTATATCAACACGTAACGGAGAACAATAAATAATGAGAGTCATTTAGTATTACCTACCTTCTTACAATTTCGGATTGTCATAAATCCCTGACGATTATAAGGCTTTAATGGAGTCTGCCTTTGGCCTTGTTTACTTCTGCTTACGCACCATTTTTCGTTGCTTTCCATTGCTAGCGCCGGGTCACAGCATTTTCTATCTGGTCCAATTTCTAATTTCTATGGACTCTCTCTTTGCATCGAATATATGTGCTATCCTTATTAATTGGCTATTCCACTATTCTCCCCATCCCATTATGCATTTCATTATGTTTCTTCTCTATTTACATTTAATTCTTTAATAAATTTATGCTTAATTATTATAACGATTATTTTGTTTTATGTGAGTCTATACGATTATGAGAACGCGCATTTGCTTTCTTCTTCTTCTTCTTCTTCTTCTTCTTCTTCTTCTTCTTCTTCTTCTTCTTCTTCTTCTTCTTCTTCTTCTTCTTCTTCTTCTTCTTCTTCTTCTTCTTCTTCTTCTTCTTCTTCTTCTTCTTCTTCTTCTTCTTCTTCTTCTTCTTCTTCTTCTTCTTCTTCTTCTTCTTCTTCTTCTTCTTCTTCTTCTTCTTCTTCTTCTTCTTCTTCTTCTTCTTCTTCTTCTTCTTCTTCTTCTTCTTCTTCTTCTTCTTCTTCTTCTTCTTCTTCTTCTTCTTCTTCTTCTTCTTCTTCTTCTTCTTCTTCTTCTTCTTCTTCTTCTTCTTCTTCACTTCATGGCATAGGCAATCAAGTGCCTGTCCCGCCTTCGAAGTCCTCCAGCCATCGTTTCCTGGGTCTGCCCACCGATCTCCTACCTTTAGGTTGATACTGTAATATTTATTTTGTAAGTCTATTATCCGGCATTTTTTCAACATGTTCCTTCCATTTTTGTTTGAGATCTTTTAACCTATCATTCATACTAAAAATGTCCAGCTCTTCTCTTATATTTTCATTTCTTATTCAGTCCCTCTTCGTGCATCCCTTCACACTTCTCAAGAATTTCATTTCTGAAGCCTGTATTTTACTTTGTTGCTTTTTAATTAACGTCCAAGTCTCACTTCCGTATGTTAGTATAGGTACAGCCATAACTTTGTAGAACTTTAATTTTGTTTCTTTACGTATTTTGTTTCTAAATGTTCTATTTATTGTTCCACACACCCTTTGAAATTTGCATATTTTATTGTAGGCATCATATTCCTTGTCATAACTAACATCAGTTCCCAAGTAGTTAAAATGGCTTACCTGTTCAACGCAACGATTATTTATAACTATCTTTGTTCTAATTGGCCCTTCCCAATGAATGCCATTACCTTTGATTTTATAAAAGAAATTTTCATATTATATTGCTTACAAAGTTCACTATGTTTAAAAATAGATTTTTGCAGGGCAGACTGGCTATTTATTTTCTTTCTTTTCTAAGCTTTAATAGTAATTTTTGTTAAAATGTCAACATTCTCTAATTCGATAAGGGACTGCAATCATTGTAGAATTACTCGTATTGCTTTGAGCGTGTTCAAGTTCTTAATCCAGGTTTAAGGTACTATTTCGTACATCTCAGTATAAATTACAATCATGTTTCTTACAGAGGAGATAGACAAAATAATTCTTATTGAAGTTGAAGGCGTTTATTCGATTGTGACGAAAAAGGAACAGCTTACATGTTTCGTACGGCCGGGATTTGAATAAAGAGTAAACAGTCTAAAGAACGTGAATGAGTGAGGCACAAATTGAATTCAAGGCACAACAATACCAGAAGACTGAAAGCTACAGCACCACTAGAGGAGCAGGCCAGTCTTGCCAGTTGAAGCCGTAATTAAAACGAAGAGAGGAGTTTGATGGAATTCGCTTGTGGCTATAGAAGAATTAAGAGTTACTTGTTAACAGCTTCCTTACAAGTAAATAAGGAGGCGGAATATGAAATGAATTTATCGCTCATAAAGCTTTAAGAAGACCGCATAAAATATTCAGATATTAATAAAATTCTATTACACTATTATGATGGAATTCAGGCATGATTATATTTAAAGGAGTAATAACCACACAATGTACGCCGCGGCATGATTCTGTGTACCGTGGGTTTCAAAATCACGATCTTACTATCGAGTGTCACTTCAGTAAGTTCTGCTGTCCTTTTGATTTCTTCACTGCTTATCTAATATAATGAGGAAATGTTGCCTTACAACTCAGTTCTCCTATTATAATTTTCTCTTTTCTTTTACTTTAAAGTAATGTTACATAATCTGATGGAAATGGCTCATCTGTCAGGGACATGTTACCAGTTTGAAAATTCCTTTTCCATTTCACAATAGCATCATATAATGGGCAATCATTTCCATAAACAGCCGTCATATCATCATGGATTTCCCGGGCAGTTTTGCCCTTCAAATGTAGGAACTTGATCACACTACGACCCTCAACTTTCTCCATCTTACACCTCAGTCACTCCTGGCACTCACTGTAAAAACAAAAAGTCTCAAATCATTGAACCTACCAATATTATGTCCCGATGGATCAATGATGACACTGAAAAATTTCCATCACTCCAGCAATTATGTGTAGTGTTTAACGCCCGCCTTTACTACATAAGGCACCGCAGGTGGTGACACTGATGATACTTGAGATGAAGATGGAGCACCGGTGGAATGAAATGGCGGGGAAAACCGCAGGTCCCGGAGAAAACCCGCCCCAGCGCCGTGTTGTCCATCACAAATATCACTTTGCGGTCGCCTGGAATCGAACCCGGGCCGCCTTGGTGAGAGCCAAGCGGTCTAACCACTGAGCCACGGCACGACCTATCACTCTAGCATAAGAACTACCGGGTGATAATTAACACTTTACGACACCCCCTCGTTGCATGGAAATCTAACTCTGGTTTCAAAATTAACATTTATAGCCCACCAATCGACATGTAGGAAACCTGTGCTATGATACGATATTGTATTCAAAGATCAGTTTGCTGGCTATTTAATATTTCTTTAATATTAATAAATATTTAGTTAGCTTTGTATAAAACATAAATATGAATGAATTGAATGAGGTCAGGTTGATGGGAGGGGCTTCGCATGAGCACCCCATTATTGCTGATGTTGAAGATAAGAGTGAATAAAAAAGTGGAGGTACCAGTACAGAGACATGTCGGAAGCCATGTCTGGCCAGTTCAAAAGTGTAAGAACGTTACCTTCCGTAAACTCCCACTGTTAGTTTATTATTAAAATTAAAGTATAATCAACCAATCAATGCTAAAAAATTAAGATTTTTATCTAATTAGTCTAAAATACTCATTCCAAAATTTTTGTAGCAACAATTTGATTAAAAAGCTCACATTTTAAATGAAAGAATGATAACTTGAGATTTTAAAGGAACTGTTAACATTATACAGAGAACTTTAACTTCAGTTAATATTTCAGAAATGCTTAACGAAAATACATTTTGATAAATTGTACCTTTACTGCGATAGTATTTTGTGTGTCACATTTCCCCTTTTGCATAAACTTTAAAATGAGCAGAAAAGGAAGTATGATGCATTTTACGTGAAATTTAAGAGAAGTATTGAGTATCACAAAATTATAGTTTAAATTAATGCCTAGATCGTATTTTAGAAGAATAGAAAGGTAGAATAGGGGGGGGGGTTCTTTGAAAATATTGCCTTTCAGATTTACAAGCTACCTGGAATGTTATTTCACTTTTACCCAAGTTTTCATTCCTATGGTTGCTATAGATTAAAATTGTCAGATTACTATTTCTAGTCTAGGCAAAAGGTCATAGGCGAAAATGGTTTAAGGTTCGGCATAGGTATAGGTTATTCAGAGCCAACAGCAGGTCGCCCGGTTTCTCCAGGGCGGAGGGTAACACGTCACGGTACCTATACGCTGTAAGGATTTACCCATGCGGTTGCGTAGTTAATGTTGTTTTGCGCTAGCTTTTTTTTTTTCATTGTAAAATGACGGCGAGGTTGGTCTCTGCTGGTTCTTCTGGTGCCGGAGTGTACCTCCGATGAAGGGGCATATTGCCCGAATCCGCCTCACTTTGGACGGTCGCTAGCGATCCATCAAGTAGAAGAGGAACCAGAAGTGAGAGTCCAGATGGGATTTGGGGTTAGGATATTAGAGTGTGTCCAGATCGGCCGCACGCCCTCGGGCACTGCTGCAGGTGCCACCCCTCCAGCCCTACCAAGTGCGGTGCTGCGTAGCGTGGCTGTGTCTGTGATAAAAGGAGGGGAAGCAGTCTTTACCACCCAAGAGCATTCTTGGGAAGGCGTATCTCATCCGTCTCCTGGGGAGCCGGTGATCATTATGATCCAGTGAGTTCACCAACTGGTTAGGGTAAGGTGTGGCCTTGGCATACAGCGTGCACGTTCGTTCACGCACGACATCCTCAACGTACGGTATGTCGGAGTGGGTGTGTGGGAAATGAGATGGGAACCTCTGGTGTGTACCGTAGATCATCCTAATAGCCATGTTCTGTACGGCCTGCAGCCTGCAGAGGGTGGTATGAGCTACCGAACTCCAGACCCAGAGGTGGAACGATTGCACGATACAGCCGCAGTTTGAATCTGATGGGTATTGTGGATCGGAAAATAAGATATACAAAGCTGCGTGAGCGCTAAGTAGCCGAGGTCGACCTTTGCCCTGACATACGAAGTGAAAGTGAGGTCGCGGTCCAGTTGGATTCCCAGGTATTTGGCGGAGCGAACCCAGGGGATTCTTCTCCGTCGTAACCGTAGGTCACCTTCCGTCCACCAGCTACGGACATTTACCAGCATGAGAGCAGAGCTCTTCTGCGGGCTGATGGCCATCCTCCACTTCTCACTCCACCTGCCAATGGCGTGGAGCTGTCGATGTAGCGAACGGAGATAGCAGCATACGTTTTTGTTCTGTGCCAGTATGAGGACGTCGTCGGCATACTGACACAAAACAGTACGAGGTTCCGTTGGGAGGTCAGACATGTAGGTGGCGAAGAGTAGCGGAGATAGTACACTGCCTTCCGGGACTTCAACCGCTATAGATCTGACAGAGGATAGCTTTCACTCGATCCACAGCCTGAAAGTGCGGTCCTTGAGGAAGCTGCTGATTAGGGCTAGGTACGGAGCAGGTAGGGTTGCTTCGCTGAGTTTGAACAAAAACACCTGGTGCCAAGTGGTGGCGAAGGCCTTTTCCACTACCAGGAGCACCACGATGGATTTGAAGTTTTCCTGGAAACACAGGGCGGCCTTCTCTGACAGCCACAGTAGCTGCAAGGTAGTGGAGTGGTCCAGACGGAAACCGAATCTGTGATCCGGGAGAAGGTGCATTTCCTCAGAAAGAGGAGTTAGGCGGGGAAGGAGCAATCGTCCAAATACCTTTGAAACGTTTGGGAGTACGCTGATGGAGCGGTAGCTTGTTGGGAAGACTGGATTATTGCGACCTTGCATGGGCGCTCTTGCATACTTTACCGGTGCACGTGGCAACCATGACCTTAGGAGGAAGGGATGAAATGAATAATTGAAGGGAGGCTATAATTGGAGGTTATAGAGACGCCCAGGGTCCTTTATAGTTGCATTCAGAAGACCTATTCACTGCAGGATCTGACGATTAGAAACCTGTTGACCAAGCAGCACTCGGATGCCTACAGGATGTATTCTTTCCTTTGAGAAGCATCCACGTCATCTATCCAGCCATCTTACGTCAAAAAAGTGTTAGCTTACATTAAACATTAAAGGGAAATGAGAAGAAATCGTGTTAGTAGCCACCAGCTTTCTCCTAGCAGTTAGAGATATCCCGTAAAACTGGAGTGGTGGTTTGATGGAAATTTAACCCTTGATCTCCCGAAGGGAGAGAATCACTTATTACCACGAAGTCATCTCACCCGGTCGAGTAATTGAAAGCAGCTTCAGCGGTAGCGAATGTTAGGATAACATAGGTGGTTTGCAGAGCAAAACGTTATTTGACCTTATATTGACATTTATTATTATGAGGTATCATTTTTTGTTTCTCACTCATTCTCATATGGGAGGCCGTTGTTAACAGTATGCAGCACTCGGGGGAATATCGCATATGCCATTGATTACTTTGGTAACGAAACGTTAAATAATTAATAATTGAGGTCCCTGTTTGCAAATGCTTATGTATTTTTCATATAATGTATGTTCGAAATACAAACAGTAATAATTAGTTTGTTTATGCATATGTTGTGACTTGTGCTGGTTCCTATGATTTGCGTAGCAAATTTATGTATCTATGAATTCCGGGCCTTAATTTCTGTAATTGTACAAAACTTTTTATTGGTACGCCAATGGATTTATAATTCATTTTAAAGCATATTAACAGAAGCAGTGCCGTGTTTCCGCTGTAAGAATGCTATTGTAAAGAAGAAATTAAACTTATTAATTATAAGTCGATCACAATTAAGATTAATATATTCTAAACTTCGAACGCTTTATCTTAAATTTGTAACGTTAATAAAAGCAGAACTAGTAGCACATTTATGGCTTTCTTTGTGAAAAGTTTCTGCAATCGTTTTATTTTGGAAACAGAAAAAAGAGAATCTCTGTTACACAGGGGCAGTTAGATTTTGTGCCATTTTCTTTTATGGCAGGTTTTTGTGTTTAATCGTATCGAATGTCTGGGGCCTTGGCAGATATTTAATAGTATGACTTTGTAGGTTATTAAAGTCAAGTTTATAGATTTTCAAAATGCTCTTTAATTACTTAGAAAGACAGTATGTACAACCTTGGCAGCAAACAGACGTAACATATACTACCACAGTCTCTCGTGGCTTCTGCTTCACTTTCAAATCACATCTGCAGGCACACCATTATCGAGTCCAATTGCGACTGTCTGCGGTTTCTTTTATATCTCCACTTATAGTTCTAGAAATTTTTGGAATGTTCTCTAACAATCAAGATGGCATCAGAAGAAGACGAATCTTCCAGACACCTATCTGTCCCTTTCTTTCTCTGTTTCGGTAAGCTTTTATCTCCGTGTTGCACTATCTGTCTCTTCGTGCGCGCTGGCCGTGCCCGACGCAACAATGTCCCGTGACAATAGATTCCTGGAGAAGCAACTTTTACATTGTATTGAGATTCTGGCAACTCCTAGAGGGAAGCATTAATGGTTGCATCATTCAGTCATCATGTAATTAAACTCTACGACAACGCAGTAATTCTATTAATTCAAATTCATTTATTATACAGTCTAAATAATAAATATAATTTCTTCTACCAAAATGTAATATTCATGCAATAGCTATTAATAACGCTACATCTACAACCCGATTTCATAAAGCAGTTATGTCCGTTATACCTACGTGGATTTGTGAGATAAACCTGCGACAATTTGCGATAAATGCAGGACACTATGGTGATATGTAGGCTTCTTAGAAACTCTCTAAAGGAGACTAAATGTTTTATAGGTTATTGAAATGTGGAGAACTCTTCGCCCAGTGCCACAAATACGAGGCGTGTCCACAAAATAAGGTCTCCAATAGAAAACGTGTTTATTGTCAATGAATGTTACGTTGATGGAAAGGTGGAACTTACAGCTACTTCTCAGTGCAATCACCATTGCGATCGATGCACTTTTACATGCGCTGTAGCAGTTTAGGCATACCCTTGTCATAGCACTCTCCTGCCAAGTTGCCCAGGTAGTGCTCAACCTCGTTTTTCAATTCATCGTCGGTCTGGAAATGTGTTCCACCCAGGTGCGTCTTCAATTCAGGAAACAGATTATAATCACTGGGTGCTAAGTCTGAACTGTAGGGGGGACGGATAAAGATGTCCCATCCGTTTAAGGTCTTCGGTAAGCATTTTGGGGACCCACCTCTCATACACCTTGCGACAGTGCAAGTCTTCGGTCAAAATGTTGTCAATCGTAGTCTTAATGACTTCAGGGATAAGTTCGCACAGATCGCGAGCTGTCACAAGCCGATCTTTAATTATTTCTTGTTCTACTTTTGCAATTGTTTCGGCTGAAACCGAAGGCCGACCGGAACGCTGTTCATCATGGACGTCTGTACGTCCGTTTCTGAACTCTCTGACCCACTTTCGCACGTTGTTTGACGTCCATACATTTTGGCCCATAGACTTCGCATAACTGACAATCAATTTCAGTGGTGGTAGTCCCTTGGCATTCAAAAAACGGATCACTGCATGCTACTCGGACTTGGCGGCGGAAGTGATAGGAAGGTCCATCGCAAACGGCTGCCCAGCCTAGATTAATGGTTGCAACGGATTCCTTGTGGTGGAAATTTGAGGAGCCAGTGTTGCCGGAACTGGCGTAATAGCGTTCATCACGGCTCCAGCGCCTTGGAGACCTTATTTTACTCACACGTCTCGTATAAATCAGTCGCTGCTAGCATATTCATGGAGGAACAAATGATCTGAAGGAGCCCATGATATTTACAGGCTGAAACATTTGTCCCAATGTCTGGTGAAAGCGACGAATTATCCTTTGACCGAGCAGCCCTGTAGAGCAATCATCTGCGCCATTTATCCTGGCCAAGAAAGCACATCTGAAAGAAGAGAAAGGAAATAACGGTAGGTGAGTCGTGGTAGACGAGAAACCAGACCACCATTTGCTTACTGACCAGGTAGAAGCGCGACGGTACCCACCCCATCCTCCAACCCTTCTGGACACTGACATGGGACGTTTGCGTGTACAACTGACTTGTATTCTTACCGAGGTCCTAAATGTTACAGCTCCAATCATCAGGAAGATGCATAAAAGACAAACCCCCCAAAAATAACTTATTTATTTGAATTATACAGTTTACTTGTGGTTGTTAATCCTCTTCCTGAAATACGGCTAATTTCCACTTCCTATTTCAACCCCCTGCTTGGTGATGCTGTGCACGTTGTATGTTCCTGCGACTCTGGGAATTACGGAATTTTCCCAAGGATTCCATGAAAACTAAATCTCCAAAACATAAGCGAGAAGTTGTATTTTCTGTTCCTTTATTTTCGGGATTTGAGCAAAAAGCAGGTGCATTTATTGTTTCTTAAGAGGAAGATTGCACGATAAAGGGGATGCGAAGGAAGTTTTGGAACGCCAGATGTTTGAATGCGGCCCGTTGTATGTGCTATCGATCCCCTGCTCGGACCCACTAGAGTCCAAACCTGCCTTCCTTCCTTGTTTTACCCATTTTCATCCAGCTCTGCCTCCTCGCTCCGTATAACGACCTCTAACAAGCTTCTGTGCTGCACCAGATCCTCCTAGGCTTTGGATAATGAGCAATTTCGTTGGCACGGTGCGAACAAGGAACGCGATTGCAATGTTCACATTCCTTTACTTATTTTTTGTTGACCTTTCCTGGCCTTATTAAGCATGAAAGTGACGTGTAATAACGACGGCATGTTTTCATTGCGCACGCTTCAAGATGCAGACCATTAAGTGTGAAACTTCTCTTGTATATAGCATCGAGCCTTTTATGGATCTTCCATTCTCTTGGATGTCTCCTCTTTTAATCTGACTTCAATTGCGTGTACGAAGTACAATAAAAGAACTGTCAAGCCTTTATCTTGGAATTGCGTAACACTTCTTTAATGTTCAAAGGAAAAGATGTTCAGAACACATTTCTTTTATCGATTAAAGTATGCTTTTAGAACAACAGAGACATGAAATGAAACTATTGTATGGAAAAAAAAATTATGAAATTACTTGCTTATTTCAGTTTTTGTAAAGACGTAATAAAACACAACTTAAAGTGTCAACTACGAGAAAACGTGTTATGTGCTCAAATTCTTCTCGAGAAGCAAGCCAGGTGAAAAGATGATTAGATATCGACGTTTCGAGAGTGAGCATTCCTCCCATCATCAGAATATTTATTAAATTTTAAAACAACAAATGAATCACTGAATATAACACAAATACAAACAAAGACAGAACACTATCAATATTCGCATAACTGAACAAAAGACTGTTTTCAGTAAATTAAATGCCAGGTCAGGAGATGGCTTGATTGCCGAGAAGGATATGAGCATATTCGTCGCCAGGAAAGCTTCCGGTCTCTTTTTAAACGTGCTAAGTTTTTATAAAACTTTATTTTTTAAATTTTATATACGTACTGACTTTCTGTTATAGATAGTGAATTTCCTATAATCTATGGGCAACGAACGGCAGCAAAAATGATTTGAGGTGGTGCAGTAACACTATCTTTTAATTACTCTTCTACAAATCCTCACAAAGGCTTAATCTCATTTGTTTCTTAATAATCGAAATAAGTTTC
This sequence comes from Mantis religiosa, assembly GCA_030765055.1. Taxonomy (NCBI): domain Eukaryota; kingdom Metazoa; phylum Arthropoda; class Insecta; order Mantodea; family Mantidae; genus Mantis; species Mantis religiosa. The sequence goes on along the minus strand of CM060947.1, from coordinate 202,274,275 downwards.
AATTAAAAATGTATACTTTCACTTCACTTGAAATACGCATACAGATTACTGAAACAGCAATCAATCTTAAAGAGCTACTGGAATGGTTGCTTTGTAATTACATTACCATGAAAGGAAAAGAATAGTGAGACACCAATTGCAAAAGTGAAATAGAACGCAAAAAATAAAATCGTGGAAGTTCTTAACCGGACAAAAATATTATTTGATAAAATTTGTGCTTCAAAGTTTGAGAGAAATTGTCTATCTCTTATGATTTACTCCACAAAAGTAGCTTATAATGCAGAAAACTTCTGGAGATATCCTCAATAAATTGGTGACATCCATTTTAATTTTATCAAACAAATTTCTTAAGTTTATGTTGTTTTAGTCAATACTTTTGCGAAAATGAAGTACATGAGCTATTTATGCCAAGCATGGTCTACATAGAGTATCTTCTTAACAATTTTGATGTCTTTTTTTCAGTGACACTGCATTCATATTCCAAGTATGATATTGAAATGGCATTTCGCTTTAGAGCAATACTCTTCACAGACAGGCACACAGATATTAACGCGCACATAAAAAAAAACACGCACACACATACACACAAGCCCACTCACAGACACAAATACACAAAAGGATAGGATATTTCGACTTGTTCTATAAAAACTAATAACTTTAATACTTGTAGCGAAAGAAATGAACATAAAATGACTCCAAGTAATGTAGTAATGAAATGGGTGTTCCAAAAGAGAAATGAATGCTGAGCAGAGAGCTGTGAACGATAACTCTGAACTTCTCAGTCATTCCGATTATTTTGATTAAAATCATCTCGGTGACGTTTTTAGCTCAGCCAATTCTATGGCTGCATTTCTGCCTAGTTCATGTGAAAGTTTCACTCATGCATCGCTTTCATTGCTGGCGTCTTTTCTACCGGTTAACATCACCCTTTCTGTGCTTGCAGCTAATAATCTGGTGCAATCGTCGCTTGAGGTAATGAGATTCCCTCGAGGTTCAAGACCATACAGCGAGCGCTAGACACACATATTACTGTGGCTAGTAACAAGAGTTTCCTTTTTACTTTATTTAAAAGCGTCTAAACTTTTTGTGTGTACTTTCCGCTGTCTCCCTTTAAAATCTTCTATCTTGCCAACCACGTACATTTAAATCCATTCTCTGCATTGCCATGGCTACTCCATCTCTCCAGATGCCGAGAGAACTCTGGTTTTTCCTTGACTTGTATAGCTATTATGAAGAATCTGCTTTAGACAACCATTTTCTGGTATTCTCTGTCTATGGCCATAACATTACAGAGTCCTCTTCTCAATCCTTTCTAGTGGCGTTTTTCTTATTGATCCACTCTTTCCCCTAATATTTCATTTATAACTATAATTATAGAAACACCTCTCCTAAGCAGCATATACTTTCTACTGAAGTTAATTTTTTTCACTCCTGCGTCAAAGCAAATCCGTCTCCTGTACAAGTGAGCTTCCTTCCTTTCTTCCTTCCTTCCTCCCTCCCTCCCTCCCTCCCTCCATCCCTCCCTCCCTCCCTTCCTTCCTCCCTCCCTCCCTCCCTCCCTCCCTCCCTCCCTCCCTCCCTCCCTCCCTCCCTCCCTCCCTCCCTCCCTCCCTCCCTCCCTCCCTCCCTTCCTTCCTTCCTTCCTTCCTCCCTCCCTCCCTCCCTCCCTCCCTTCCCTCCCTCCCTCCCTCCCTCCCTCCTTCCTTCCTTCCTTCTCTTCCTTCCTTCATCCCTCCCTCCCTCCCTCCCTCCCTCCCTCCCTCCCTCCCTTCCTTCCTTCCTTCCTTCCTTCCTTTCCTCCTTCCTCCCCTCCCTCCTTCCTCCCCTCCCCCTCCTTTACTCCCCCTCCTTCCGTCCCCCTTCCCTCCCTCCCTCCTTCCCTCCCTCCCTCCTTCCCTCCCTCCCTCCTTCCCTCCCTCCCTCCTTCCCTCCCTCCTTCCCTCCGTCCCTCCCTCCTTCCTTCCCTCCCTCACTCCCTCCTTCCCTCCCTCCTTCCTTCCCTCCATCCCTCCTTCCTTCCCTCCTTCACTCCTTCACTCCCTCCTTCCCTCCCTCCTTCCCTCCTTCCCTTCCTTTCTCTCTTTCTTTCTCTCTTTCTTTCTTTCTTCTTAATTTATGTCCCCCAACTTCAAGTCATATCGGACGAAGAATGCAATGGGTGAAATGATGCTCAAATGAGCCCAGAGTCCATAGAGCTTAAGAGTTTCCCGACATTCGTCTTTCAGGATATGGGGAAACCCCGAAAAAACCGTATCCAAGGAACTCACCCTGATCGAGATTCGAACTCGGGACCTCTTGAACGTGAGGCAGACACGCTACCGGAACGGGCAATTGAGTTTCATTTGCATGACGAGGACGTAAAATTATTTTAAGTTTCGTTTTCTACAATGGTTTTCTTAATTCCATGAAGTTCAGTTTAGTGCTAGAATAATTAAATGAATGAATTATTTATTATGCATATTCCAAAATTTTACAATGTACAACATTTGGCTACATCTTTACCTTGTTGCTCTTTTGGCTTACATGACACCCTGGTCTTCTGCTCTGCCAGGTAGCTCTTAACCTCCATGCCTCCTTGTTACTTAATTAAACATATTCTTCCCTCTCATCTTCCTCCCTTAAATTCTTTACATTTCTGGCCCATTTTTCTAATACCTTCTGCAGGAATTCACCAATACTTACCTCCTTTTCATCTTTTCCCGTTAAGTTTCATAGCTACTATCCTCTTCTCTACTTTCTCTCATTTTCTCCACAAATCGTTTTTCTCCACATTGCAACCTCCTCGCATTCTGTTGCTTTAGCCCTTTTTCTCTTTATATATAACACGTGTCATTTATATGCCCATACTATTCAAAGATAGAGCCCACATATTTAAAGTTCTCTGTTATTTTTAGATATAATGGTATATGAAGAGGATTATCTACATGATAATGTATTTTCACTGGAAGGAATGAATAATTAAATTAAGAAATATTAGCACAATAGAAACACTGGCAGTAAATAACTTCTACATGTAAAATCAATGCACAACTAAGAAAGTTTAAAGTTATCCGATGGTCCGCGAAAGATTTTAAACGAGTTTAAATGGATGACAGTGCTTGGGCAGTAAACATGTTTGGCAGAGGCAGCTTTGCTGGGTATATGTCCACTTGACTTATAAATTCGATAGAAAAAGAGAAATTATAAATTTTGTAGAATTGAACAACGTAAATTCTGACCGTTGTATTTTTGTGATTGTGAGGTTTGAAAGTCGGTGAAAATATGAATGTTAGGTATGATTTAAGCAAAGCCAGGATAATGCTTTACGGATTCAAATCAATTACTCTTCAATAGACAGATGGATCACTTCCCTTTCCGACTGTGCTGATTATTTCTCTCCTACGGATGGCAACTAAAGATTGGTTTCATCATTGTTGAAGAAATAATTGAATAACGGCAACTCTTTCTGGCCTAATATCGTCAGTAATAAACGTTTTATCAGTTTTATCAGCTATGTTAAAGAGCATTCTAATGTTTGGTTCGGAAGATTGGTCCCTGACACAGCGAAACAGACAGATTATGTGCAGTCGAAATGCTGGGCTTAGGCTTAGCTGCAGACAATTCCGACTAGAAAAAGTCCGAAATGAGACTATGCGAGATATAATTGGTCAACATGAACCAGTTACTAATCGAATTGATAAGAGATCTGTAGAGTGCTATGGCCACCTTAAAAGAATGCCTGAAAGCAGTTGATTCAAAAAGTCTTTGACCTGGTCACCAGAGGGTTGAAGAAAGAAAGACCATCCACGCCTGACTTGGAGAGGAGGTGTTGTTGGCTCCATGCGTAGATGGAATTTGGACAATGAGATTTGGGAGGACCGTAGTTCCTGGCGTCAGGATGAAATAGGCAACTCCTGACAAGAGGATACTCCGTAGAAGAAGAAGAAGAAGAAGAAGAAGAAGAAGAAAAGAAGAAGAAGAAAAGAAGAAGAAGAAAAGAAGAAGATCAACGAATTAAACTGTTGTTATCTTTCACAAAATATCCATGTACATTTGAGAGGATTTCTTAGGAAGCAGTGAACAACATAACAGCACAGATGACTTCCAGAAACCAAAGAACCAGATAAAGTGCCATGTTACTATAAGAAATGTTGCATATTTCATCACGGAGAGTGATGCTGCTGCAGTCGTGCATTCTCGATCTTCTCTTTTCTGTGCCGATATCCTCTGATCATTAGCAAATAATAGAAATAATGAATAAAGGTTTTACTCGTTCATTGGAATGCCCATCCCCACAGGGTGCATCTAGTTTCTTTAAAACACCTCGTAAGTATAATGTACAGTGTACAGAACATGGCACAACCCTGTCTTAATAAACATTTTGATGTTTTAAATTCTTTAGATACTTTAACAGTGCATAACGTTATTATTTTCATACACGCTGACTTCAAAGACAGCACCGTTCATTAAATTTTGCTATATAACCGCGGATGCTAGCACAACTGTTACCAAACCTAATAACATTCACCAGATCTATTTTAGTTCAAGATACTAAATGAACAATTATGTAACAGTATATATTATTGATTCAAAAACAGTGTAGCATTAATCATTAAGCCTCCTGTAACCTAAATTTGCATCCTAAATGTTATTTATTTCTCACGAATTTGTAGTTCATGTTACTTCACCTGACCTAAATGTGACCTTTGTAGATTTCTTTTCCCTACGCATCTTCTCTCGCTTATAGCTGCATAAACAACCCTGAGGCGCAATTTTGCTGATAGATGGCTCTAGTTGTGCAGTCAGTTTCCGGCACTAAATATGTTTCCACATTATTGCTTTTGAAACTCAAGATAAAGTGTTTCCGCTATTTGTGGGGCAGCAAACCATTAGGACAGTTTTTAACGTTCAGGTTGTCTGTATGGAGCCAAATGTTTCTTTATCTTGCCATTTTCTTATGCATATATATTGCTTATTCTCTGCACTAAAGATATAATGATTACTTCTTTGTCATTGTTAAATGCATATATCAAGATAACCTACAATATGAAGAATTTAAATGGGTTATATCAAGCGGCAACGCATTCGAGAGACCTTGCGTTGAAATGCCCGGGGTCGACCAATCTGCCTGATCCTTTTCGTAGTTTCCTTCTGTTTATTTATTTACTTATTTAGTCATTTATTTACTTTATATTTATTTATTTCACAATTATGCGATTCCTATTTGTTACAATAAATAACAAAATTCATTAACATCAAAATGACAAACAGTAGACATAAAGATGGATCATTTAGTTTAGGAAATATTTTGTTCAAGAAAGTCATGAAATATTTTGTAATTCATTGAAATATGTACAAGTGGTTTTGAAGAAGTGTTAATTTCCGGCAATACCCACGACATCACAACCGAAAGCTTCACCTTAAGTCCAGTACAATAGTGAACATTTAAATACATTATGATAACGCTATCTCCCCTCACATGGTTGGGGCCGCACCGTGGCTCAGTTGTTAGACCGCTTGGCTCTCACCAAGGCGGCCCGGTTTCGATCCCAGGCGACCGCAAAGTGAGATTTGTAGTGGGCAACACGGCGCTGGGGCGGGTTTTCTCCGGGACCTCCGGTTTCCCCCGCCATCTCATTCCACCAGTGCTCCATCTTCATCTCATGTATCATCAGTGTCACCGCCTGCGGTGCCGTATGTAGTAAAAGCGGGCGTTAAACACTACACATTTCATTTCATATGGTTGGTAAAACCGGGAATATAGCTGACTTGCACTAAATCAACTGTGCATATGTGATGTAGCAAAACGATATAAGTTGCAGCTGTCTTTGCAAGCTCGTTAGCCCATTCTTCCTCCCGGGGGTGCCCTACCTGTGGGCATAGGTACAATAGACCAAGTTTGGACCTCCATGCGGAATCTCCTCTGTAGTATTGTCCAGTACAGTCTTTACTTTCTTTTATGGCACCCGATATACTCTCTAAGCAATTCTGGAATGATAAATTTCAGGCTCATATATCTATTCAATTGCTGGAGTGTTCTAGAGGAAGCGATGAATGACCTGTCGGCCAAGCAGTCCTCTATTTTCCACGAGGAAACTGTTTCCTTAGACCAAGCAGCCGGGCCATCGACGTCGTAATACGCCACGAAGTAGAAGTACAACTGAAAAATGTGAAGGAAATTTAATGAAAAAGAAGTAAAAGAAAAACAAGTGGATCTGAAGCCATACCGATATCCGTCAGGATGTACTATGAGAAATCCTAACAAGGAAATTTCACTATGTTCACACCTGCACACGCCTGCGAGTTTGAGGGCATCAGTACTATTTGGGGCCTGTATGCCAAAAATTGAGTGCAGAGTACAGCTGGAAGTTCACAAAATGAGTTCAAAATACCTAGGAACATATAGGCATAAAAACGTAGCATTATACGGGAGGAATTGTTTATCCTTGACGGGCAGGGGTCTACAGATGACATGCGTAAGGAGCGCTGTACTCCACACTCGGCTGCGGGATGTCCAGCAGCTACTTGCAAGTGGTCGCATGCGGCAGTTTCCTAGCTTCAGTTTTGGGCGTTGCGATTCTTTTCTACAGGAGATTTTTGGTGTACATAGTTTAGATACAACAAGCATTATACAATCAGATGCGTAGCGCTATGAGCATAGTGATAGTTCCCTTGTAAGTGAGAGTGAGAAATCGTTGGGAATAGAGGACGTAACCTCTGAAACGCTAATCTCACACGTTAATGCAGAGCTATCACACAGACACACACACACACACACACACACACACACACACACACACACACACACACACACACACACACACACACACACACACAGACACACACACAGACACACACACGTTTCCTGCGATTAGCTCGTAAAGTCCTTTTCCTGAATGACTTTTGCATAACCGGTGTAGCCCGCCTCGGTAGCGTGGTGGCAGAATGTCTGCCTCACATTCAAGAGGTCCCGAGTTCGAATCTCGGTCTGGATAAGTTATCTGGATAAGGTTTTTCCAGGGTTCTCCCTTATCCTGAAAGACGAATGTCAGGTAACTCTAAGCTCTAAGGACCCTGGGCTCATTTAAGCATCATTTCACCCATTTCAAACATCGTCCGATATTATTTAACGTTGGAGGACGTAACATTACAAACAAACAATAACCGGTATACCATATGAAATACACAAAAATGTCTCACTACACAGATAGTGTAGATCTTCTTAAAGCAAACAATTTATGCCAAATAAATTTGTTGCAGCCTTAACCGCTTCCAGTTCTTTTATTTATATTGTTTCAAGTGGGAAGCTACTATTCATGGTGAATATGCAAGGAGCATGGTATTTCAGAGCCTTCACATAACAATTTTAAACATCTGACTGAGGGTTTAACCTACCCTAACTTTATGCTTACAAAATAATGTATAAATGCAAAAGTGTATTCTGATTAACCTGTTGAAGCATAATGCTGCCATATTCTTTCACTATGCTGCAAGTCGTAGCGCCATTTCTGGCTATACTTGCTTAATAAAATTGTTTGAAGTGCGTTAATTAATCAATTATCAGATATTTAACTTACAGGATTAGAATTATCTCCATTTCATAACTTATTTGTTTAAATTTATGTAGGAGAAAGCAATTAGTATTATAAGTAATTAATAAACCCCTGTCCAGTTATTCAGTAAAAGGTTCAAGACTCCAGCAGAAAAATACAAGAAATGCATTTCACAGTTGAGAAACACTTTTAGAAAAATCTCCCCTAGAATTTAAATTTTGAAGCTACGGTCCCTAAAATTAAAATATTACGGATAGATGCAAACAGAAAAGATAAAAACTTGACTTATAGCAGGGAAATCTGAAGCCCGTCAGTGCTAGAACATAAGTTAGCTTTAGGTAGATCTTCAAGTCAGTTTTATTCATTTGCAGAGAAACCCTGCAAGGACAACAATAGATATTACACAGTCTCGCGAATTATAAGACGAATTAAGGAGAACAAAGTGATACAGTGTGAGTATATTTGCAGCTTATGTATGTCAATAAAGTACAAACTTCATGGTAGGGGATGTTCCTGCTTTAAAGTACCATTAATGGAGCTCTTAAGTCATTGAAGTGAGAGCTTAGTGAGTGAGTGTGTGGTGTTTTAGGGCCCGTCGACAACAAGGTCATTTGGGCCCGTGTGAGAGCTTAGTAAACAGCGCGACTAAAGAACGGCAATTGGGTATGTAAATGTTCATAAATGTATACTGGTTACGTACACATGTTGTTAGGAAATTCATTGAACCCATTTAAAGATATATTCCAAAACGTCATAAAATAAGAATTTAAGACCGTATGCAGTGACTTAAACGTTTTCTATGTTTGGTTGCAAAGAGGGAGACCTAAAAGACTAAATTGATTTTCCTGTCATTAAGATAGTAAATGACTTTTAAAAGTGAACCCGTGGCACAAAAGTGCATATCGGACCAGGGCCTGTCGGCCGACTGCCGGCCTCATGCTCTGTTACGCAAGGCAGAGGTTGGGCGATCATCCAACCGATACGGGGAGGAGATGTGGTCAGCATCTCGACACCGGGAGCCGGGAAAGTTGGCTTACCTATCGCAAGTTTCTCAATTTCCTCACGCTGCTGACTGGGACCCGGTTCTATACCCGGGGCATAAAGACCGCACACCCACGGGTAGGATCAAACCTGGGCCGCATTCCGTGGCAGGGAACAAAGGCATGGTGCCTTAGTCCACTACGCCACGGCACAGGACAAATGACATTTACAGAACACTATCTACCAAGATAGCTGCCAGGTATAAATGTTTCTAAAACTGAATAAAAGTGTAAATAAACTTATAAAACATACATGCACATAACAAACTAAAAAAAAGAAAAGAAATATAAACCTAAACTGCCAAAAATTCTCTTCACTAAATCCTAAAGTCTAACCAAAAGAATCTAAAAACCTTCTGCACTACTTCATTATCATCCGCTAGCTTCTCTGGAAAGTTTGCCGACAGCTGCAGAGACGTCCTAAGGTGTGCTAGGCAAAAACATTCCAGCAGCACGTGTCGTACAGATAACGCTTCATTGTAAAACGGACACAGTGGAGCAGGACACAGTAAAAAAGCAGTGCCCAATATGTAACCGAGCCAAACTCACCTCCTCGTGAGGAGGTGTAAAGGAGGTAACCCAGGCAATCGGAAGTTCTTTCACAGATCTAAGTTTATTATTGCGGAGAGCGAACCACTCTTCGTGTCAGCACGTTTGCACAGCTCTGCGCAATACGGCCCTAAAATATGCCGATGTCACAGATGGTACTCGAACCCTGGGCTTCATGGTAGCCGTGTTGGCTGCTAAATCCCCCATTTCATCATAAGTAGCAGGCTGGCACTTTTCCCGCTGCCAATATATTTGAGGTTGGCGTTTAAACACCAACAGGCACCATCGATCTAATCGACGTTGGCAACAAGAGGGCTAATCCTGATACCAACTTTGACTTGCAATGGGTGATTTTTAATAGTGCCTTTACCTTTACACATCTATTTATACAAACAACTTTTGAGTAGCTTAACATAAGCAATTAATTTAATAGATCCAACAGAGTGTTCAGCTTCAGTGTTAACATAATTTGGTATTACTTCGTTGCATCACATCTTTTATCAAGAGCTTCGTAATCCTGCCACAAGGGCTCAATCTCGCGACTAGTGATATTCATTGCTGAGTTACAAATCAGAGATTAAAGCAGGCTCAAGCTTCAACCATACAGATTTTAAAAAACCAGCTTCAGCCGGAAATAAATTGAACTGGACGCGATTAACAAGAGGTAGATAACACAACATTTTGTAGCAAGTTTATAGAAGAGAACGTTGTGTGAATACACATAAAAATTTTATCTCTTTGCATTACGTGCGTTTCCATGAGAACACTGCTCTGAGAATCTAAACCGAAATGGTAATTTATCAGAGTCACACCAGGCACAGCATTAATTTGGAATGGCAGGTCTTTGTATAGCACCCCCACCTCATTGGCATTCCACGTATCTCTTAGAGCTTGAGGATCTTACGACATCAAATTACACAAACATATTTCCAACAAAACAGCCGCTTCCTCTCTTTGATCAAGTGAGACGTCTCTTACATACGATGTTAGAATTACAGTTTTTATATCGCATTTGCATGACTGGAATGGATACCGAAACAAAACAAAGGACTATAAGGGTGGTATTTGCCAGAAATATCATATAGGCAGTGCTGGTTGATATCACAGGATTGCTTTGAGAGCCTTAAATTATATTAGTTTATATGTATGCTTCGTGACATACTCTTTGATACTGATTATCTGAAACTGGCAGAAATATAATCAACGCACATGTGGAGTAATTTCAAATCAATAAGTGTAAGTCGTATGTATTAGATAGCCCACTCTAAGAAAAGCCTTTAAGGTTAATGTGTAAGGTATGTAAGATAATTCTCCACACAGAAGTATATACAGATATTGTTTATATAATGTCTTTTCTTCCACTCACCTTCGGCTAATGAAACACAAATTGGCCTCAAATTATATAACATTAATTTTATGATATAATAATTACATAATACTAATTTGATAGATATAATATTAATTTAATAGTATTCATTTATTTTACTCACGGTAGTAGACTTAAGCTGATAAATACGCACGCACTAAAGTACCTACCCACCTAACCACGCACCTACCTACCTATCTACCTACCTAGCTACCTACACACCCACCAACCCATCTACCTGCCTGCCTGCCTATCAGTCTACTCGACGACCGCTTGCCTACTTATCTACCTACTTACCTACCTACCTATCTAACTACCTAGCTTCCTGCATACCCACCGACCCATCTACCTGTCTGCATGACTGCCTGCCTATCAACCTACCCGACGGCCACCAGCCTACCTACCTATCTGCCTGTCTGCCTATTCACCTGACTGCCTGTCTGCCTACCTAAACACCAACCCGTCCGCCTACCCACCTACCTACAACATACGTGTCTGCCTATCCACCTGCCTACCTGACTGCCTGTTTACCTACTTACCCACCAATATGCCCGCCTACTCACCTACCTACCTTCTTGACTGCCTGCCTACCCCCCTAACTGCCTGCCCACCTGCCTGTCTACCCACCTACCTGCCTGCCTGCATCACTGCCTGCCTACACAGCTATCCACCAACTCGTCCTCCCGGCCGCCTACCCACATACCTACCTACCTAGCTACCTACCTAACTACCTAATTACCCATCTACCCATCCACCTACATACCTGCCTGCCGAACTCTCTGCCTCCCTTCCTAAGCACCCACCTACCTGCCCACTTACCTGCCTGCCTACCTGTCTACCTAACCACCCACCTACCTACCCACTTACCTGCCTATCTACCTGCCTACCCATCTACACATCCACCCGTCCACCCGCCTGCCCGTCCGCCCACACGCCTTCCCACTTAACTACCCTCCTACTTATCTATTTACCTACCTACCCACCTACCTATACATACGTATTTGCATACATCCTCACACGTATATACATTCAAACGTACATACATTTACATATGTATATGCATGGTTACCTACATACCTGCCTGCAGTTGTTTACGTATGCGACCGCTAACAGTACAGGCCATGTGCAGTATACCAATGGAACAACACACACACACACACACACACACACACACACACACACACACACACACACACACACACACACACACACACACACACACACACACACACACACACACACACACCTTCGGCCTTTATACATAATACTTACATGCTTATATATATACTTACATCCTAGCTAACCTATTTAATATACCTGTCTACTTACCTATCATATCTAACCTACATATCTGTCATTCTTTATACTTTAATTTTATTTCGTGATACACTCACCAGTGTTTCTCTAAACTCCGTCGGTTATTTTCTTAAAGTTACGTTCAGCAATCAGATTCTTTCACTTAAAGGAAAATGTATGAATATTGACAGAAGGAAGCTTGTACTGACAGTTAGCGATGGGCATGTAGAAAACTGCTACAAGTGGCAATGAGACTGAGCTGTTAGCTTACAAAATAAAATAGGACTATTGGTTAAAATTGATTTCTTCGGAAGTGTCACTAAATGAAGGTACTCAAACTTAAATTAAAAGAGTAGCAAGATAAGAAATCTTCGCAGAAAAAGCTTTGAACTACTGGTACAAGTTCCTTAATTTATAAAATGGAGATTAATTAAAACAGTTTTTTGTTTTCATTTGGGAAGAAATGGATTACAGAATCCACATTTGGTAACTAATTCACTGCTTAATTTATAAAACAAAGACATGGGAGATAAAAGGATACGCAAATAAACCAAAGAAACCATATATGGAATAATGCCTATTCAAAATAAAAGGGAGACACTGAATAATTGAATATATGTTTCAATAAGAAGCATGATACTATAGAACTATTTAGTAGCCAGAAAAGTAAATCAATCAACATATCGGCAAATAATCAACTGCAAAACCCATCCCAGAGAAATGTATATACTAAACACGTATCAGATTACATGAGCATCCTACAAGCCTCATTAGTATAATCTAACAGTAGTCTAGCAGGAGTTAAGTTCCATGCTTTCAGATTCCAAACGAAATGGTGTAACTGATATAATGAAATTAAAATTAAAAGGAACCGAAACAAAACATAAAAGAAACAAGAGCACCGTTTTTGATTGGGTAGTACGTTAGAGATATTACGGGAAAGATGCTTCCATAATTCATTTTGAAATATTGTGACTTTGTGGGAACTGAAATTAAAAGTCCAGGTCACAAACACAAAAGTTTTCTCTTTATGTTTTCTCTGACAGTCTAGTATTACTTCACATACAGAATACAACTTGCGAGGTCATCTACCACAAACACAGCTCACACAGCTGTTCACGCACGCGAGTTCAATTAGCAACTGACCGTCAGTGGCAGACGGCGGGTCCTTTTATAGCTATTCACAATTCCGGAAATTCGTGCAATGTTCTCAAACAATCAAGACGGTGCTAGAAGAAAGACGAACGCTGTAGAAATCTGTCTCCTTCACCCCTACCGTTTCGTCGAGCTTTCTGATAGCTTTACACGATCTTCCTCAGATGTTCTTCTAGGGTCTTGATGTACCTGTCGATCATGCCATCCGACTGCGTTGTGCGGGTCTTGTTCATCCCGAGTTTATCCAGTGCCTCCTTCATCAGGTTAGGCTCAAAATTGGTGCCCTGATCACTGTGGAGCTCTAATGGCCCACCAAAACGGCAGAAGAGTTGCTCCACGAGGCAGTCTGTGATTATCTTCGCCTCCTGCTCCGGGATGGCATTCACCTTCGGCCACTTGGTTATATAGTCCATGGCCACCATCAGGTACTTGTTGCCATAATCGGACACTGGGAATGGTCCAGCTATGTCGACAGCGATGCGTTTGAAAGGCGCTCCGACGTTGTACTGCGGCATGCGACCTCAGCTCCTATTTGGGGCCCGCGACTCGTCGCGCAGACATTGACGGCACAATCTCTCAGCATCTGCTCGCAGCCTGGGCTAGTAGTACCACTACCGGAGTTTGTCGATCGTTTGGTTTACTCCCAGGTGTCCTCCTGAAGTACCGGCGTGCATTTCCTCCAAGACTTCCAGGACCCTACTCCAGGGAAGTATCAACTGCTCCCTCTGCGTTTTCCCATCGTGTGATTCCCAAACCGGGAATAGCACACCCTCTTTGGCCTTCAGCGAGTCCCATTGGGCTCAGTACGACTGGTATGTGACGCCCCTTGGTGCGATGTCCTCCCGGGTTGATCTTGTCCCTGCCTCCAATGCGTTCAAGACAATATTTATTTTCAAATGTTATTGCATAAGTAGAGGTATAGATACTGTGACTTAGCAGTTATAGTTCCAGGTTATCGGGAGGAATCGTAGCAACATGGCAGGAAGAAACATCGGGATATAGCTCTCCCCAGTGTAAACACCAGAGGTGTTATCGAGAGAAAATGGGTTTGTTCTGGAACGATCTTTCTCTCGAAAACTCGAGAACATTCTGGAGAATAGGCAAGCATATTTCCGCGTAAATAAGTGTGTTGGAGAGTGTTCTTCTGAGGCGTTTTTTAAAGTGCCTGCTATTTTTGGGCTTCTCCGAGTGCAATTCGGAAGGCGGGTGTAACATGCAGGACTGTGAAAGTTTGGATTGTGTTCGACTTGTCAACGAGAGAGGGGGCTCGTCCCATAAACGTTGTGAAGAAGAATAAACTCATAGGAAACATGTTAAATAAATTACAGTAGTGAGTGACTGTAGGAATAAAATTAAATGATATTCAAACTGGGGTATTGCCTTAGGAACTTCCAGAAATAACTTAATGAAGTACCATTGTCACAATAGGAAAAATAAGTTTATTCGTATTAGGCTTTTTGGTTTATGTTTTAATTTAAGCCATACTGAACGACGAAGGAAATGGGTGAAATATTTTCAAAAGAGCCCAGGGTCCACAGACCTAAGAGGTACCCGAAATTCACCTTACATGATAAGGGTAAAGCCCAGAAAAAGCCTATTAATATAACTCATTTTGACCGAGATTCCAACTCGGAACCTCCAGAACGTGAGGCAAACACGCCACTACAGCGCTACAAAGACGGGGAATGAAAAGATCTTATTCCGTCTTGTTTGGTTTTGTAATATAAAGAGCAATTTAATTAATTTATTTTCCTCTCTCTGCAATTTATTTGCAGCTAAATATAATTACCATTTCTACGAAACGCAGAAAAGGCTTCAAAAGAAGAAATTAATAGAAAGGGACTCAGCTAAACAGCAACAGAATACCAGTCGCTGCACCGCACCTTTGCGCCATCTATTTTCTCTCGTACTCTTTGTATTTGATACACAATATCCATAAACCTTGGTTTACGTAAACACAGCCCACATAAGCCAGATTGCGTCATTCTGCTCAGTGATTCTGTTGTATGGGCATTGGTCACGTGTGCTAACCCAAGTGTGGTAAATGATTACTTTCGAGAGGCACAGGAAAAAAGACAAAAACAACTCTATAGATGTGGAACAGAAATGTGACCTTGCTTTAATTTTATAAGCAGTAGTAACTGACACGTGCTAGAAATTAAATTAGAATTGTTTGTTAACGGCGTTGTCAGTTGCTGGGAACACATCAAAGCCTTCGGACTAGAAGAAAACGATCAGAATCAAAACATAAAAAGGAATTTTTAATTTTTCTACCGGAGTAAGTAGGGCAAGTATCACATTTCATTCAGAAGTTCGATGTTGAGTTTCATCAGAACGTATGTTTTTAGGACTCTCTAAGCCTCCACAAAGTATTTTAGTTAAAAAGTCGTATCTGTCAACAGCATAACTGAAGCACCAAAATTCATTTTTCGCCATAACGTCCATTTATAGAAACGGTGGATCCCAATACTATATTGGGGATTGAAAAAGTCTTTTCAAATATGTGAGTCTTGTGTGCGGTGTCACGTGGCAATGTTTATGAGCTCTACTTTTTTTCTGAGAAAAACAGGTATGATGAAAGTAGGCATGCTACACAACTGACTGTTTTACAGACTGATGGCAACAAAATAGGGCTTCACCTCATGGACATAGATTAATGCGTCGCGAACTTTCAAACAGAGCTATTGGGCGAAGTGCTAAGGATGAATTAGCACTCTTCTGGTAGCCCCCAGGTTTTCCCGAACTTATAACCTGCGGCTTTAGTCTTTGGGGATATGTGGAAGACAATGTGTACCTACAATCTTTGCTGAGGACGTTGGCTGAACACCAGATTCACGTAACTGCCGTGTGCTGAAGACACAGAACATTTGTAATGATGTGTAAGAAACGTGAAAATGGTTGTTTTATATAATGTATTGTTCTCCTTCTGTATATACTTTGTGAAATATATTTATCCTACACCAGATGAATAATTTGTAATCTTCTCGTATTTTGATGCTCCTTCACCAAAAGAGAATATACTTCCCTTCTTGACTAGATGAGAACCTGAAATTGAATAAATCTGCAACGAGTGTTGACCATGAGTGAGCCTCATAGGAAAATGAATTTTGTTGCAGAGCAGTGTAATGGATTAATTATGTTTCATTTCTAGTTTGATCCTCTGAGGACAATGTGACGTCATGTCCGTCTCGGTAGCGTGGTAGTAGCATGTCTGCCTCACGTTCAAGAGGTCCCGAGTTCGAATCTCTGTCAGGGTGGGCTACCTGGATAAGGTGTTTCCGAGGTTTTCCCTTATCCTGAAAGACGAATGTCGGATAACTGTAAGCTCTATGGACCCCAGGCTCATTTGAGCATCATTTCACCCATTCCATTCATCGTCCGATATGACTTAACGTTGGAGGACGTAAATTACAAAAAATGTGACGTCACGAACACAGACAAAACAAAAAAAGCGGCCGTATGGATATTCCTTGCGTTGATTACTGAATTAAGCAACTCTATTCGGCCGTATTTTCATAGTTTAAGATGTGCATGAGTATGAAGTATTCTGGAAATATGCGTGGAGCCCTTTTTGTTTGGAAGAATTTGTGTGTAATTTTGTATAACTACCAAACTTTATATATAAGTATTGTAAGCAACATAAAAATTTAAGCATTATTTAAAAGACCCAGTTTATTTAAGTTATATAGATCTAGAGCTAAGTCATATAAATATTCATTTGGTGGTTTATATATCTTTTACTTGCAAAGAGAAGTTATCTCAATTATCAAGAAGAGGATTGAAGAAAATTGACGTGACGTTGCCTAACCTCAACAATTATACATTAGGGATACAGAAAATATTCTTAGAAAGTTGATTTTTCTGGCTAGATCGTTTTAGAAAAACCTTTGAAAAAATAACTGTATTATATATTTTGATACAAACCAAAAATATAGTTATAGTTAAGTGCATAAAAATGGGAATTTATATGATGCCCTTTTGCAAGGGCTGCGAAAAACAACTGACCATCGAAGGGATTTCAGAGGTATAATGAACTGTAGAAGAATTCAAATCATTTTAGTGAACATCTCGGATATAGCTTAAGAACTCAAGGGAAAATTATTTAAAATAAAATTCTTGATAAAGAGAGCTATTTCTATATAGTATGTTTTCATCTGTTGCTTAGCATTTAGTAATTATACAAATGTGTAAAAATTTTCCCAGTGAAGAAGTATTCAGGATATTTACAGAAACTCAAAGGATGTAAGTGAATGCTATTTTTATGTAAATATCTAATATAATGGATTTTAATTCAAATTTTAGAGTAATTTTTGAGAATTTGGATAGTTCAGAAAATTTTCCACATAATTTGTGGTATAGTGCTTATACTGAAAATTGTCATAACATAACCTTAAGAGATATTGAGCAGGGATGTCATAGATGCTTTTCGTTTTCCATTTCTGCTTTTCATACACACACGCATACACATATGGACCACATTTTTTATAAAAAATACCTTTTTTGGATTCAAGATTAGACAAAATCGCTACGTTAAAATACGTAGATGTCATTAAAACACACACACACACACACACACACACACACACACACACACACACACACACACACACATACACACACACACACATATATATATGATACAGTTTATCTTGAGTGAATCATTTCGGAGACGTTCCCTGTTATTTGATTGAACTTTCTAATATACAGTTCTCAAACCGCAAGTCGTATTCATCTTTTAACTCTTGGTCATGCAGAACCGATTTCAAAGAGGTCATATAGTAAGTCCTTTTTAAATATTTGACTATCGTTTGAAGCACACTGAATTTCCACATTTCTCTTGCATCTGCAAGAAAATCAGTAAGAAGGTAATGTATGCAAATGTTTACCTCGTTAGAAATTAGGTTTTTGTAATGTATTTTGTACAAGAGTAGAGAAGGTCACTTGAATACAGCACATGAGATATTTACTTCAACAGTGTCATTTTATCAAATTTGAGTTAGTGCTAAGAGAGTGGTCCCTTTAACGGCCGGTACGTTCATCTCTTCGCTGCCTACACTAATTCGTGTCACACTTGACCATGCATATGCAATACACGCAGAGAGATCCATGGAGTAGCATACAACGGTTGTTATGAACGTGGCTCCGTTGCCATTATGCTACATTAACAGTTGGTTAATCAGCTCCCTTGCACTGATAATCAAGACTACTCACCCGGTACTATACCCCTTATTATACAGTAATAGAATGACATATGTCCAGGCGGCCGAATCTATTGCTTGAGTTACAGACGTAATCGGAGTATTACCACTGCGGTTTCTTGATCTACAATTTAATGCCACTATATATGGGCGCTTCCTCTCTCAGCTAGGCATATAACTTCTTAATTATGTACATATTTCATAGGCACATAATGATAGTACTAAAATTCCCGTGTTGCACTTATCTTATACTTATAAATTATCTACTCAGTTATATTCTTGCAAGACCTTCCTCTTTTACAAAATTACACTGAAAACTTTTAGAAAATACAACACCAATTATACTTAAACATTTAATTTACTTGATTCTTTTTTTTCAAAAATTCCCTTTTAATTCATTAAGTTTTTGCATATGATGATTTCCTAAATTAATAAAACCCATGAAACTTCAAAGAGCAAGTTTTATAATATTTCACTACTTCATTTGATAAAATAGTGATTTCATTCACCTTAATTTTAATTTTTGGAAATAAAAGGAAATCGCAAAGTGCCAGGTTAAACTGTATGGTTTAGGGTCCATTGAATAAACTTTGGAATATCCAGAATGGTGAAATAAATACATTGTCATGATGGAAAATTAATTTTCCTTTTGGAAAGTTTTCACCAACTTTTACAAATTTGTACTAAACACATATTTTTGTATACATTGACGATACCCATTATCTTTTAGTGCTACAGTAGCAATATGACGTATTAGTGCTATATTCTTACCAGCACTGTGAATTCCAAAGGTTTTGATCCAATTGACTTTTTCCTTCTGGATTATAACAATATATCTAAGATTAAGCAACATCATACACCTAACCTAGTTTTAAGTGACACCTCAAAATATGTCTAGAGTTTTCACACCAATCACGGCGTTGTTAATTTTGATAGGGAGTCAGGTATTGTGGAATGCCTTGACAACAAACATTTCTAGAGCTTAAGATTTAAAAGGTAAATCATGCGTTGATAATATATTTGTGATTAGTCAAATATCCGAAGAAATGTTGGCTAAAGAGAAAGAAGTGCATATTGATGCAAACTAGGATTGTAAGGGGGATGAAGGACTTACAAACCTAATCAACATCTGGGGGTGTAGCTACTGAAAGGATAAGGGAGCTGATGGTAGAGCTAGACAGGTCAAAGGGTAGGGATATGATTGGGGTTAAATTAAAGTGATGGGTTCTACATAACATTAAAAAATATGTTTTCAATATTGGGGAAGTCGAATCAAAACTCTCCTGCATCCATTATCAGTTACGTTACGTTACGTTTGTTTAAGATGAATCATCGCTGTGTCCACTGTTAAGTCAAAGCAAGCTGTATTAATGAACAGTGGAAGTGCCAGGAAATAACAATCATTGCTATCAATAGTGTTAGTTATGAGACAAGTAGTCCCAAAGAACATGGTAGAGATGCCTTTGATTCAATACTATAATATATTTAAGAATTGACACACCTGTTATGTATGGATTAAAACGTAGAATGTAAAAGCAAACTATTCTCTACAATGAGTAAAATAGAATTTTTTTGGACTGAACTTAATTTTAAGACATTAAGCTTTCCTAATTTCTCCTCAGTACTGAAACAAAGTCATTCATATCAGGTTTATCAATTAATTTATACTCATAGCATAATGAATCAATTGTTATTTGGATAAAATCGTGTCCTAGGAAGCACATTATAGGGTAAATAACAGTAGCATATGATATTCGATTGGCAACAAATATGTGGCACATGAATGAAATAGATATTTAAGTAATACTGATAAGAAATGTTCACTATCTTCCGTTATATATTGCGTACATCCATAGCCTAACAGACCGCTGTCGGGCCAGAGCCTGTTAACCCCACGCCCACATACGCAAGGCAAAGGTGGGCAATCATCTAACCGAGATGGTGAGATGTGGTCAGCATGACGGCACTCCTAACCAGAAAGTTGGCTATCTAGACCAGGGTGTACTTCCTAGTGTAGCTGCTCAATTTCCTCTAGATGCTGAGAACTGAAGCAAAAACCACAGGTTTCCGATAGAAGAACGTAAGAAAGGGTTGATAAAACCATATAAATAATTAATAAGCAATTGGGGATATGTGATACAAGAAATAAAGTCAAAAAGAACATTGCTACAACGGGCAGACGAGGCCCTATACGTAAATAATAGGGCAATAGAAGCCCAAAATGCCTTCGCCAGCACGGAGCCAGAGACAATTACGAGGTATAAGGAAAATATGTAGAGGCAGGATGCGGTACCGTTATGAGGCCAAGGCGTCATATAACTTTAGGCGCTGGACCCGTGACTGCTGTACAGTTGAAGGTGAATGAAAATGGCCAAATGGCGTGAAATAGAGAAGAAACAGAAACGGGATGGAGATAGACAAACAAATCTAGGAAGAAGCCCAGAGTAGGACGAAGTGAGAAGCGTCACTCTGTTGGTTACAACGAAAGGGAGAAGGCGCGTTAGTTTAATATGTAATGACGAGGTGGTAGTGTATTTAGATTTCAAACGTGATGGCATTAAGTATTCTTAAAGAGCCAAGGCGACGCAACGAAAGTGATAGCAAACGAGAAAAGCAGAGCAATCCGAAAAAATAAGATCTGTGGGAATAACCAATCCACAGTAAATTGAAGCAGGTCTTTTCATTGAACCGGTGAGAACTGCTGGACCCTGAGAGAGTACTCCTGCTCACCGGCACGTAATCCTTAACTATCCTGCCATACCACACTAAAAGTCCTCCCAAAGAGAAGCCCCACACCAGTGCTCACCGGTTCTATACATGAGGCTTAAAACCCGCACCCTCCCCAAGGAATGGGATCAATTTTGGGGGAATTCCATGGCAGGGAACCAAAGCACAACGCTCTAGCCCACTATGCCACTGCGCGGGACATTTTATCTTGTATACCTGCTTTAAAGTGCCTTAAGGTAAAAGCTAATAGGAGCATACGTATACGAAATTACAGTAATTAAGTTTTCAAACGTACTAAGTTCAATTATAATAATATTTTATATAAAACCAAGTTAGATTAAATGTTTATGTGACTCTGTACATATTGTAATATATCATCTAAAGCTCTTTCATGTCCTAAACTACAATATTCGAAATTTAGTAGTTAGTAAATCAAAAACACAGGTGGATGAGGTCCTTAGAATACGGATTCGTCGTTCCTGGTACGTATCCCGCTGCAACCGTTCTCCATGGCTGTGCTTACTTCAGGTTTCTCCGGATCCCCATACTTACACCTATCATTATGTCCACCATTTGTAATATTGCATGCAGTAACAACGATTTCAAAGCCGGATGCCTAGTTTTCTATTGGTTCGATATTCTCCAGCACATATATGGAGGTTACGCAGTCCATGCTTTGTTTCTTTTGTATCGACTCTGCATTGCATGTACTAAATCGTTCTCCGTGGCGTTGTATATTTTATTATAGCGTTGGGAGCAATATCCACGTGACTTCAACTTGCACTTTAATCTCTAGCCCACCAACCTTGTTTTTCTGGAGTTGCCTTTGTACATCAGTCCACAAGGGAAATGGTTTTCATAAACATGTTTACTCATTTTTGTGCCTTGGAAATGGCGACCGCAGTTTCACCTCTTGGCGTCTGCTTCTCCCTGCACGAATTACCTTGGCAACGAAAAATTAAAACTCCTATGTATATGTTTTTACGTATACGAAACACACGTCTAAATCCCGAAATAAATGTCGAAAAGCTTTAATTGTATCTTCACGAGGAAGTTAATTAAAAATAAAATGTATAGGTTGATCCGGTCATTATTAAAGCTAATAAGAAAACATAAAATAATACATTGCTGTTATTGGACTTCCTGAGAAAAATGTTAGGAATATTTTCTTAATATTACTGACAGTCCTATATGTAATGCGCCATATATGTTAGTTTTAAAAATACATTCCTAAGCGAGGTGTATCGGTGAATCGTGGCTGTCACATTTGCAGCATTTGTTTTTATTATCTTTGTAACGTCATTTGTTTTCCGCGTACCTAATCATTAAAAATAACATGACAAAAACAATACAAAGAGAGTTAGAAGCAATATAAAATACGTTCGGTCAAATACTTTATTATGTTAAAAATACTTTATTGTACTTATGTCTTGTAATCTTATATGATAATTTTAATGTGAGATGGTTCATTAAATTTGACCGAATCTCTACATCAAGACCAACTCTGTTGAATTAATTGTTGAAGAAAACTACTAAACAATAAGGTAGTGTGACCATATTTTTTTTTTCACTTGCGTCATAAAGGAGCATGTTCAGTTATGTTTTATTTAGTACTGTTACTTTTAGGGTTTTCTTTCTCTCGCAGTTAAATAACTACCATGGAATGACATACTAGTGAGAATTAGTATAATATAAATTATAGTATTTCAAGCTAAGGTTTTATACACATAAGTCAATGCAAATGCACGTTTGGACGTCCACTGTATAATTTTCTTTTTGTTTTTAAGAAAAGTGTATGAATATTATTTGGAGGTGGGGTTACGGGGATAGCACATCTCCAAACGAACTGTTACTTCAAATTTGTGACATAATTTCAGTGTTTTGGAAACGTAAACACCAGTATCTTTTGGAAAATTCCTTACTACAAACCATTGTTGTTATTAAGTTGTCATTAGGTAGGCCATACTGGATGTGAACGAATTGCTAATGAGCTCAGGATCACTAGAGCCTAAAGTTCTGGACATTCATCTTTTCAAGGAAAGAAAATTCTATATAACTGAGCATAAACGAGTTTCGAATTCGGGACCTCTTGAATGAGAGGCAGACACCTTACCTCACACATCAGAAGTGGGCTACTTATTATCTATTTTCTCAAGAAAGTAGTTTTACCATTTGGATTTAAATAGCATATGTTTAAGATATTCACTTAGAAAGCAAAATTAATATTTCGAATTCACTGCAGACCTTCTCTAAACTGTTCCTACTTTAACATGAGTTTTGTCATTATTTTCGGATTGTTTTGAGTGTCCGTAATCTACAGAAATACATAAGCCTATACACTCCAAAAATTGCTTAAAAAATGTTTGGCTTCCTTCATTAGATCACCAACGATTGATCAGTGTTATTTTGGGAATGTTAATCATTTTAGAAATTGTTTGTTTTAATTATGTCTTAATTTTAACGAAGTAAATGGCATCTATTTTCAGGTTTCTACAGTCTGAATTTTAAAAGAAGGTACGTGAAGGTCATCTGTTTCTCCACGAGGGTAGTGCAATGTTGCCCACCAGATAGCCTTTCTTTATTCTCTCAGCACTCGAAACATAGAAAAGGGTTCGATTTATCTCACCTCAACAAAAATATGCACAGTTAATCTGTATTAGCCTAATTTAAGAACAGACATAAGTTGTTCACACATTCACTGAGTTGTAGGGTTTTCACATGTGTGAGTTCTTTTAAATAATTGTTTGTACTGTGTAACTAATATTCGATTTATACCGTTATTGTTGCTATGCATCGTAAGTTGACATTCCCGCACAATGCGGTAAGTATTTCTCCATAGAAATACATATACGCGATGCACGTCCTAAAATATATTTTCTTCAATTATATCTATTAATATTTCAGCTAATATCGTAACTACTAAAATTGAGATTAATATAAATACACATAGTGCAAAAAATAATGTGCAATACACATGTGGTAAGCACACAATGGAATCTCGAAAATTTAAAAACTCGGTGCAAGCGCCTCGTTTTTTTTTTCAATCCTTTTGTCGTTCCGTATACATTAATATCGCAATATGATATTATTAAAGAGTTTGTTAATTAGGTCGCCGATATGCCGGAATTTTGACCCACAGGAATTGTTTTACGTGCAAGCATATCTACTGACATGAGACTGCCGCTTTTGAATGAAAGGAATAAGCTGTTCATTGATAAGGATCAAACTTTCGTCTTCCTGTTCAAAGAAGTCTTTAAGAGAACAGACAAATTCTCTAGCTTGGCTATGCAATGTGACACCCCGACCGTAAGTGATTTTTGCCTTGAGTCATAATTCCTCGGTCTACCTCTAATCCTACCGCCACTAGGTCTTGCTTCCATAAAAACGCATTTTAATTGTGTTTTAGCAAAGTAGGCTAACAGTACACAGCGCAACTGAATACTCAGTCAAACTCTGTTTCTCGCATACAACTAGCGATAACTGAGCTGAGGAATATGTGATAAACCAGTGTAACAATCTGGCAACCTTTGTTTACGTTGCTATAGCAACGACCTTCCCTTCTTAATCTTCGCGCCCCTTGCCGGATGACCTTCACGTATCTTCTTTTGATAATCAGACTGTAAGCAAACAGCTCCGTCAGTCAGTCAGTCAGTCAGTCAGTCAGTCAGTCAGTCAGTCAGTCAGTCAGTCAGTCAGTCAGTCAGTCAGTCAGTCAGTCAGTCAGTCAGTCAGTCAGTCAGTCAGTCAGTCAGTCAGTCAGTCAGTCAGTCAGTCAGTCAGTCAGTCAGTCAGTCAGTCAGTCAGTCAGTCAGTCAGTCAGTCAGTCAGTCAGTCAGTCAGTCAGTCAGTCAGTCAGTCAGTCAGTCAGTCAGTCAGTCAGTCAGTCAGTCAGTCAGTCAGTCAGTCAGTCAGTCAGTCAGTCAGTCAGTCAGTCAGTCAGTCAGTCAGTCAGTCAGTCAGTCAGTCAGTCAGTCAGTCAGTCAGTCAGTCAGTCAGTCAGTCAGTCAGTCAGTCAGTCAGTCAGTCAGTCAGTCAGTCAGTCAGTCAGTCAGTCAGTCAGTCAGTCAGTCAGTCAGTCAGTCAGTCAGTCAGTCAGTCAGTCAGTCAGTCCCATACGATATACGGATATTGTTGTATTCGCTATTGGAGTGCTAACATTATTAAATTTCAGCCGCTGGTGAAATACAGAAATCTCCCTATTTCAATAATGGATTTTCGCTCAAGAGTTGGATACCACTACGAGCGAGTAGTTACGTATTGTAGTGTCCAGCAAACTTGAAGTTCACACTTCAGGTAAGGTATTTTTGCTCTACCTTCAATTTTTACTTCTTCTAACGTCCCAATTAGGCTTGAATACTCTTAGGTACTACATCTCTTTAGCCAATGGATATCACTAAATGCAGACCTTTTCTGTAGACCTATTCCTCTCAATTTCCTGCACCCTCTATGTCTCTCTCACTCTCTCTCTCTCATTCTTTATCTCCTTTCATATCTATTTTTTGTTTATGTGGCCCTTAAATGTTCCTGTTTCTTTGATTTTCTCTTCTCCTTACTGATAAAGATTTTTATCATGCCATCAATGTCACTGGATGCCTTCCCTTTCGTGGTCTCAAACGTCTTTCTTCCAATTTATTTGTTTCGAGGGGGAAGATCTGCCATAATTCTAGACAGGCCATGGATAATAGTAAACAGCATATAAGGTTGGTCAATTTGATTTCTCTGATATACCCGACCATACATTACTTCGAAATGGTGAATAATAAACAAATTACTGTACAGAACCATAAAATGAATAGATAAAAATAGTACACCAATGACACAACAAGGTAAATAACTCTCAACAGAGGACATCTGTGTCACTTTATCATTCATATGGCAATTTACTTTTGGCACTTTTAAGTGGATTTCGTTGTTCAGGTTGTATGCATGAGAATCATAATGTTTAGTTTTTTGAAGAATGATTTTAGGAGATACTTTATACGCTGTTGCTTTAGAGGATTTCTCATCCTGTGATGCATTCATTTTAAAAACAGAGGCATTTGTAGCTCTCTGGAAAAATGTGTTTTCTCGTCTGTGGTTTACTGTCTTTGTATACTCCTTTTACTTTTTCTGCGCTCTATGAGAGTTGCAAAGGTAGTAATGGTCGAATTTCAGAGCTTTAAAGGAAACTGTAACACTCCAACCTAATTTTGACCTCTCCTGATTGATAAATATATCTTCTTGAGCCTCATCTAGCATGTACTGTCCTGTATAATGACATTACTCATCAATCTTGAAACCCGCCCGCCTCAATAGGGTAGATGGTAGCGTGTCTGCTTCACGTTCATGTTCAAGAGGTCCCGAGTTCGAATCTCGGCGAGGCAAGTTATATGGATAAGGTTTTTTTTCCGGAGTTTTCCCTCATCCTGAAATACGAATTCGGGTAACTCTAACCTCCATGGACCCTGGACTAATTTGAGCATCATTCATTTCACCAATTTCATTCATCGTCCGATATGCTTTAACGTTGGAGGACGTAAAACGAAAAAAAAAAAACACTTAAAATCCAGTAATATACCAGAATAATTTACTGGGATAGGTAAGTTAGTCAAGTTACGCGTTACTCGTAACTTACACGCACATACCTATACACATATAATATATATCATGATATCAGGAGCAAAGGGGATTTTTGGGCACTTAATTGTTGCATTTAATGTGTTGTACGAATAAAACAGGGCACTATGCTTAAACACATGGTCAGTAACGACCGCAAACGAATCCAGGGATAGTGGCATTCCAATGAGCAATCTTTATAAGTAAGAGTTCTGAGATTCCTTTGTCTGCAACTTGCAAATTAATCAAAATGAGCTCCCCTCTTCATAACAACTGATCAAAAGGGTATTCTTCACGACAGTGACTACAATGCTAAGCACCAGAGGAGCGGAAACTGATCCTAGTGGTACTCGACCAGCAATGGTTCGTGTTGGTGACTTTCAGACATCAATGCAAACTAGAAATTTTGCCCTATTAGAAGGGTTTTGTTGATATGAGTTAGCCAATTTCATAATCCGATTCTATAAAGTTTCACAAGTCCCTCGTGCTACGCTCAACCAAAGACTTGAACGACGTCAAGGAAGATTACAACTATGTATTGCTTCTTTTCAAATCGTGTGATTATGGAATATCTGCTCATTAAATTGTTGATGTGTGAACGAAAGCGAAATTTAAAATTTGGATATTATGATTAGATGCATAAAATCATTGTAGGACGCGTTGAATGATTTTTTAAGTAATTTCAATAATGTTACTTGGGCACTATTTAATGTATAGCTGGATGGTTGATATTTTTCACCTGGTTTGTGGAAAACAAATAAGTGTACAAATTTCCAGATTTTGGAAAGTAATGTTAGTCCAGATATATATTGTAAATTGTATCCAGGTAAGGTAGGCTTTTAATAGTGAAAGTATATTGGCTATGTTATATGACTTATTGTGGATTGAGGTACTTGAGATTGAGGAACCATTTTAACTTCTTTGTAGAGGATGGAGTACTTCTCTCCACTACTATTGGCTTGATTACATATTGTTGATGTGCACTGAAATTCCTCCATTATCACTTTTGTTGCGTTTGAAATTATTTCCATAGTATGAAGCTAGAATTTTGCATTTGGATTGTGTATAGGGGAGAGGCGCCCAGTACCGCACACCTAAGATTTTTTCAAAATTTAAGTAAAATGCAATGGAGAACAAGGATCGTGTTACTATGAACATGAAGCTAATAACATACAGAAATAGCATTAGTAATGAACATTCATGAACGCGAGTCATGTTGACTTTTAATAACTAAAGTAAATATCAGTGATAACTGCGCATCTCAAAAGGTGTTTCCCAGTACCGGGCAGACGTAAATAAATACATGTTTCTAAATAAAGAAAGAGGAACTGCATAATAAATTACAAGATAATTATTCTTATCATAAGTATTGTATTTTTTAAATAAACACAGAACACGTAACATGATAATATATTTTTCTAAACGTTCTCTAGATATTATCACAACAAAATAAAAATGCCTTAGAACTAATGAAACATTTTTGAAACACAGTAATCACATCTATAAAAATCAATGTTCTCTTGCCCTGTACATTAAATATCTGTCCAACCCTTGCACGACACCCTAATTACACTGAACCCAAGCCTCGTCTGATTTCTAAGCAAATGATACTCTGTTAGAACACTTCATTCGACACTGGCTTTGGTTTCAAAGTTTAATTTTCTTTTAATCTTTTAAGGCTCTTCACTATTTCCAGTTTCTGTTGGCACAGAGTTAGAGCTTGGATCTCTATTTTTAGTTTTGATAATGTTAGTCTTGCGTCCGTTTGCTATCGGTTTGTTCTTCTGTTTTTGTGCCCTTTCCTGCAACACCAATTTATAGAATCTATGTTTATGTTTCAGCAATATATATTGCTAAACCTGGGCTCATTGATCTTTCTGTCACATTCTTTATTGCTTGTTTAATATTTTCTTCTAACCATTTTCCTTTATTTTCGGCCTATAAACAAAAATTAATGTAATGTCAATGCAAGTTCAGTACCTTCGCGTACGAAACTGGGAAAGCTGCTATCGTACGGTACTGAGCAACTCATACGTACGTATATATAACGTCATAGCACGGTCCGATTCTTCTAGACCGACACTGTATTTTGTGTTTGTGTAGTCTATTTAATACGAAATAATATGAGTACAAATACTTATTTAGTTCTTCACCGGACAAGGCAGTAGACATGTCAGCAAGTTATTAACAGCACAGCTCCAGTTCACTCTACGACTTCTCTGAACAATAACATCTGATTCAATGGTCAAAGAGGAGGGAAAACTTTTCATTGGTAACAAAGTTAAATACATACTATGAGCTTCTATTATCTATCGGCAACTACAAGATACTGACGCCGTGTGGTACTGGGTACTGTGCGGTACTGGGCGCATCTCCCCCAAAATGAAGAAGAGGTTATTTTTATGTAACGGGAGATTATTTAATAGTCTGCCAAAGTTTGCTGTCGTATTTGGAGGTAAATTTGAAGTAACTTAGGTCTAAATTTTTCCAGCTCATACTTGATCATAGAATTATTAGGTGTCTTTTTTCTCTCAAGGTTGTCGGTCTCTTTGTGATTTTCCTGAGTAAATTGCAGAATAGGAAAGAATCTTAGTCTCTTAAGCCAGATATTTATTCATTTAAACCCGATAAAATTATTTCACTGAAAGCTGTATCATCATTCAAATTTACTGTTTTGCAGGATGACATGATGATTTTGAATTTAAAATCAAGCGCTGCCCCCAAATTTTAAAACTAAAATATCAATTAATTAGACTTCATGGTCATTTAAAGTGTTATATATAGCTGTAAATTAATTTATAGTGTTATTTGATCGAAATCTAATGTTGCTAATGCTTTAATGCATGTTGGTAGTTACATATTCTTGTTCATCCCAGTATCGAATGTATTGGTAGGAATATTTGCATTATGGTTAAATGAATAATATGTTGGATCATCTGGAGCTAATTTGGAGTCTGGTTTTGTTATTGGCTACAACTGGTTAATCAACGTTGTAGAGGTGAACCAAATGACAAAAGTGTTTAAGAGCACAAAAATTCCTAGACTTAAGTAAACAAAGAAAGAGGGAAGTACATGTTCCCGTAACATTCAGGGATCAGTTAACATAACAGAAGCAACAATATGTCGAAATAGTATGCAAAAGATAAGAAAAATAAATTGCGTTATGCAACCGGTAAGTAGCAGTCTATGTAGCATAGGAGGTAGCCTCTCGACCGCATGTTCAAAAGCTCCGAGTTCGAATCTCGGTTAGGGTGAGTTAACTGAATAAGGATGTTTCCTTAATGCACCATTATGTTTCATATATACCCTAAAATTTAAATATTTCGTGATGAATTCTGTCAGTAAGTTATATCATTTCTTAAACACGCAAATATTATACATTTGTAGTCTGTTATTTTGTAAATAATTTCTGGGTGTATGGAAAAATGTTATGGCTAAAATTTCGAGTTATTGAAATATATTATACTACCTATTTTGTACTTTATCGTGGGTATTTTAAACTAATAACTGTAAATATTTAATTATAAACTGCCTGCCCGCATTCTCTTGATGTTGCACTAACTGCGGTCCATGCGCACGCACGCATAACCCATTTTGTTAGTTAATAAACCTCTCCCCCGCTGCCACCACCCCGACCGCGCGCGCGGAATAATGTTTGATTTAGGGCCTCTGCGGTGCGGGTATAACCTTGCCGACTTGTGGATCTGCTTCCTAATTTCATTAGACTGTTACATTCAGGTGATACGTGTTTATCAAGGAGTTGAAAGTGTTCAAAGGCAACCTTAGGGTGTGTGAAGTGACTTGTTGGTTTGCAGAAAAGCTACAATCCGAATAACCGTAGAAATTGGATACATCGGCAGCTTCAAATACGAGGGCTGTTCAATAAAGAATTATCATACTTTTATGGTCATAATTTTTCGCAAAAAAATTCAATCTTATTATATTCTACTAGCTTAATGTGAAACAAACACGCCGTAGTAGTTTCATTGTTGGTACTCCTGGTTTCCGCCTGCGAGAACCAGGCAAGTTCAGGCATGTTCAGTATCGCCTACCGCTACAATGGAGGTAACGCGCGAGGAATAATATGCGGCTTTGGAATGCTGCTTTCGTCTCAACAAATCTTCAGTTGAGGCCTATACAATGCTACAGGAGGCCTATGGAGAGCCTGTTCTTCCCTACAGCACAGCTCGAGGGTGGTTTAAACTGTTTAAAGAGGGGAGACAATCAATTTCAAAGGAAGCTGGACCCGGTGCTCCAGTTACTGCTCGTACCGAAAAAAACATCAACACTGCTGCTGCCATTGTGAGATAGGATCGACGAATTTCCTGAAGATCACTTTCTGAAATATTGAACATTTCATTGGGTACCACCCACACCTTGGTGACAGAAACATTACGCATGAGACGGGTTTGTGCGCGATGGGTTCCAAAACTGTTGATTCCGGAACAAAAGGACATTCGCATGCACGTCTGCAAGCAGTTAAAGTTGATGTTAGAGGAAGATCCGGAGTTTCTCTCAAATGCAATCACTGCTGATAAAGCTTGGCTACATCATTTTGATCCTGAGAGCAAACAGCAAAGTTCAGTGTGGAAATCTCCTTCATCACCAACCACCCAAAAAAGCAAAGGTGGTTGCTTGTGCTGGGAAAGTTATGGTCATTCTTTGATATTCATGGAATGGTTTATCAGCATGTTGTACCTGCACACACATCAGTAACTGGACAATACTAAGGGGATGTCCAGAAAACTTTGGTAGTCCATATAAGGCGCAAGACACAACATTTCCGTGATCCAGGCTGGATGCTGCACCACAACAATGCGCAGTCGCATATTGTTGCTGGAACAACTTGCAAAAATCACCGTGAAATGCATTCCTCACCCTCCTGATGGTCCGGATTTAGCCCCATGTGAACTTTTTCTATTCCTTAACTTCAAGAAACGCCTTCGTGGGAGGCATTATCCATCATCAGAAGCAGTGGTGAAGGCTGCGGAGGAAATTTTGAAGGATGTCTCAAAAATATTTTTAAGACTGGTAGAAACGCTGTATTCAGAGGAGACTACTTTAGTAGAGCCATCAAAATTATGACGATGAGTGAAGGTACGTAGTCAAAAAAAAAAAAAAAAAAAAAAAAAAAAAGGAAATTGTGATCGTTCTTTATTGAACAGCCTTCGTATAATAAGAATAGGCATTGTTAGTTACTCTGGAGAATTAATAACAATCAAATAGATTCATTAATTGATCGCGAATTATTAAATTAATACACAAGCATGTAATGTATAAGTCACTGACCGTTATTGAACATATTTAAAATACAATTTAAATTCTAAGGAAGAAATAAAGACGAAATAAAGTTCTTTTGATTGGCTTAACACATATCTTCTGGCTTCGTGCTCTTTACCTGAGAAATTACTCAACTTTTCTCTGAGCCAACCAGTAGTTTTCAGAATGCTTATCTGCTTCTGGCTCGATTTCGTGATTCTTATATGAACTTGATTTTTTTACTGTTTTTGTCACGTTGTGCATATACATACTTCATTGCTGCCACAAAAGGGACTGATTCGCCTTGCAGAGTCTCATTAACTTTTTCACTTATTATTACTAAGAATATGTGCCTGCAATTCAGTTTTATTTTCATTTTCTTAGCGTACGCTTACTTTTATAATCTGATTCAATTTTTTTTAGTCTGATGTTCATTCGATTTTTTACACACTTATTTCACTTCCATATGGACCACATTACTCTTCTTATTAGATATACCGAAACGGTTAAAAATTGAAGAAAAGAATGACTCGGAATAAGCCGATGTATCCATTCCTTATATTGCTATACGCGGAAGTTAAAATATTCTGGTAGAAGAGAACAGATATTTATTTCTCATCTATCTTCGTCTTACATCCATTAATGCATTACTAGCACATAAACCTTCTTGTTTAAATTTAATACTCCCTTTCTACCTGCTTGCCTTAAATTTCGGTCTAGGTTTTCGTGTACTGTGACCACCGCAGTCATCTATATTTCTTACGTTATTTTCTCCTTTTACAGATAATATTTTCCTAATTAGTAATAGCTCTCCCCTTCCTTAAAACTATCCCATTTTTGTTGCCAAGTTGGTTCTCTCCATATCTTTATTAGCTTTGCTTGCTAAATATAATATGCCATGACGGACTGTATCACCTTCTCCACACATTTCATTTCTAATACCTATCAAATTTCTAACTCCTCTCCTCGCGTAAGTGAATTCTTCTCGTCCTAGCTTATTCCGCACATCTATGTACGTTTCCTTAATCCACACAGTTTTTATTTCCATATATATATCCTCGATGAGCTTTTCTCCCTTCTACTAGAAAAAATAACTTGACTATCACATTTTCTAATCTTGATTCTACTTCTTTTCCTCTATGACAGTACTCCCCATTTATCCAAATATGCCCCTTACCATCTATTCCATCAATTCCTTAACCAAGTTG
Organism: Mantis religiosa; assembly: GCA_030765055.1. Taxonomy (NCBI): domain Eukaryota; kingdom Metazoa; phylum Arthropoda; class Insecta; order Mantodea; family Mantidae; genus Mantis; species Mantis religiosa. The sequence goes on along the minus strand of CM060947.1, from coordinate 202,241,350 downwards.
TATCTTGGACCCAAAAATTAAGGTTAACATTAAGTTTGATTTCGTTAAGTTGTGGTAAAACGGGACTGCTATATTAAATTTTATTTACCAACATGAACTTCGATAAGCTTCTGTATTGCACAGTAGTTTATTGGTACGATATATTCCATTTTCTTCTATGTAATGCAGATGGATAAGAATTAAAAGAAAATTTGAAATTTCTGTTGATTGATAAAATCAAATCAAAAGAAGGCCTTAAAGGAATTGAGAAATTTATATATATAACTGAAAATACGAGAAGAGTAACTAAATAATTATTTTAAAATTGCATAATTAGTACTGCATAAAACGTAAGTAAGGCTCAAGGGTTATTCGGTTAAATGCCGAATTCGCTAAATGAGTACAGCATATGTAAGGATGAGGCCGAAAATGTTAAAAAGAATATACCACCCAAAATTGAACATTGTTGGAAATATTTAAAAAAAACTTAATGTTCTTAAAAAATTGTTCAAGTGCTTTTCAGTTAATTACGTAAATATAAGAAAGAGAATCAAATAGGAATAACATATATGATACCTACATCCTGAATTTTCCATAAATAGCGTTTGAATTTCTCTTCATTCTGAGCGTCTTCTGCGTAACTGGTAAACAAAAGATAATTTTATAACACAAGAATGTAGATCTCGTTAAAATACAAAAATAAGTTTCTTTTTACAGTTAACTACTTCCAAGATAATTCCTTTTATTTGTTTTAGCTTTCCAGTGCTTTTAGTGTTTATTGGAATTCGACGAGACCATCATGGAGCCCCCAACTCCAAAATATATGTCTATTTCTTAAGCATACAAGGAAATATATAATAAAAGTTTCCTATTGATTTTTCTTTCAATCAGTGTTTATAACAATGGTAGTAAAACTTACGTCAGAATTTTTTTCTCATATTATAGTGTTGATTGTACACAACTGCTGCAGTTCTATTAGTATGCAAGTGTAGCAGTATAGACGACAAGAATGAGTTAAATTCAGTCTGCAAGAGAAAATACTCTAATTAGCAAAGTACTTTCCATTTACATAAAATATAATTATTTGTAACGAGATTTAACTTCTCTTTTAAGGAAATTGCTGCAAATTTCAAGAATTGATTGGAAACTAGTTTATCTGAAGATAAAAGGTTTCTGAAACTAGTCTCCAATCAATTTTTGAAATTTTAATCAATTTCCTTAAAAGTAAGTGAAGTTTTGTTACAAATAATTATATTTATGTAGTATTTGTTACTTCACTGTTACTAGCTTCTATTTTTAAGTAGTATCTATGTATATTTGAAGCTAAAATAAAATCCTGCGCAAAGTTAAAGTATCGTACTTGTCACAAAAATAAGCGATTCTGTTAAATGGGACATACATATCAATTCCAGAACATCGATGGGAAGAGAGATACCGGAGCGTTGAAAGTATAACATTGAAAAGTAATGTCGACCGGATACTAAGAAAATATTTCACAGTGTGTTGAAAACATTAATTCTATGGGAGTTGAGAGTTAGTTTCCAGAAAGAAATGGTAAATAGCAACTTGAATGAAAGAGGCTTTTGTAAGTGAAGAAAAATAAGCTCCAAAAGGTAATGGCAAATACGAGGAAGAAAATGAAAAGAGGATGATGAAGAAGATGATTGTAATGACAATGTACAAAGTAGGTGAAAATCAGAAGGGCTGTGTGTCTCCATAGCTCGAATAGGCTTTACAAAACAATCTAGTTCAAATGATCTTGACATTTTAACAATGCAAGGAAACATGTTGATTTTTGGCCAATTGAGAAAAAGAGCTCAGTTTTTCCTCTCAATTTTGTTCAGTCCTCTGTCGCTTTAAAGATTGTCTCCCATGTTGAGCAATTGAGGAAACTGCAAGTTCTCGAGCTGTATCTAGCTACCTTGTTCCTAAATGCTTTCTTTGAAAAGAAAGAACCCACTGCATCCCTTCTCTAGCAATTTTTCTTCTCCAGGAAGTTTGGTAAATTCTCTGGGTGCATATTTTTATTTTGCAACATTATCACACCATAAAACTGTTTGTAGTGAGGTAGAAAGAGGCATGTTAAATAATAACAGGTCCATGATTAGTGGTGATAACCCTAGTGACAGAACAGAAAAGCTGTGGGAGGAAGAACAAGAGAACAATATATCATTTTCACATTTCGCGCAGAGGAACTTCTCCTCAAGACGTTGTATCCGCGAGCAGGACCAACAACTTGCCCCAGCAGCAGAAACAAGAGGGTTCTGAGTTACGAGCCCCCCACCACTCAAACTTCTTGCTCGCTATCACACTATAACTCACCTTATCTGAACCAACATACATGCATAGGCGGCACATAAACTTAACCCTTGCGGCGCAGTATCGCTAGCAACCACAACTTCCCTACATTAGTGATTATTTATGCCGATTAAACTGTCTTCTCTACTGCTGCCGTAAGTTTCAAGAGGAAATTTAATGCAATCTGTGACACCTGTTACTTAATAGTTTGATAAAAAAATTGTGTGTGTTTATCGTGAAGAAAGTTGGTTTTGAAAAATTCATTCCCTCTTAGCAGTGTTTTATTCGCAGCATGTACGAGTACATAACAGATTTCTGCTGCTGTGTGCTAGTGGTGCGATTACGATGTTACTACAGAGTTGGAAATTCTCTCTGAGTTACACTTACACCTCCTCACTCTTGAGGGACAAAGATAGCATACAAACATAGCGTTGCATAATGACAGTGGGAGAGTATCATATAAGGGAGAAACAGGTGGCGTATGATCTGGTCACTCATATGTTTGGAGTTGCAAAAAGTATACATACATCAGAGCGTTTAAATAAATGATGTTTATTATAAATGTAAATAAATTTAAATACATGAGTTAAATGCAGGACGCGTGCGTGAAAATGAAAGTGTGTATCACAATACCAGTGCACTTTTCATGGGGTTTGTAACTGGTAGGACGGTATAGCCTTAGGAGTTGAGGTACTCTGGGGACTTTATGTACTCCCAGCCGCTGTGGTAACCGTGAAGGCTGCTTAGGAGCCCTGGAAATTGGCAAATGAGGCAGTGGCCTGACCTACAGGTTAGGGATGGTGCGCTGGGCCAGTAACCCATCACATAAAATAGAATCTCTCATAACTTTAATATGAAATTCTTTCGCATAGATTTTTTTTTTCTTTTTGGTATTTACGTCCTCCAACGTTAAATTATATGGGACGATAAATGGAATAGGTGAAATTATGCTCAAATGACCCCAGGGTCCTTAGAGCTTAGAGTTAACCGACATTCGTTATTCAGGATAATGGAAAACCCCGGAAGAGCTTATCCAGGTAACTCACCCTGACCGAGATTCGAACACGTGAGGCAAACATGCTACTACATTGCTACCGAGGCGGGCTTTCACTTAGAAAAAAACATAATCGTAGTGAAGGAATAAAAATTATAGAACAAAATATTGTTTAAAAATTTTATCATGATTTAGGCGTAAGTTTATTCATTAAGTTGCAAATTATTGCTGTTGATAAACAAAACCATCCCCAGTTTTAATAATTAAGTAATGTTATTAACTGGGACTCTCTGAGAGTCTCATAGTCTAGTTTGAGAGCTCAAAGAAGGGTTAAAGTGAGAAAATATGACACTGAAGTTATGTAGCTCAATTAAGGTGAGAAGAGGAAGAGGAGGAAGAAAAATAAAACCTGCCTTAAAATGTATTCATTTCTGAACAAGCGACAGCTAACTGTTCCAGGAATTTATTTAACATAATCATGTTAAGGATACAGTTTTTCTGTTTTTCTTTTCCCTTAAGGAGTGTGTATCTATCTTCACCTGCGTATAAGTGATACAGCAGTTGAAACAGGAACTTTTGGTCCTGTAGATTAACTATTCAATTAAATGTGTTTAACAATTTTATATATTTGAATACAGTGAAAGGTATATTTTGGCTATGTTTGTAAAACTGAAAATGTATATTTCTGTGTAAAATGTTGTATGGTGAACCTGGGCGGATAGGTATGTGACAAACCTTACACTCTGACGAGCTCCGTCAGAAAGAGCGGAAATCAGGACAATGCATAGTATGTAATCTATTTAGATGTACCGTTAAGACAGGTCAATACACCGCTAGTTTTTCCACGTGACGCTGTGTTTCAGTATATAAGGGGTAGATGGACAATTCAGCCCCCATTCCATTCAAGTTTAGTCTGTCCATTTAATCTGATGTGTTCACTGGTTGATTAATTCTCTCTCCATGCACCGCATCAGTCTAAGTTGGGTACTATAGCAGCATTACTTTCGGCGGTCGCTGCCGATTAAGAGTGCAAATATCTGAAGGTGCCCGCGTTCCACATAAGTGTAAATAAACAATTAAATTAAAGTGCTCAGGAAATATCGCGTGTTATGTTGTGCTGACCCTACTACTCTAGAAAGCGAAGAGTCCATGCAAGAAACGCAGTTTACAGGAGCCGAAGGCAAGAGCAAAGCAAACAGCGCCCCAGTGACGGCGGAGACCGAGGAAGGTGTCCCAATTTCGAGTCCAGGTACATGCGTAGCTTGAGGCGGTGAGCAAGGTAACTACCACACAGTGGAACTACTTTGTGAAAATAAAGAAGTGTAGGGAAGGTGAGGAAGGTGCCTTCAACGTAGAGCGGTTTCCCTTTTTCCCATTTATAATTCTCCCTATGTGGCATATTCTATGAAAACTATAATTTTTTAACTACACGGAAAACAGGGTTTTGTTGAAAGTTCGGAAAACAGAGCTTTGTTGTAAGTTATCCAATAACAACCCGAATTACAGTAGAGGCTAATGCAAAGTTACAGCTCCTGTAAGTTATTTGTGAATACCTAGAGAACCATTACATAGTTACAGCTACTGAATATTACCTTTGAGATAATGTGGGTAATCTAAAAGATTCTGGTTATAATAAACAGCACTTAATTCAAAGAAATTCAGGTTTCGTCCACACTGGCTCAATGTGACAATGAATACGTAGATATCTAGGCACAAAATATCTAAATTTAATTGAACTATATTTGCTTCCCGGTGCTTGATGGTATAGATAAACTACTGTTTTCTACACTGAAATAATTTAATCTCTACCATCAAACAAAATAGAATGAGTTTGCCTCTGCTGTGTAATAAGAGTGGATGACTTCTGTACTCAAGAGGTCGGTCGGTTCTAGCATTTCTGCCTTCGGAAGGGAAGGAAACCTGATGGTCCAGGGTCTTAAATTTACGAAGCATAATACCAGTTCCATAAAGTGTCTTCTGAACAAAATTTAAGGTCTTTAGGGACCCTTAGAACCCAGCAGTTAATGGCGTCCATATATATGGTGACTTTGTGGGTTCGTAAAATTAAAAGGACGAGTTGCAGAGATTAAAAATCTCCTTTATTTCGTAGAAATACTCTTATGGATTACAGCAGCATTACGTTACATACACCATCAGTTTACCAAGCTCGATCACAATAACAAACAGTGACAGCAGATTACATCCTTAGCTCTTTTACAACATTGCAGCTGGCTGTCTCTCATTTCACAACACTGTTTCACACTAACTTGCAACTCTGTTTACTCACTCTTGTTTATAACTGTCCCGCTGGCGTGTCACAATCCCTTATATATCACGTTAATGATTGCCAGACTGTTCTGTCAATCACTAGATGTTTCTGGAAAACAAGGCATCTAATGTCGTAATCCGAATATTCTATCACCTTCGAGAAACGTAGCTTAATCTATGCCGGCGAGTCCTTTACCTCAGTTAACGCCCACCGCCGGCGCTCGCTTATTCTAAACGCGCTATCGTTAACTTCTTATCAAGGCTCATTATTACCATGAAACTTTATCCGCAGACTCGTCTCTTATATGTGCCGAAACTTTAATGCCTTTTGCCGTGACAATATATATATATATATATATATATATATATATATATATATATATATATATATATATATATATATAAAAGCTCACCAATTTCATTCTTATTCAGAACTATGAATTTAATTATAACTTAATGTTATTGGTTATGATCATATGTTTTAATTTTGGAGTCATATTTTTGAGAGAACACTCGTAAGGCTTGATAATTCAGTTCCTAAGAAAACCAAACTATGGTTATATCTATACCAGAATAAATCGAATAATTCGTATATATAATCCCTTAATCATTCAACATCTTGAAGATGTTTGTAGCCAGGAGATCTTCAGTTTATGTATGCTTTGTTCATTACAGACTCCAATCGACAAAAGATCGATGTGATGAATAATCATATGGTACATTTAGCAGACTTGTTACAAGTATAATATCAGAGAGAACCTTATTCCTTAAATGAAGTATAACCATTCTCGAGTGGATCATTATTGGTTACTTTCCTTCCTAACTTTGGAAGGAAAGTGGTAAAAACCCTTGATACATGGTAAGGCAAATGTTCACACTTAAATAACCAATTATCCTGATCCCAAATTAAAACCAAGTTTGCGCTTAAAATGCGTTCTTTTTTCATGTTAAAATACGCAGTATTTTCTTCTAAACAACTGAAGCCTATAGTCAGTTTCGAAGGCAAACTGTAATTATTCCTCTGGACCTTTTCATTCGTGATAGCATTATAAACCGCTAGCTACACATAAATATAATTTTGAGGATCTTTATCATATTTCGAAATATTCTACCGATGAACAGTGTCACTCAGACAATGAATTAGAATGTGTACGTGTGGTATATCTAGACATGCAATGAAACAATTAGGCATGTATGATGTAGATGGAATTTGGGATGACGACCTCATGTAATGTCTAAATATGCAATTATGTCTAAAACATGCCTTGTAATCATATGTGCATACGTGTGCGAGCGTTTGCGTGTGCCCTTTTTTATGAACAAATTTCCTCCGTTAAAATCTAGAAAGGAAGTGACGAAGTACCTTTCTAGTGCCTCTTTTCTTAAGAGAAATATTTCTTTATTTCACCATGCATTAAGGTATCCTTTTTACACTACATATTTAATGATTGTGGGTTGCTAGTTATATTTTATTTTTTTAAAATAGCAATATAAATATTATTAAAAATATTGGCTTAATGCCTCTATTCAGTGGTCCCGGCATGTAACAATTTATTGCAATGATAAATATAATTCAGTACCAAACAATGATAGCTAAACTTTCTTCAGATTTCATCCAATTTAGTTTAACGTTTTATTACATTTATTTAAGGAATTTTTTAGTTATTAAAAACTAAAAAAATATTATGTGTTTTTAATAATTTCTCAATCAGCCAACTGAAGTTCTGAAAAGAATATTCCATGATATGGATCTTAAAGAATTAAATTTGGTATATTATCTCTGAAATATTCCTACCAAAAATTGCATTTGTGTATCATTAAGCATTTCCTTAGCAAATAAGATTAAATAAGCATACAAATGTTTTATTTTCTAATAATAGACATTGAATACTTTACAAAATGATTAAACCATTACTGTACTTAATATTAGGAAAAAACGTTCATATTTTTCTGTGCCCAATGGTTAAAATTTAAACAAACTGAGCAATTGTTATACAGTGATAACCATTTCACCTGGCAAAAATACAACACAAAAGCTTACTAGTTAATCGATATTTAAAATTTTATATCCTGTTTATACTTTCCTGGGAATGAGTACTAGAAAGATACGCTTAACAATTTAAATGTCTATAACGGGTAAACTAAAATCATGTCATAGAATTTAATAATATTGAGAATATTTCTATTAAAAGTTTTTAAGTGTGATGTCTCTGTTTTTCTGGAAAAAGCAGTTTCCTTATCATAATATATTATATACATGTAGAGAAGTAGAAGTTTCATACATTATTATAAAGCTGCAATCTCCATTTACCCTTATATACGAGACTGTTCAATAAAGAATGATCATAATTTTTTACAATCGTAACTTTGCGCACTAAAATTCATTCTTATTATATTCTGTTAGCTTAATGTAAAACAAACACACCGTAGTAATTTCATTGTGTGTACTCTTGCTTCCCGCCTGTGAGAACCAGGCAAGTTCAGACATATTCAGTATCGCCTACCGCTGCAATGGAGGTAACATGCAGTTAAAGTTGGTGTTAGAGGAAGACCCGGAGTTTCTCTCAAACGTAATCACTGCTTATGAAACTTGGCTACATCATTTTGATCCTGAGAGCAAACAGCAAAGTTCAGTGTGGAAATCTCCTTCATCACCAGCCCCCCCAAAAGCAAAAGTGTTTGTTTTTGCTGGAAAAGTTACCGTCATCTCATTCTTTATTCATGGAATGGTTTATCAGCATGTTGTACCTACACACACATCAGTAACTGGGATGTCGAAAAACAGGGATGTCGTGAAAACATTGCAAGCCCATACTAGGCGCAAAAGATCATTTTCGTGAAGCAGGCTGGATGCTGCACCACGATAATACGCGGCCGCATATTGCCAATGTTGTAGCTGAATATCTTGCAAAAATCAACGTGAAGTGCATCCCTCACCCTCCCTATAGTCCGGATTTAGCCACATGTGACATTTTTTATTACCAAACTTGAAGAAACGCTTGCGTGGGAGGCAGTGGTGAATGCTGAGGAGGCAATTTTGAAGGATCTTTTAAAAAATGGTTTCCAGCATGCATTTGAAGACTGTCAGAAACGCTCGAACAAGTGCATCGCATTCAGGGGAGACTATTTTGAGAAAGACCATCAAAATTATGAAGATGAGTAAAGGTGCGTTGTGAAAAAAAATTGTGATCATTCTTTATTGAACAGCCCTCGTACCAGGTCTAAAAACTCCTTTATTATTAAAAGTCTAAAAAGAGTCTAAAAAGTCTAAAGAACTCTAAGATCTAAAGGTGTTTGTAAGGTCTAAAAAGCCTTTCTTAACATTATTATTGTTGTTATTACTGTTACTGTTATTGTTGTTAGTGTTATTGTTGTCATTGTTATTGTTGTTATTGTTATTATTATTACCACTATGGACCTCATCACTATTCTAGTCTTAGTACATAGTTCATTGGTTTGTTTCTCTGACTTAATTTCAACTTTACTCAGTCATATACAGAACTAATATCAGCTAGGTGGAGTCAAATGATGGTACATGAAATTGGAAGCTTATGGGAAGTGAGTATTACTATGATCTAGAGAATCGTGTCACTTTTTCTGTACGTCGGTATACATAACCTTTCCTTACACTGATACCGAAGTTATCTCAATGTAGATTGCAGCTCCTGGAACAGAAACCTCATATATTATGTCGCATGTATGTTTGATAGGTGCGGTACTCCATCAAGGAGCTACTGAAGCATAGCTGATGTTCCCTGTGTATTGTGTTGAAGTGATGGTCATTTTAAGAGATTCAAATAGTCTATTCGCTCGACTAATTGTTTGTCGATCGGAAGGTACAAATAATGACGTAATTGTCTGTCAGTCGCGGAAACCGAATGGAATGTTCCCGGATACCAATGATGATTGATCACACGCCGTCGACAAATAGGATGAAATATTTAGTTATCTCAGTGGCGTCAGTGGTGTAGCTTCTCTATTCTTGACAATAAGTATTTTAAGCCCGCCTCGGTAGCGTAGATGGTAGCCTGTCTGCCCCACGCCCAAGAGGTCCCGAGTTCGAATCTTGGCCAGGGCAAGTTACCTGGATAAGGTTTTTTCCGTGGGTTTTCCTTATTCTGATAGACGAATATTGGGTAACTCTAAGCTCCGTGGACGCCGGAATCATTTGAATTAAGTAAAGATAACGAGTTAATGTTAGAAAGGATAACGAAAATGTTGAGTAATATAGATGCTAAAATAGGGGATGTAAAATCAGAGGTGAGTGATGTAAAATCAGAAATGTTGAGTAATTTAGATACTAAAATAAGAGATGTAAATGCTAAAATAGGATATGTAAAATCAGAATTAAAACAAGATCTTGAACAAAATATAAATGGATTGAGAGAAGAATTAGGAGATAAACTGACACAAAGTGTGAACAATTTAGAGGTTAGTTTGTCACAAAAGTTAAAGAAGGAATTGAATGGTGAGATAGCACAAGAAATTAGAGAGGGAAGAAAAGAATGTAAAGAGAATATGGAAAGGTTATTGCAAACAATAGAACAGAATAAGAATGAAAATAGGATGGAATTAAGAGAAATAATTCAGGAAGCTAGGGTAGGTCAGGACATTGTGAAACAAGGCATAAGAATGGAATTAAACAAAGAGTTTGAAAAATTTAGGATACAACAGGCAGAATAACACAAAAACAAAGAGAAGAATTAGGAGATAAAATAGAACAAATAATCAATTTAATTTATTCTGAAATGCAATTACAACATGATGAAAGTAAGACACACCAAGAGGAAATAAAGTTACAAATTGATGAGACAAGTAAAGCGAAATAAGAAGTAATTTTGCAATTTAAAAGGTAAAAGGAAATTTTGAAAAAGAGAAGGATAACTTAGGAAAATTGACACAAGTTGTGATTGCATTACAGTCTAGTAAAGTAAATAATGTGAAAGAAATGCCTAGAATTAGAAATATAATTGACTGTGACTTACCAGGTGAATTAAGCAATCATCAGAAGTCTGATGATGTAGTAAGTGAAGGTAGTGAGTTTGTGAGTCCAGATAACGATATTAATTATCACAGAAACACACAAAACATGCACTCACACACAAATTCACAGTCTAGGTCAAAATGTATATGTAGACGAAATGTTCCCACAAACACAAATACACAATGAAGTTCATATTGGTCATATGTATGATACACCACACAAAATAATGTTGTTTTGTAAAAGATTTGAACACCCAACTAACCTAACCTTCAAACAACGTTATGATGGATTTATCAAGATCTGGATGCTTGCAAAGATCATTAGCCAAATGAAAAAAAAATGTATCACACTAACTGTTCAAAACTTACGAGTATTGATACAGGACAGCTAGAAAAATTAATTATGTGAGCAAATCACCCAACATGAATAACTAAACAGAGAATTCTTTTGTATATAAATTGCATATAAATTGATTAAAAAGCAGTTATTCCGTTTTAATTGTATATATATATATATATATGTATTCGTTTACAAATACAAATATTTTTATATTGTTATGGCATGCTTGTTCACAGTCAATAACTTAAAAATGCTAATTATAAAAATACTTCAATGCAAATTTGGGGTGGGGCACAACCCCACAAGGAAACAAAGATATATATATTTTTAAAAATAGGTATGTGTTATAGTAATGCTAAATTGTTGTTAAATGTTCATTTATTACATTTCATTCAATGTATGTTTATTTTTATATTTTATGTATGTTATATTTATGTTATAGTTCATTGTTGTAAACGAAATTGTTTACTGGGGCCATTCTTCGAAATATATGGAAATAGATTGTTAATTCCTTTATTTGGTTATTTTCCATATATTTCGAAGAGGGGCATTTGTAACAGCAGTTTTGGGTTATGTTCAGAAAAATTATGAAAAGTTTTCAAATTTATAAATATATATGTAATTTTGTGATTGGCCGTAGTAATAATTGTATGACGTAATGTTGTGACGTGGAATCAAATCGGCCAATCACAAAATTAAGATAGGAGTAACGATAGTTACGACAAATCAATAATCTTGTAGAGATGTTTTGTAATGGTGAGTGTGATGAATAGTGGTGTAAGATCAAGAACATTTAAGTAATAGTTTCAATCTGTTTAAATACAACAAAGTAAGAATTTATCGATATGTTGGAAGTGACTGGGAAAGGAAGTTCAAGTAAAATGTACTCTAAATAATACAATTGAATAGTTACAGAATTTAACTTCTCCGAAACTTTATTCCGAACCACGCCTTAAAACCAAGAATCTCATGACTCTTAGTTAACCAAGTACAATCATCAAGAATCAAATCAAAATACAACGAATTTGTTATTTCTGGCTTCTCGACGTGGATCTTCGGAAAGTCAACGTGCATCCCATCTCAAATATAAAAATCCCGTACCAAATTGCGCCCGAACGTGTGGATTAAGATGGAGAGAAATTAACGACGAATAGTCCTACAAATTCCTGTCCCAATCTCTAAGTTGCCAACATTTTAAATATTAAGATTACGTAAACTGCTAACTTCAAAAGTGTCGTATAGTGCTAGTCTATAGAAATACGAGTAGCTTAGAAGTATCTATTTATTACAAATAAGCAATTAATTTGTGTTTCATGACAAACGGAAGACCCGGCATACGCGCATACTTTAATGAGATAACGTAATTGCATTAAAAATCAGTTTAGAACACCAATAGAAGGAGCTAAAAACGATTATACACACACAGCCATACACAAATTCTTTGTCTCTTAAACTCTATGCAGTTATATAAACCCATTCAGCGTTCAGCTTTTTCCGTTTGTTTTTTAATGAAATGAATGCTACGGTTTTATTACAGCGACGGAAAAATCTCCGCTCAAAATGAAATTAAAATAAAACAGGAAATGTATCGCGAACATGCAAAAGTGTTTGCTGTGGAAAGGGATGCACAAAAACGTATTGTCCAAAAAAGATAAAGCCGGAAAGCTAAACAGAACAATAGGTGGCAAGCAAAAATACCTTAATTCCGGATCTTCAAACAATAATGTACGGATTGATATAAAGCCCTGTACACAATGGTCTCAAATAAATGTAGGGGCCTTTCCAACAAAACGTTTATTACGTGGTATGCATGATAAGACTAACAATACAACGACAAAATTATGTTCAATATTCGAATCGCTAGTTTTTTTTTCTGCATCATACCCTCTGTTTTACCAGCTCAGCTCCTGTTGATCTGTCTCTTGTTCGGTCTAAAGCCCGTTATTATTTTTCTATTTGCATTTTGTAATCATTTTTCAAATTACATAATTGAATGTTTTCTCAGAAAGCTTTAACTATCATATTTTCTGCAATTTACGATCCTATACAACTTTTTATATCTCGTTTTCCTGGAATCTACATTGCTTGTACCATATAAAGCTATAGTGGCCTAAGTCCAACACTACATAAAATCATTACATGCTTTTAGAATATGCATTAATTGGAGAGAAGCTTTATCTTTTAAATTTATTATATATTTTAATATTTGTTTTTTATTGTTTTAATACCCATAAAACTTACATTTTAAGCTAAATTGCTCTGTTTATTGTCCGGTTTCTTACTGCCGTTACATGGACAATATCTTCAATAATCGCTTCCATATTCCTGAAAAAAGCATTCATATAAAGCTGTATAGCTGTAGTCCAGTTTCAAAACGTATGGTAGTAATTGAATCCTTGCAAACTAAAGAAGGTAAGTGACAATTATGTATTTTTTGGGAAATAAGAAGAAGTTGAATAATTACACAGGGTTCAAATATAAAATGTGGAATCAAATTATTAACGTACTTTTAATCATGTCTTGTTGATTAACTTATATTTTTAACAATAGTTGAATCATAAAATGCAATAAAATTTATGAAATTAAAGTATTTGGAGCGGAGATAAGTACCTTGGTATCTTCGGAAGATACGCAAATTAAATATACAAAATAAAGTGAAATCAATATTATCGGTGCTATTAATGTTAGGTCATTTAACAATGATGATAGACAGTAGGCATAAAACAGTACTGGTGGAACCTTCAACTTAGGCCAAAACACGCAGGGAAAGGCGTCCATTTTCTGGATGTATGAAAGGAAGCATTTTTCTTAAGTCTTCTTTCTTCAAAACAGAAGGTTCAACTGTTGCTGGAATACCTTAAATTTGCATCTTGGCAAATTTCTCCATAGTAACCACTGACTTCAAAATTTTTGGGAGTTGAAATCACAGAGCCCATTGAAACTATCTCTGATTTTTAGAGCACCCTGAGTAGATTTCTCTGCCATAATCCAGGCCACCCTAGAAATGTTAATTTAAGACGTGTTGAATGTCAGAGGTGCTGCTTCATCGACGTGAAAGAATTTTCCTCCCACACAGAAAGCCTTGAATGGTTTAGAATAAAAAATGGATACAAGTTGGACAAACAAGTACTGAATAAAATAATAATGGGAAATTACGCTGCATGAGCTTACCTGTTTGCTTTGAACTGCTATTTCTTGTACTTTTTTGCCACTTTCAGTGACGCATGATTGCCCGCTCACACATTTATGGTCCATTTTGTTCTTCTATTTGGGTTGCGGTATTACGAGTGCTGTTTAATAAAGAATGATCATAATTTTTTACGGTCAAAATATTTCGCACTAAAATTTAAACTTATTATATTCTGTTAGCTTAATGTGAAACAAACATACCATAGTAGTGCCATTGTTGGTACTGCTGGTTCCCGCCTGTGAGAACAAGGCGAGTTCAGACACATTCAGCAACGCCTACCGCTGCAATGGAGGTAACATGCAGTTAAAGTTGATGTTAAGGGAAGATCCGGTGCTTCTTTCAAACGTAATCACTGCTGATGAAACTTGGCTACATCGTTTTGATCCTGAGAGCAAACAGCACAAAACCCCAAAAAACAAAAGTGGCTGCTTCTGCTGGGAAAGTTATGGCCATCTCATTCTTTGATATTCATGGAATGGTTTATCAGCATGTTACCTATCAGTAACTGGACAATACTACAGGGATGTCCTGAAAATATTGCAAGTCCATAGCAGGCGCCAAAGACCACATTTCCGTGAAGCAGGCTGGATGCTGCACCACGATAATACGCCGCCGCATATTGCCAATGTTGTTGCTGAATATCTTGCAAAAATCAACATGAAGTGCATCCCTCAAACTCCCTATAGTCCGTATTTAGCCCCATGTGACCTTTTTCTATTCCCTAACTTGAAGAAACACCTTCGTGGGAGGCATTATCCATCATCAGAAGCAGTGCTTAAGGCTGCGGAGGAGATTTTAAAGGACCTCTCAAAAATGGTTTCCAGTGTGTCTTTGAAGACTGGCAGAAACGCTGGGACAGCGCATCACATTCAGGGGAGACTATTTTGAGAAGGGCCATAAAAATTATGGAGATGACTAAAGGTACGCTGTCAAAATAAAATTGTGATCTTTCTTTATTGAACAGCCCTCGTAAACGCAAGTGATTTCTCCACCACTTACATGAAAATTACACTAAAATAGGCACATGAACTCATTGCCATTCTTAAACTGAACACAATCTCTAAGTTAGCCTCATAGCTCCTTCAGAAGGGCAAAGAGTTCATGCTATACACAATCTGCTACCTGTTATGTACTGTAATGACCACTGCAAATAGATTCAAAATATAGCTCTTGGCAATAGCATTTGCACTGGTTCATAGTCCGTTAGGATGTAAAAAACCTTCATTTTGAGAACTTCGTGACTTAGCTCCTTTAGTTCTGTAAGGTCCAAGTGGTTTTCTCTGCCTCTAAAATGTCGAATTATGTGGTATATATGGTATGACTATAGCCTTTCCTTGAACATGAATTTTACCGAAATTATTTTTAGAGACTATTTTATAACACCTGTTTACTGCACATCGATCTTAACATCCTTCATTCTCTTCGGAACTGTTCTTCAAGCCACTCGCATAAAGAAGTATCACTGATTATATGCATTCAATATTCACGATGTGAATTTCAGAAGAGAAACACGTTATTGCTGTGTAGAACTGCGGCACCCTTTATACCTTTCTCATATTAAATAACAAACTGATATGTTGCATTGATTTCTTCATCTTACACTTGTACCTATGTATGTATCCAAATATTTATCCAAAATAAAAAAGTGATGAACAATTTTTTTCAGTTGTATCAAATTCCAAGACCAACGTATGTGTGAGTCGTAGAGGTATATTTATAATTATGTAGTCTATAATTATATATAATAACATCAGAACCACTTTTGAGTAAATTAAGAAAACTAAGAAATACTGTCCACCAAAGGAGGTGCCTGAAAAATTTGGAAGGGGCTAAACTTAAATTCCATTTTACATTATTCTGAATTTTTGTTGCTTATTATCACGTTTACAAAGCATTTTGTTGTACAAATGTTGTGCATGAAATCTCCCTTTAAATTTTGCCCCCCTCGGTAGCATAGATGGTAGCATGTCTGCCTCACGTTCAAGAGGTCCCGAGTTCGAATCTCGGTCAGGGTGAGTTACCAGGATAAGGTATTTTACTGGGTTTTCCGTTATCCTTAAAGACGAATGTCGGGTAACTCTAAGCTCCATGGACCCCAGAAACATTGAGCATCATTTCACCCATTTCATTCATCGTCCGTTGCTGAATAAATGTTGGAGTACGTAAATTAAAAAAAAAAAATCTCCCTTTATATTCTGGATACTTTATCGTATTTTCTCTACCTGCCCACCCAAGGTTAAAGGCACAAGGCAATAAAGTTGTAGATTAATCTATTTTGTATGACCTCAAATCTTTTAAAGTAACATTTGTAAATATGTTTGAATTCGGTATGCTGTAATTGTTAAAGCTTGCTCGGTAAATATAAAATATATTAAATGAAATTAATTTTTTGGCACTTTTTGAGATCTTGCAACTCTCCCACCTCAAATTCAACAGGTTTTAAGGTCCAATCTCGTTTATAGCTATTAACTTAGTAGATTTTAGTTTTCCTTTACATTGAGAAGATAAATATCGGACAACTCTAAGCTCTGGAGATCCTACATTAATTTGAGCAACAATGCACCCAGGTGACTAACGATTTGGCAACGTTTTCTTTAAAAAACAAGAAGCAGAATGAAATGTGTAGTGGTTAACGCCCACTTTTACTACATGCGTCACCGCAGGCGGTGACACTGAAGATACATGAGATGAAGATGAAGCTCAGTGGAATGAGATGGCGAGAGAAACCAGAGATCATAGAGAAAAGCCGTCTCAGCACCGTGTTGTCCACCACAAATCTCACTTTGCGGTTGCTTGAGATTGAACCCAGGTAGCCTTTGTGAAAGTCGAGCGTATCACTACTCAGCCACGGTACAGCTGCGTTTTCTTTAGCCAGCTTTATTGATTTATTAAATAATAGTTCAAATACTTATCAGAGATTTACTAATTTTTGAATAGTTGGCTTCAAATGATCTCATTCTTAAGTCAATACAACATTCTGGTCAAAGTTCAAGGAACTAAGTAGACACCGCACTCTGTCCAAATGCCAAAGGAGTGTACGAGGGATAAGGGTGGTTCGTTACTTGCACGTTCCTGTATTAAGTCCACTGAAACTCAAAATTAACTTCTTTTCGTTAAGGAATTTCCAATGCACACATTCCAATTACAAAGGAATGATAAAACAAAGCTTCAAATTTCTCTGAGGCTAAATTACTATACATTCAACTTCCTGAGGAGACTTCTAATTGAAGCCGTTCTTGTAAGCACAAAAGAAGTGAACACGTGGCTGAGTCAACATCATCCCTGTCGTTCCAGAGATACAGGCGTCGTCCCGAGAGATTGGACAAACATCGTGTACTGTATCGCGTGAACAATCCTCTACCGGTCGCTGCTTCCAAATAGAAAAGAATAAAAATTGGAAAGTGTAGTAGGGATCCCCAGAGATCTCATGTGGAGATATCTTTCCTGACTAGCTTCACTGGAACGTTGCGCCTATCTCTCCCAGCTGGTTGAAGAATCAATCTGTTGAACAGCATTCGCCATAAACGGCTGATTTTATTTAGTAATTTAGTTTATTACAGATATAAAACGTGTGCAATACGTTTGAACTCAAATTCTTCATTTCTATCACTACCCACAGTATTCTTCCAATCATTCCTAACAATGAATGTTTCAGAATTTTTAAAAAGAAAGAGCATATTTCAAATTTTGGAGATCGGGAGTATATTTAACGCATCATTGGATACAGTGAAATTCCAAGACTTTGTAAACATTTTTAAAACTAATTTTGAGTGTGGCTTTTAAGAACAATAATTAATCTACGAAAAATAGATTTTTTACTATTAACTCATTATTATTATGCAACAAATCCCTTCAGTAGTAGAATAAACGCCTATCGTTTAATTAAACTCACTTTTACATTAATTTTAAAGTTTGATAACTAAGAATCTATACATTGCCCTGAAAATGAACTTCGTTTCGAGATTTATTTAACAAAGAATATTTTGGTTATAAGTACTACTTTACAACGACAATAAACCTTTATACTGTTTCTTTCAATGACAAGATTGATTTTCCACTTTCTCTTACATAAATTGTTGAAACCTATTCCTACGTTTTAATAACCTTGTACTCGTAACTCTTCGTGTACTTATTTTCTTACAATCTACACTTCGTAAGTATTAATTTATAAACGCATGTAATTTATTGAGAATTGTAATTCATAAAACTTATAAGCAATGAGAGTGGCAGAACAGTGATATATTTCGAAAGTAAGATTCCTAGATACATCAGATATCATAAGGAAGTGTACCACATCATGGGAATGGTAAATAACATAATGAATCTCTCAAAAGTGCGGTGCATAGATATATTCTGTACCCCTCTAATGGGCTTAGCAAGATCGATCTTATGATATGGTAGCTATGGATGGACAATGAGACAAAACCAGTGAAAGAGGATGACAACCAATAAAATGAGATTCATGAGCCCACAGCTGACTGTAAAAACCAGTGAATAAGGACTAAGACAGTTACAGGTTTTTCCTGTAATCCAACTACATCAGAGTAATTGGAAGGAAAATATAAAGCAAATGTAATCGAAAACAGTACTCTTCCATGACCTAAAAGTCATGGTTACAAATTTGGCTTTGTCCATAACTCGTCCTTGGCCTAAATCGTGAATGACAGAGAAATTACAGAAATAGCTATGATACATTTAGGGAATCTAGGTTTTAGATACAAATCAAGGAGTAAGAAGGATGCAGCCCTTCTCCTACGTTATTTAAGATATACGTGCATGATTTGATTAAAACTTGGGAAAAGGAGGTGATTGAAGAAATACAGCGGAATAGAAATAAAAAATTAAATGTGATTCTCTATTCCCATGATGTTGCCATAATACAGGACAGTGAAAAGAGCCTCGAAAGTCCCAAGTATAAAATGCGAAGGAAATAACATTTAAATAGATCCACAAACATAAAAATAATGGCACATCAGGAAAATTTAGTTTTTTTTTTTTTTTTTTTTTTTTTTTTTGGTTATTTAACTCCTGCAACGTTAAGTCATATCGGACGGTGAATGAGTTGGGTGAGATGATGCTCAAATGTGACCAGGATCCATGGAGCTTAGAGTTATCCGACGTCGTGCAGGTTATCCAGGTAACTCACCCTGACCGAGATTCAAACTCGGGACCTCTTGAACGTGAGGCAGACATGCTACCAATTACGCTACCGAGGAGGGTGCTTTTAAATATTTGATTTGTAAAATAAGCTTTAGACGAAGATTTAGAAAGCGAGATAAACAAGTTTTATCAGATATGTGAATCCATAGCAAGAACTTTAAAAATAAAACAAATTGAAATTTTGTAAAATCATGGCAGTTCCAGGGATCATATATGAAAGCGAGTTCTCTATATTAAATGAAAGGGATAAAAGTAAAATTCAGGCAGCAGAAATGAAATTCTTAAGAAAAGTTAAAGAATGCACCAAATGAGAGTTAACAGATGAAAAGATTAGGCATATACAAATTACTAGATGTAATAGATTAGAACAAACAGAATTGGGAAGGACATAAAAATAGAATGAGTAAAGAAATAATGCCGATTTTAGTAAGAAGATATAATCCTCTCGGAAGAAGATATGTAGGACGACCTAGAAGAAGATGGGAGTAGGTGTTGAAATGTAAAGACGGAAGAGGCAGAAGTGCCTAATCCCTGAAGTAAAGAAGAACCGGAAGAAGCTTATAGATAATACGTGCAGTAGAAAAAAATATTCCTTTTCCTTTATGAATAAATTGCACTAAATATGTACAAGTATATGCATAAATGAACAAGGATTAAAATAAACTAGCGGGATCCAGTTACAATTACAGGTGAGTTAGAACACGTTGCCCTTTATCAATGGTATCTTTTAAAATTTACATTCACCAAATAGTGCCATTATAGATAAATTAGGGGAAATTAAATTAGAGGACACAAATGCAAAAGCTGTTTTATTTGCTGACGATCATATGTTGCTGAAAAAAACTGAAGATGAACTGCAAAAGATACATATATTTTGAACAAAACTTTACAGAATTTTAATATGAACATATCAACAGAGAAAACATAGATAACGGGTTTTAAATGTGTATACCAAGTACGCTCCAAAATTATACTGGATAATAAAATTTTGAAACAATTCAACATTAATTTTTTTTGGGTGAAAAGTATCATATATCGATGAAGTAGATATATATGGAAAACTAAGCAAATTTGACTACATATTTGGAACATTAAGTTGGGCATTAAAACAATGCAAGTCTAGAATTGCTAGTTAAACTGTATAAGTGCACGACAATACATATAGTGACACATGGAACTGAAACAAGGAGTAAAAACAAAACAACACCTGCAAGCAGCCGAAATGAGACTTTGGAGATCCATAGCAGTATATGCAATATTAAACAGAAATACAAATATAAGTATTCGTGAAAAATTAAGAGAAATAAATAATATACGTAATATAATTAAGAAACATGAAGAATATTCGAAATTATACTTAGACTGCCATGACTAGTATGCCAAACAATAAGTCACCTAAAATAGCTATAAATTAGAAACCACAAGGTAGAAGGAAACCAGAGACACAAGAAACGATGGTATCAACAATTTGGAGGCGGAGCGGGCTGAAACCCAGACCTTGAAGAAGAAGAAGAAGAAGAAGAAGAAGAAGAAGAAGAAGGAGGAGGAGGAGGAGGAGGAGGAGGAGGTGGAGGAGGAGGTGGAGGAGGAGGAGGAGGAGGAGGTGGAGGAGGAGGAGGAGGAGGAGGAGGAGGAGGAGGAGGAGGAGGAGGAGGAGGAGAAGGAGGAGAAGGAGGAGAAGGAGGAGAAGGAGGAGAAGGAGGAGAAGGAGGAGAAGGAGGAGAAGGAGGAGAAGGAGGAGAAGGAGGAGAAGGAGGAGAAGGAGGAGAAGGAGGAGAAGGAGGAGAAGGAGGAGAAGGAGGAGAAGGAGGAGAAGGAGGAGAAGGAGGAGAAGGAGGAGAAGGAGGAGAAGGAGGAGAAGGAGGAGAAGGAGGAGAAGGAGGAGAAGGAGGAGAAGGAGAAGAAGGAGAAGAAGGAGAAGAAGGAGAAGTATTTGGTTTAGTACTGGACTATGTACAAAACATACCAAACAACTAGTTACGGTTACATTTATGCTTTTCGAATGAAGTCTTACGCTGTCACACATTTGATACACCAACGTTTTACATTCACATATTATCGTATATGGAGCTCTAATTTTCTAAAACTTCGGTCACCCCAATCTATCATGATTGGATCAACTGCGTTTAACATAAGGATAGAGCGTTGCCGAGGTAATGTTGTGATTATCGTTAATGACTCAATTTGCAAGTTCCAGAAATTACCCACTGTTTTCGAGGAATGTGGTTGAAAGGAGGACATCTACTCACCCTCCAACACAAGTTGGTAGCCGTTAATCATTTCCTCTTCAGAAACCGCAAGGCGTTCGCTCGTGGCCAACGATTATCCTAACATCAATTCTCTATGGAGATGAGTTTAGTTGCAGTAGGCGAATGTTTGACTTGAATGCAATTATTTTACTTAAATGTACGCTCTGGGGTGTTCAAGTATTGTAGTTATTTTTAGAAAGCTTCTATCAGTTAGTACCTCACTAAGTATTTCATGGAACTTCCAAGTTTTTGAACACTACTGTTTAGAGTGGCGTACCACGGAAAATTACTTCTGATGTTAATACCCAGCCCAGCGAACCATCCGATGATCAATTTGCAGTGCCATAGCTATTCCTAACTGACTGAGCAATGAGGAAATTATTTTTTATGATTACTGATGAATAATGGTGAATACGATTATAACAATGCCCTTTTAAATTATGTTAAGTTTCACGAAAGCGTATTCTTTAATGATTTTACTCAGGTGGTAATGTTTCTTGTTAATTACTAAAAAGCTCACTTAGGATTTTATTTTAGACAGAAGTTAATAAGTGTCTCTTAAGCAATATTCCAATAAAATAATTAATGCTACTTGAATTTACCAAAATTTACACCCAAACAAATGTAAAGTTCAGATATATTACGCCACTACATCGCTATTGCCTAACAATAAACTGCTTAAATGTAAGTTTTTAGTTATTTTAATGATTTTGTTGTTAGATTACGCCCTACAAGCCGGAAAAAATGTTATATTTTTATAACGGCTAGGATCTTATTAAATTACACTGTAGGTTGATTTTTCCAAAAGTTGTGCAAAATTTGTTATTACCCATAGGTTGAATTCCATCTGGAGAGACACAGAAATCTCCGCTTTAATAATTACCTCCTACAGGTCGATGAAAGTAATAACGTCTGTCAGTACCATTCCTGGACCTATGGCATATTGTACACAAAATGCAGAATCTACGAGTGCTTATTTTGATTATTTTCATTACCTATAGATAATTTGTTATATTAATAAATGACCTTTTTATAGTTGCTACAAAAGTTCCTAAATATTTACATTAGCGTGGGAAACTTCCTAACTGACATTAAGGAATCAAACGTTACAGCCGTGTTTCAGTGAAAACAAAACTACTTCCAATGGATAATACCTATTTTTGTTAAATGTTTTGCTTAACCAAAACTTGATACATACGATGCTCATAAGCTAAGTTTAAAAAAAATTTAAGGCACTTAATATGGCATTTAATAGGATATAATGATATACCTATTCACAATATTGTAGGAGGAAAGCTGTAAGAAACTAAAATTATGGATACTAAAGTTATTATTAATGTATCATATAAAGATTAATTAATAGCTACATTTTATGTAGTCCAAGAGTTGGACTCAAATTTTAGTCCAGCTTTGATAAAAATTATATTTTATACACCTACAGTGCTATATATACAGGGTGTTAAAGAACTATTTTCAGTGCAAGTGGAGATACACTAAACAAGTAATTTCAGATAGGAGACTAACATTTGTTGGTTCAAATGTGGAAGTTACGGCTATAAGTTTCTAATGTGCCACTGATAACACTTGAGTGCACGGCACACGAAAAATTATAGCCCTCGGAGCACTCAATCTGGCGCAATGATATGACATTAGCTTTCGAGTCAAAAGTTTAGAAGTTATAGTTTCCTTTTATTTAATTTAATACTCCTTATTTTTGCTTTGTTTGTTAGTTGTTTTTTCAATATTTTGTCCAAGCTTTTAATTTGTGTATAAATGTGTACATTTTACGTGTAACTTCACTTGTCAGTGCAATTAATTAAAATTATTTCTAACAAAGGTTGAATCGTGTGGATTAATTTCACTACAGTATATGCGTCTAAATGGGAGGTGGTTTAAAAGTTGAAGTGAATAAAGTGAATAAAGTCAATAAAGTGAAAAGATAATGGAACTCTTTAAGCAGGTTTACAATAACTGCTCCAATGGCGACCCACGTTTTCATTGCAATGTTGTTAGCGAGCGAACGAACGACTGTCGTACTCTGACCAAAATTTCTTGTGTGTCTCGAATAACTTCACATGCTGCTATAATTTCGGTAGTTGGGTCCTGACTTGTGGTGACCCCGGAAAAACTGCAGTGGTGTTGTTGCACTGGCCAATCAGATTATCACTCTTAGTTATTAATCATGCCATTTCTTTCAAATAGTGTTTACGTATTAAAACAAGAAGAAAAGAAATGACAGGAACGAACCACTGAACTTTGGAATATCAGATTTTGGTGTTAGGGATTGGGCTACTAATATAATTACAATTATAATTATAATTACAATTACAAAAAGGAGTTAATCTCTGTTCATTGTTGCACTCTCAGTTGATTAGTTCGAGATTTGAGAGATCTTTGAGGCATTAAATCTTGAGAACGCCAATACCGAGCTACTAGGTATCGATATTTATATACTGGGGAAGGAATTTTAAAGCTATCGTAATCAGATTACTTCGCCCACCTTGTTTAAATACCAACTTATCAAAATCTGCTGCTAGTTAGGTTTAAAACAATTAATTTCATTATGCTCAAGTTGTTCTCGGGAAGCAAGCAGGTGAAAAGACGATTGGAAATCGACGTTTCGGGAGTGTGCATCTCTCCCATCATCAGGATATTTAGTAAAGGCTATAACCGCAGATGAATCACTGGATAACACTAGCGTTATATCCTGATAATAAATACCCTGATGATGGGAGAGGTGCACACTCTCGAAACGGCGATTTCTAATCGTCTTTTCACCTGGCTCACTTCCCGAGAACAACTTGAGCATATTCATTGCCAAGAAAGCTTCAGGTCTTATTTAGCTCCATTATGTCTATCTTAAGACCAGGTACTACCTATATATTAGTGACGTCTGCAATCGCTGATATTATTTCAGTGTAGTTCATTAACTTCCTGAAAATCATATAATTAGCCTGACGTGCTTGCTGTTTGTGTATCTGGGAATATGTAAAAAGAGAAAGTCATTGTAGGTCAGCATTAGACTAATGGTTTTAGTGAAAATAATTTAATTTGGTACAATATGGTGTTGTTGTCTTTCATACTGCCTTAATAATCCCAATATTATCTTGAAGATTTTGAGAATAGCATGTGAGCTTCCCTTTATTTTGAATGACTTCTGCAACAGCTGGATAACCCAATAGATAAACATGGTTTCACCGCAGAGAAAATGAGATTTAAAAATATTCATTGTTACTGTATTTTAAAATAGTATACGTTTCTCAGAGGGAAGCCATTGTTCCTTTTTGTTTTCTTACGTGGCCGAAATTGGAAGTTCAACTACCTTTTAAAGCTCACTTCATTCCGCAAATCCCTTTATACCTTAAGCATATGTGCAAATGCCCATTAACATGAAGCATAATAAGTGTTTGTAAGTATAATTTGCACATCAGTGAATAGTGGAAGTCCTGTGAATGCAAAACCAAGGCTTTTAGAAGCAAGAGTACCCAGTACATTTCGAGCAGATGTTGAAGACCATAATCCTATGATATGTTACGTGTTAACGGATGGATAACGGAACTAAAGATAAACATAAACATTAACTTGAAAGTCAACATAAAGATTTTGGATAAGAGCCTGGAGTACACTTGCTTAAACTTAGAATTAATCCAAGATAAACATGACCTCCAGAACTCATATCTAGTACGTTAGACATTTCTGGAAGCAGAACCTAATATTGGGTTTTCTCGGACTTGTACTTGCTTGTTGCTGTGTTACTTTGGCGTGCCCCCAGGAAGCCTGTAGTTGAGTTCCCCGGGATGGAAACCGTGTGCAAGTTATAATTCAGTTTTAGGGGGAAGGATGACAGTATAAGAAAGGGAGACGCCGCGGGGAGATGGGGGTGGTTAAGTCTAACAAATTATGCCTGGAGTACGTAGACAGTAGCTCCTGGGCGAAGTCTTGGATTTGCTGCAGAGTTAGAGCGTCTCCTATGCTGGGCAAACAAAATGCAAATCAAGACAAAGTACAAGGACCCAAGGAGAAAGAATATAAGCTATATACTTTATGGCAGCACTTAATTCGCGCACGATAATGGGTTCTCTAGAGCTAGCTAATACCGCGCATTCTTCTTAGTTTTCCTTAAAGCACACAACGAAAAACAAGCAACATGCACAATTTGTGCAACAATTGAACACAGAGTAAAAGGAGAGTTATCTAAAAAAATACATATAGCAGGTGATAAAGTTATGAGGAACACAGGAAATAAGCAGGTCTGCATGAGGCTCCTTTCTCCGCCCTCTATTTGTTTATCAGTTGATATACAACAAATTCATAAAAATATTACTTTTGTACCTGCTTCATTCTAATCGAGAAAACCTTAAAAGAAATAGGTACATTTTACGTTTTTGAAGACGCAAAATGAGTAGCGACTGTCAACTGTTCGAAACTTTACGCTGTGTACTGTATTTAATGTTTTACTCTGTACATGACATCACAGGAAACAATTGAACAACGAAGGCTCTTCAAAATAATGGTAAAATATTGAAATACCTGAAGTAATAATGGATAACGTGGAAGTGGTTACAGTATAAAAAAGATTATTTAATATTTATTGTGTTTTTAAAAATATCTACAACATTGGTGTAAAATAAGACCTGAAGGTTTCCTGGCGACGAATATGCTCAATTTCTTCTCGGGCAGCAATGGGAGAAATGCACACACCTGATACCTCGATTTCTAATCGTCTTTTCACCTCGCTTGCTGCCCGAAAAGAAATTGAGTAATGGTGCAGTACATTTTCGTAATAAAATTTCCAATTAATCAAGTTATATAAAATTATTCCCAATGAAAGTGATTTATCATAAAATTTTGTGAACATAAAATATATCTAATTAAGAGTATTTTATTCAAAATAATAAGATATTTTTGGGAAAAATCAAACATTACCAACATTATTCCATATAAAGTTGGCAGAACCTTGTTGAAAATCTTCGTATTAATTATTGAACTTAAATGCCAAGTTTGATAGACAAGATACTGTTTTTGAACAGTGCAAACACACACTCACATGCAACAGACACATACACAGAATTTTTCTTAGCAATACAGGAATCTAAAAACCTGTATTCCAATGTTGTCAATAATTTAGGCTGAATTTCCAAAAGGTATAAAAATTAAAACCGGTGTGATGCTAAAGAGATGGTCACATTTTTTGAAAGTGTCATTGCTCTTGAAATTTCATGCTCTTTGCATACCACGGAAAAAATGAGATACATGAATAGCAATTTATAACTTAAACAGAACGAATATTTGAAAACTAAAACTAATAAAATAAGTTCTCTAGCAAGAAAATTAATATAAAATTATGCTTCCCTTTCTACATTTTTCTGTGGAACACTTCTATCTCTTAGTCTTGAAGGTTGGGAAACTTAATCGAAAGAAGACCATTTCAGTGAAAATTCGTTGAAGATTCAAAATATGCATTTGATTTGAAAGTACATGCATTCAACACAGAAATATGCATTTCTGAGACGGCAGAAAGTGCTGTCCTATGATAAAATTTGTGTTTTTTTATGGCGTACTGTAAGTGTTGCTGCAGAGAATGGTGGCGGTTGCTTTCGATTCTCCAGCAAATGAAGCGGAGGAAAGAAGGAGCCTGTTTTGCTCGTATTTTACTACGTTGCGAAGAAAAGTGAAGTGCAGGTGAAAGTTTAACTAGATCTCACTTGTGATTTGACAGTGACAACTGAACAAATCCAGGACATGGTATTTTGATCAAAGTCATGTTAGATGTTTTCTTTGACTTTTTCCTCTTTTAATTCAAACATAAGAAGCAATGTATCATTTAAATGGCATATTGAATTGGAGTGGAGTTTTGAATATTTCTGGGTCACATTTTCATAAATTCCTCAATTAATTTAAGTTGATGTTCTTTTTTGTGTCCTTCTGTTCACAATAGACTGATTGATTGAAACGCACCAAAACATGAAGTGTGTTCCACAAAAGTATGTGTGCATTTAATTATTTATTTGTTCATATCTTCAGTTTAAGAATAAAACTGTGAAATATTAGATCGATGTTATGGGTGGAAGACCATAGTATCCATATTTACTATAGTAAAAGGTAAATTATAAGGAATGGGCATGGACAACGTACGGTGGGGGAATCTCGCATATAACGACTTACACTTGTAAGTATAAGAGATGCCCTGTCCTTCGCGTAAGCATATATCCCTTCGTGTGCTAAAACAGTTGCTTAATGCAATGGGGAGTTAAAACGAACCTCAGTGGTGTGAGCGGACTACACGGATAGTTCAATCCTAGGAATTGCCTGTTTGGAGAGTCAAGTCCGCTCAAGCCACTGCCGTGCCTTTAACTCCAAATGACCCGTTTCGTTCTAGAACTCGTTTAACGCTCGAAGGACTAATTGTTTACGTAGAAAACGGCACAGTGGCGCATTGCTATTGGCATCTACCAGAAGCAAGGCATGAAGAGAGGAAGTGCAGGCACATAGGCAACAAAAACCGCAAAAATCCTTAAGAGTGCAGACATTTATTCATCCTTCGTAGAAATCGTTGTACAGCTTTTAGCATTCCATGTCAGCTGTCGACTCGCGTTCCACCATATGAGTACTAAACTACAAAAGTGCCATTCAGTATATGCTTACATTCGCAAGGTACCCGACGCTGCCTTGCATCAAGAGCCTGAAACCATACCTGATCGATGACGGGGTAATAGAATGAAAGAAAATGAAGGACAAAATTCGTTGAATAAAATTAAGTATCCCATTATCCACGCAAGTGATCAGAGGAAGCCACGAAAATTCCAAATATTAAGTTACGGTCGAACGATGTTGGAATCTGGGTGCCTCATTGCTAAGTCTCTCTATAGGTAAGCATTAGAGATATAAAAAGTGGAACTACTTGGGAAATACCTTCACAGTTTATTCAAGTTATGAACAGTTTAAGAAATATAAGCGAAGAAGTGAAATATAATATATAACTGTAATAGTGCATAACATATCCTTATATATTACTGAAATTCCTGGGTATTGTTATTATTTATTACTAAAACTTAGATTACAGCGTATGTTGAATTCCTGATAGATGAGAATTCTGCCAATACGGACAATAAATACCAAAATCAAATCTAATTTTGCCCTTTTGCGATTTCCTTTCCTAGTTCGATTTCTTCATGCATACCATTTTTTAGAATTTTGCAGCCTCTGAGAACAATAATTAAAAGGATATAGCAGCAAACCATATTTCGCACATTACTTTCGTGTCGTCCCACTTCATAGCAGCTGCTAAAAAGTTACTATTTCTCTTATAAATACATTACGCGTGTTGCACAACATTTTCCACACTAATTTTCTACAGCAAGTACAGAAAGTGACCAATTTTTCTAGCGAACACAATTCCACTTGTCGACACATGTTCCGTGACACCTTTGTATTGTTGATGGCGTTATTTGGGCAATACAGTTAGAAATAGCGTGTTTGAGCTCTTCTAGTGAGTGTGGGTTGTTCACTTTTCCCTTTAAATAACCCAAATGAAAAATCTAAAGAGGTAAGATCGGTGGAGGCCATAAATGTTTCTAGATAATTTATTGCCAGAAAATCCCCTTAAGATATCCATAGTTTCGTTTGCATTATGATAAGTGGCACCATCCTGATGAAATCAACTATCACGTTCATCCTCTTCCAGCATAGCGAGGAACTGCTGCACAATATACCTGTAGACGACACCACTGACTGTTTGCTCAAAGAGGATGGATCCAACAATCCTTCACACAATCCTCGCACACCAAACGCCGAGTTGTTCTGACTTAAGCGGCTGTTCATGATACACATGCAGATTTTCAGTTGCCCAAATTCTACTGTTCTGGGACTTAATGCAGTCATTTAACTGGAGCCATGACTCATCCGTAAAAATAGTCTTATCCAGAATAGCTGCATTAATGCGTGTGAAAGAACGAAACAGTAATTTCAACGTTTCAGTAGACCTGAGCAGCTGCAGATCCTGGACGACTTTAACATGATACGGGTGCAGTTTGGCCACCTTAAGAGCTTTATGTGTGGAGCTAATTGATGATCCAATTTGTCTTAACGATTTTGTGTCAAGGTAACAATTCAGTACTCGATATCATGAATGAAATCTTCTGGGTCTACCGTGTCGTCGTCCATCATCCACGAAGTCTGTATCGCGAAACTGGCGTACAAGGCCCTAAACGGTAATTTCACCTGGTGTTGGACAATTTGGGAACAGCCTTCTCCATCTCTCTAAATATCTTTCATAGGACCATAACTCAAAGTATGCTTCCAGCATAGCGACAAATTATAAGCGCCTAAAAGTCATTGTCTCCGACTGCTATTCATATGTCAATCCCAGCAACCCAAAAGCTATATTGACCTAAAAATAGCACAGAGCCTTTCTTCAGGGTTACAGCTATCCGGCAGCTTGCCAACTGATCCAATCAAATACCATAGAGAGAATTTTTGAAAGTTTGAGTCCGGTGACTTTTCTAACGCTCTGTATTATTATGAGGATGGAATAAAACTTATATAAACTACTTTGTTTGAAAAGACATAGACCCTAATAAATGTTCTGTTAAAATGCAGTAATGTTATATTTAAACATGTGCATTTTTCTTTCGTGTGAAGGGACTGATGGTGTAAAGCTCCATTTTGCTTAAGATATACTTTCAAGAGTTTATCTTGAACTAAGTTATGCTGTAGTCTATGTATTTCATTGCGTCTTGATCCCTAAGAGAATGTTGGATTGGATTAGCTGATCCATGAATTTTTATACCGCTTTTTCGATCATTATATTTCATTTCCTTCCTTTATCGCCATAATAGGCATCTGGCTGATCACCCGTCCTGGATATGTTATGTATGATTTAAATACTTTTCCTCCTCGACAGGCTGCTGACACAGAATTGGCTTGTAAGCTCTTGTGGGAGCTCTCCTACAAAGAGGATAATTTATGAAAACCGTGAACTTAGAGGTTTAGAGGGTTATAATTCTAAGCTCTATCTCAGAAACTACCTAGATGCACAGATATAGTAAGTTATCTAAAGTATTTATCTGATATGATGATCAATTATACTCAGCAAGAACAATATAATTCTTGCTGTTGATTTGCTTCGGGCGATCAGTCCCATTAATACGAGCAAGTCGGATACGTCCATGCTCGAGGCGAGTTTTGAACCCACACAATGTGACATTACCACTATCTATGAACCATACGGCCATGGAGATCTATTCACTTTGGTGTCCTTAGACAAAGGGAGGAAATCACATTTCCCCCGGCCATAAAAAAGTGCCTTAATTATGCAATTAATGTTCTGTCACCAGGCGGATACACCTGTCATACTAAAACATGTCTTCATTAGGTAACACTGCTGAAAAGTCATTAGCTTTAGCCATTAGCTTTTGTTCCAATTTTAATATCCTACTCAGGATGAAACCTTATAGTATTTCTACTGTCTACACAGGATAGTTATTCCACCAGAATTTCAATACTAGAATTCCCCGGAATATTTTGAGGCTTGCCCCAACCCCCAACATAGAGAGGGTTTTAGAAAATATGGCACATTAGCAAGCACATACATATGTTTGGACAACTTGATTTCAAAGAAAAGAAAAATCGGATAAATACTGAACTGGAAGTATATATCCAGCCTCCTCCATGGGTGCACATTTCTCATGGAAATTTAACATTCGATAGTTTTGATATCTCAAAATGACACTTGATTCGAATACATATACCTAGAGTATGAACATGTGAAATAAAATCTAATGTTTCGTGTTTTTGGAATAGTATTTGAAGACAATAGTATTCGGAAGATACTGAGTATAATCTTACATGACGTGTAAAGGATAAGAGATGCAGAAAATCCGACTGCACAACTCTAATTAAAATACTTCATATATGGATTTTCCTTCCTGTGTCAGCCATTTCCGATACCGTTTCCCTTCTACGTACAGTCCGGTGCACGGAAACTTTCCGATATCTGGAACAGCGGATCAGGTTGGTAAGTGAATGGCACCACGCCCCCAGTTTAAACCCTGTCAGGGATAGGAAGGCGTGAACCTGTCCTTTGTTTTGTGATGGCGGAGGTGTATCCCTGTTCTTGGTATTTTTTCCACCAGTTTGAAGCAGTTCATGGAGATACTCCACATAGTTCCCTATCCCATGTAGTGCTATATCCTTTTTCAATAAGTGCAATTACTTTCGGTTTCGTTATCTATATCGCTTGCTGATTTAAAGTTTGGCACAAGCAGGACTGGTGTAGTACAAAAATGGTGAAACGGTTATGCCAACATTATATAAAGTAACACACCAAAACATACTAACAGCATCGGAACATTACTGTGCACCGGACTGGATATTTTTTAATTTTACGTCCTCCAACGTTGTCATATCGGACGGTGAATGAGATGGGTGAAATTATGCTCAAATGTGTCCAGGGTCCATGCAGCTTAGAGCTACCCAACATTCGTCCTCAAGGATAAAGGAAAACCCCGGAAAAAACCTTATTCAGGTAGCTCACCCTGACCGAGTTTCGAACTCAGGACCTCTTCAACGCGAGGCAGACACGCTACCATTTACGCTATCGAGGCAGGCATACATATGTTGGTATGGACGGTTCAGTTGGTTAAACAGTGACTGCTGATCTCAAGTGGCAGGTTCAAACATGACAAAGTTTCTGCTATTTGAGTATCCCTTCGTAGTCGTAAACTAACCCGTCTAAATAAATATTCCCACTTTTACAGATATCCAAGACACAGAAGACGTGTAGATGGCAACGTATTACGATTTAGTTAAACTTATGTAGCCCTAAGCATACTAAACAATAAATATCTTACGTCATAACTTTAAAAAGAATGGCATACGAAGCCACATTTATCACATCCCCAAACTCACCTTTGTAGTGGGTTTTAACCACAGCCATGGAATTTTAGCCACATCAGACATTAGCTACTATAAAAATACGTTTCTTTTACTGGCAGCTCATAAACAGCTGTGGAAGTCTGCTGTTCCAGGTTCAGTCCTTTGTTCCAGCAATGTGTAAGAGCTACACCTTAATATCGGAGCCTTTACTGCCGTGAGATTTCAACACTGGCGGTCTTTTTCTGAGGTAGTTCACAAATGAATATTGCTAGTGAAAGCTACTCCTCTCTAATGTGCATTAACCTCGGGAATAATCCCCGCGGTAACGTCTGAGTATCGCATCCGGAAACTTAGAGCTTCGATTCCTATTGACTGTCCCCTCTAATCTTAGATTTTTCGTGGTTTACTCTGAGGATAGTACAATTCTAGGGCGGTTTCTTATCTACAAAATTTTCTTTACCTAATATTTTAGATGTTCTTGGTTACGTGGCCAGTGGACAGATGACGCGTTGTTCCCTCTAGGAAAGTATATCATCTTTGGATCTAGAGGGCTGCCTGGCTTCAGGGTCTATTGCCGTATTCTTTGGCTAGCTCTCGAGTAAAGTGGCCCTTCGTGCCAGGAAACTTTAAGGATATTCTCCTATAGCTGTGGTTTGTCTACTAGCAGTGTTTAGCTTCTCGTGGCTGCTTCCCCCTGGCGGTTCGGTATATCTTTATAGATTGCAATGAACTATATTTGTATTAATTTGCTCTAAACCTGCACTAATGTAACGCGCTTTATTCTCAGTAATTTACTTCCAAGTATACATTCAAACAAAAGCCGCATTCTTACTGATCTTATCTGAGAATATCGTTACTTCATGGTCATGAGTCCCACTGTTTATTGTTCTGTCCTGCATTCGACATTTCTTTGCCTTTATTATTTTTATTTCCTCAACCACGTAATCTTATATACAGAAGGTATTATAATATACCCAAAACATAAATATCGAGATTTCAGTGGAGTGTTTTGAGGCCCCATGAACTCTAAGAAATGCTTGTGTCTATGCATGCGTATGAAGCATAATAAAAAAGGAAAAGCTAGTTAAATGCCAAACTTAGTATTTAAGTTAAATATCCTATTATGATGCGATAAAAGAGTTTTAAGAAAATCTCTTCAGCCTGGAGTGCCCTTTACAATGTAAGCTTTTCGTAAATTTTTATCCTCTAAAATCGTCTTCAGCGATTTTGGTCCAAATACCATGATACATGAAATTTATATCTTGAATTTTCTACGTATGTAGGTAAACTGTATTAGATAGATAAAATCATACTACACAAAAAATGGAGATCACTTGACATAACCTTTTTGAGGAATAAGCCATTTCCATTTGAGGTCATTATTTTGAAATGTTCGATGCTTTAAGGACCAGTTTTAAACATATGACTAACATTAATCCATTTGAATTTAATACGAAATATGTAGTGCAAACTTTAATTTTTTAACCTAAAATACACAAAGAAATAATATTTTACAGGAATGGTATGTCGAAGCTATATAACAAGAAATTGTAGTAGCCAAGTAAATATAAGCATTCGTTTTAATAGGTGTACATTATTTATACATAGAAGTATCTGTGGTGATTTATAATTCATCCTTTATCCGTACCTATCTCGTTTGTTTGTTGAATACTTTCATAGATATTGCTGTGCTTTAAAAACTGTGTTGGGAACGTTTATCTTCCGAGAATCACAAAAGGAGTCACTCATTGTGCAGCAGGTGTAAAGGTGTCGAGCAAATTCAGGATGTCTCGCATTTTATGGAATAATATGGAGCATACAGTAAACAAGATCTCTCGCTTAGTTCAGTATCACGCGGTCATTGGTGACGTAACGTAGGTGTATAATGGTGAAAAGTTAATACTAGACACTGACGTCACACATTGAAGTATATGTTCACGTAAGAGCTTTATTATACTTTATGTTTTGCATAATATATTGTGTAAGATATTGGTCGGGAACTGACACTTATTGAGTGGGTCAGCATTTTCCTTCAGTTACTCATTCAACTACTCTGGCTTACTTTAACTGGCTTATTATAAAAGTCATTTATTTATCCCTCTATTTCAGTGCCACTGCATGAATTCAATAGAACATTATACGTACAACCTTTGTCTACCCACCAGCGTTGGATACACACGATATGCCTGTGTACAGCGTCGCTTTGTCATGATTGCTTACTTGAAGCTATTTTTTTAATTTAAAGGTGTAGGGCATAACAGCAGTAAAAATAATAGTAATAATAGTAATGATAATAAGAGTAATAGTAGTAATAATAGTAGTAGTAGTATAACTGCAACACTGTATTAGATTATATTACATTATAACAACAATAATAATAGTAATAATAAAAATCATAGTAATTTGTTTGACTATAAATCTAACATACAAGCATTATGCGTTAAGTAAGTTACTTTGTGTTCAGTGTTTATTTGGTCAGGATAGTGGTTTTCTGACGAAGTAATTCAAATCGCGGTCCCCTCTGCATGTGTGTGTATGTTGAAAGCCACAAACTGAAATGATTAAAAGTTTATACCACCCTGAAACCAATGGAACATTCTAACCACACTCAGTAATTACCGCGCATGAGTTTGAAACATACCAAAGAAGTGGCACAGACTTAGGATTCTCTTTATATAAAAGGAATATTATCAATTTAATTTATGTTAATATCCATAAATATTTTACTACTTATAAATCGGTTAAAACTGCACGATGGAAGTCAATTACATAATGGGAAATAACACTAGCTACTTCTATTATTAGAGTGTACTTAGTGATCACATAGAAAATGGATAATTTGAAGGAAAAAAGAATTATTCATGGTTTATTATCCGAAAGGCAAATATTACTATTTGGAAAGCTTAATTCAAACAGACCTAGTCCTAAACTGAACTACAAGCACACAACGATAAACCTGGCAATATCTGGATTTACTGCTATATAGTCAATATGCTGTACTTGTGGTGTTAAAACACAGTAAGTATACACACTATACATTTAAGGTTATTTTTAAAGAGGCTTAGTATCTGCTTCTTTTAGCATTTATGTTGCTCTCACACAAAATTCGCATGCTTATTAAGAGACTGGCAAGTGCCATTCCTCACATTTTGCTGGCTCTCAACACAGCTCCTTAATTGATGAATATGTAGTAGGCCAGTTTCTTAAAACAAGTTTTAGCTGACCTATATTCCTTACAATCTCGTAGAAAATACCCCAAATTATCAAAAAATAACCAATTGAATTCCGAACATATTTAAACCTCTCTTTGTATAAGAGTGCCAAGGGACCGTTCTGAAAGTTGCAATTGCTCATGATATCAAACGAAAATGTGTTTGAAGTATTATTGTTCGACTCTAATAATGTTTGCCTTAGTCCGCACATCCAAGATAATTCCTACCGTACCATTAGGTGTTCGTGTTCAGGAACTATTTAAGTTGGTGCTTAGATTAAACAAATTACGTGACCAAGTTTTCTGACATATCCTTCAGATACCACACGAAAGAAAATTTTTGCTGTTGATACAGAACATGTTATAGCAAATACAGAGTAAAGCTTACAAAATAATTATTTAATTATTTAATGTAAAGATTACATTACCAAGTGTGTACCTGATGGTCTCCTCTTTGTGTAATATTTATTAGGATGGAGGAATGTGTCAATGACTAAGGAAATAAATTCAATGTGTAATTAGTTGCTATGTTTAATCTAAACACCTCAACCATGTTTTAATGAATGTATTAGAAACCTTTTTAAGAAAATGGAAATCCTGAAAAAGCATTCGCTGTACAATTCTAACATTTTATTCTTAAACTGAAATTAATATTTGACCTTCATCACTGGTCTTAGACTACGCTCGCGAGTACGCCCACGAATAAACAAGCAGTAGTCCTCCTAAATGGTTAGGAATTGTACTTACTTAGGTAATTATTAGCAAAGCTAAAGATTGACACAAGGATCCTGCCATTCTTTAGTACTTTAAATGTCTGAAATATAATTTTAGCAGAATCCAGTATGGGAGGGGATCCATCCCCTTCAGCTGCCGTGGTGCGCGCACTGCGGACACTTAGCACTCGTGGTACCTCTGACGTTACTAGATGAACCTCGGGGTGAACTGCCGAGCCCCTCCCGTCGGGGAGCGGTTCGGATTGGTTTGGACTCGAGGAGGCAGTGTGTTCCCAACTCCCACGGGAAATTGGGTACCTCCGGCCAGGTTACGGCCGCCCGGAGGGTGTAGAGTGTTGCCTAATAAGTCCCGGGTACTAGCCCGCAGAGCCAGTAGAAGGGGTGCCAGATCACCAGGCGGCCCCACCGAGGTTTTTCGGTAGTCTTCCCTGCGGGGTTGACGCACGTAATTGGCGTATCCACTGCCATCCCGTCTTGACATTGTCAACTGGAGACTTTTTAAGAAATCAGGTATTGCCCTATGGAAAAGCCCCGGAGTATACATGGCTCCCGGTATGAAGGAGGCCAGAGTCTTTGGACCTACGGGTCCTGGACTGATTGGGTAGAACCTATGCACTTGACCTTAGGAGAAGCTGTAGCGAATATTGAACACCGCCGAGTAGGTTGGTTCAAGTCCGCATTTGTGAGGTAATGGATCCGATTTCCTTGGCCGACCTACCTGACCCAGTGGGTTTTTAGTGGATTTTCCTGCGTCGCTAGGTGAATGCTGGGTAGGTTTATTGCATCCCCGAATTTCCTGTCCGTCCATTTCATCCCCATTATCATTTCATATGATCTCTCATCTGGGGATCTCTTTCAAGATAGAAGTGTCGGCAGGTGTCTCGGCGGTGCATGGCAGGATGATATGCTTGGAGTGTCCCACTTCCTACTCCGGTAGGTTGCCAATCTCCAAAATGGCTGCTGGGACCCCTTCCGAACCACAGTACGAGGGACAACCGGGGAATGTTTCTAAGTAAAATGTAGGGACCTGCCATCTGCATTGTCGCGCTTTCTTGGGACGGCCGCCCTATCTCTCCTCTCGCCTCATCCATCCTCCCGCGGATGCCCCATTCGCAGCATAGGTACAATAGATCAAGACTGGTCGCACTGCCGAAACCCCTTTTCCCATAGGGGAGCGGATTCGTCCCCTTCAGATGCTTTAGTGCGAGCGCTGCGGACCGTTAGCACTCGTTGTAACTATGACGTTACTAGAGGAACCTCGGGCCGAACATTTGAGCCCCTCTCTGAATGGGAGTTGTTCGGATTGGGTTGGTCTCCAGGGGCAGTGTGTTCCCGTAACCCGCGGGAAATCGGGTACCTCCGGCCAGGCTACGGCCGCCAGGAGTGGGCAGAGGGTTGCCTAAAAAGTGCCGGGTACTAGCCTACAGAGCTAGTAGAAGGTGTGCTAGATCACCAGGCGGCCCCACCGATGTTTTTCGGTAGTCTTCCCTGCGGGTTTGACGCGCGTAATTGGCGTATCCTCTTCCTCACGTCTTGACGTTATCGTCGATGGGGAGGGGGTACTTTAGACTCCAGGTATTACCCCAAGGTAAGACCGCCGGAGTTTTCCATCGCTCCCAGGTAACAGAGGCCGGGATCTTCGTACTTTCGGAT
Organism: Mantis religiosa; assembly: GCA_030765055.1. Classification (NCBI taxonomy): domain Eukaryota; kingdom Metazoa; phylum Arthropoda; class Insecta; order Mantodea; family Mantidae; genus Mantis; species Mantis religiosa. Next base: position 202,203,416 of record CM060947.1, on the reverse strand, counting down.
AGACCTCACTGAACTTTTGCCGAAACCCCTCCGGAGCAATCCTAGTCCTAGTCCTAAACTTCTCACCTCACTCCTTCCTCTTGGGTGATGCTCCGTCATATGTATAGAAATATTTCAACGCTTAAGATGTCAATTACGCCTTCGAACCGTGCCTTATTGCTATAGATGCCTTTCAAAAATTTGAAATTCCAACTTTGGTTGAAAACGGATTTGAATTGAGGTAAATAAAGCTTCAGCATGTATCAGTCGTACTGTCAAAGTTTATTTCTGCATCGGCTGCTGCATACGAATATTATAATCCTCATTATGTATGCACAAGTATATCTTTTCATATATACAATTAGCATGAAGTAGATAAATGTGGGCTTTATATATTGGTAATTACCAGAAAAAATAGTGCACTATCAAACATAAAATTTCATTAGAATTGCCACAAAGTGCCATTTTATTAAATTTATATTTTAGTTCTACCTTATACTATCCCCTATTGCTAATAATGAATCCCTGCGAGTTAATTTTTATTACTGCGTGAAAAATTATGTAATTCCGTACCTGGAACATGTTCTCGTCTAGTTTGATTTATTTACACTGTGCGGAATGTCGATTACGAATTAGCTGCAGTTAATACAGACCATTAGCAAACTTTTATTCCGCTTTATGACTTTTAATTGGAATTGAGGGAAGTGCACAACTCGTGTTTTATTTTTGCGACATCAGTGTAAATCTGTATTTTATTTTGTGCAAACATTTGGCTGATTAATTGAAACACATCTCCCGATAACCTACTATATTTAATGTGTGACATACATGTTTTCTTTAATCGCCAAAATATTCCTTATGTTTCATGCAATTCAATTACTCATTGTGAATTTTTACCTATAAATCTTTTAAATTAAACCTGTGTTTAAGCTGAGGAAGGTCTCTGAGGTGTAATAAGTTTGTTGAAACATGCAAATCACTGGACTAGCAACTCTTCAGAACATTTGGTAACACATTCTGTAAAGTATAACATTTCTGTTGTTATTTTGATGTATGTGGAAAAATTATGAGTGCTTTGTCGTAAGCAAAATAAAGTGTCTTTCTTAGATGTGGTTTTAATCCATCCCCTAACATTGGGCGACCGTGACAGGATGAGATGGACAATTTAAATAAAGAAAGATCGAGCATGATTGTTTACGCGAATGGCGAACGCATTTTAAGAAAAATTAAGGGACAGCAATTCCACAACGCATGATCTTGAGGCAAGCTTTAAAATACTGGAAGACAAAGTTGAACGACTTTTAGAAGTGGTGAGCTACTGCAAGAATATCGTTCGATTGAGAAGTTCAAGATTTGGTCGAAACCGAAGGTTACCGCGAACGATGGACTGCACAGAAAAGCTCAAGATGGGAGAATCCCAAATCGACTGCGCAGAAAACTCAAGATGGGAGAATCCCAATCCAGATAATTGACTGCGCAGAAAACTCAGGATGGGAGAATGTCAATCCAGATAATGGGCTGTGCAGAAAACTCAAGATGGATGTTCAATCCACCTACTACTGCATGATGGGGCTGATGGTGGGAGAGAATGGTCTGAATGATAAAGGAACCCCTGCGTTGAAATCTCGGTCAAGCTTGCTTGTAATATGAGGAATTATGCACAGTTTTATGTGAATTTGAAGTCATTGAAAACTCTCAACCACTTACCTATAATGAAAAATCTCTGTCGTGAAAGTTTGGAATTGCAAGGCGCATTAATTTTAGTCATGCATTTAAAGTTATGTTGCAATTCAAAAGCCAATGTTTAAATAACTAGGTGGGAGAATGTTGACATATGCAAATCACTAGACTAGTAACTCTTTTGAACAGTTGGTAACACATTCTGTAATGTATAGTACTATATGAGCAAGATTTCTTGAGCGCTGGATTTACGGTGTAGTGCGGTTAGAGGGGAAGAGGAGAGGGCTAACACGCTTTTGTTGCTGCAGTGTGGTCAACCTAGAAAAAACACAATTCAACCAAATTGCGGAAAGATACGCGAAGATATGTGCCAAAATTATGAGATGTGGCACCAATGAATTGAACTCCATCCGATATGCTGTATGCTTATGTATTTCCTGTTATGAAACACATAAAAGTAGAAAACAAATATTATGGCAGTTATAAACACTCACTCACTTTATGAGTCTTCGATTTCCAAGTCTACTGCGTCACTTTCATCGCTGGTATCCTCTGATGTGTTAAAATTTCATTAATTGCATTTTCTATTACACCATCGTTTCTCCAATATTTCATTTCCAGCTCTTCGATCTTCCTATCATATCCATCCCAATCCGTCGCTTCAATAGCAGGTTTCCGCAGCCTTGAGGCTTTCGTTAACATTGCGTACTTTGTAAACATTCCTTATTTTTGCCAACGCGAGCTCATTGGAATTCAGATCACATTTATACGGAGAAAGATGAAAACATAACCTTGGTTTTAGATTTGTTGTAAACTGGCAAGCTAATAATTAACCTCAAAATTGCTCAAAAAGAAATGGCGTGCGTGTGAAAGCTTAGCATATTAGTCAATAGATGTCACAGTGTGTAGCTCATGTCCTGTTTAAAATTTGTCATCTGTGTTTACGGAAATAGACGAAACCTACCGAATGAGGAGTTGGGACCCGAAGGTTCAAGAAATCTTGGGCATATAATACTTATTTTGTTTTGCTAATCAGTGGAAAAAGTATGAGTGATTCGTCGTAAACAAAATAAAAGGGTCCTTCTTAAATGTGATTTTAATCCATTTGGTAATAAAGTTGACGTGACTAAAACCAGAAAAACGAATACATTCCGATATTAAATATACACAGGGCTTCACAATTATCGTTATGTTGAAGTAATTTAGAGCGATTACCAAACTAGTATTACTACAAAAGCGTTCCTCAGACACAAAATATAAAGTACAAGAGTACAAATTGAGGTTAGATCATTTAATTTTATAATTATGAAGAAAGAGCAAATACGCTGTATTTGTAATATACTAAAGCATTGCAATATATATAGTGGATTTTAAGGACACTCAATGCAGGTTATAGAAGCTTTGATTGTTAGTAGTTATGAATTTTGGTTAACTTTCTTTGTATATAAATCAAGAGCGTAATGGTAATATTAAATGAACTGCTGTGTTCTTGATTCTATGGTGAAGTTCACAGAAAAGTAATCGAAAAAACCAACAGACTAAAACATAATGGGCAAATATGTACAGAATATTTAAAAACGGGAATTATTTGTAAAATTTATTTCTTTGTTTCTTCGAAATTGTGGTTTATTACTGTTATTAAATATTGCTTGAATATTGTGCTCAACATTTAAAATTATTGGAACCAAATTCTTCCACTCTAAAGTGCAGAGATAATTAAGGTGTTCAAATATTTGTATTTCATAATATGTAAGGAGAGAAATTTTGCATGGCAACACGCTATTTTACGAACAAGATGTTAATTATAAAGAGGACCATTCATTTACCATTTTTTAATTTTATAGTATCCTTCAATATAAAACAGTTACTTTCTGTAACATCCCATAATCAGCTCTTGATAGTCCTGAAATTAGGTAAAAATAATGAGAAAAAAATAATTTCAGATAAATAATGTTGCACACAATTGAATTATGGAATATATATTGCCTGAATTCAAAGCAACGGTCAAGACAATTAATATCATTCCTGCCATTTATTCAGTATTTAACTTGGCTTAATATCCTACAAAACTAAATTTTGGAGACAGCTGTTTCCTGACGTTCTTGATTATTCAACAGACTTAGCAGATCGGGATCAGTTCTGGAAGTGAATAATTCATTCCGTTTCTCACAATCTCACTTCTGCAATTGTAGCTTTTCATTTCGCCGTCACTCAGCATACTAAATGGGTTATTATCGAGTAATGACAGTGATGATCACATTCTCAACGTAATGTTGACAGCAGTACCCCTTGCTGTGTGGCGATGGGGCTGGGAGCCGACACTAGCTTTGAATTTCAATAGAATCTGTGATTTCTGCATTCCTCTACTAAGCCAAGCTAATAGCGCCTTTGTTGTTTTTTTTTTTTTTTTTTTTTTTGCTATAAGTGAGGTACAATATATTTTATGTTACCTCGTTCGTGCAGTCATACATACTATATACCTAGTTTGGGAATGTATTGCAACTCTATCATGTAGTATCTTGCGTTGTTGTAGTATCTTGACATAGTTTCAGATATCTATGAAAAATCCGCTTATTATGCTTAAGGGTATTGTAAACTTTATACATTTTATTTTCCATACTTAAAGTAAGTGACTGTATCAGCTCCAATGTAGAGCATTTTTATTTCAGATAAAAAATCTTATAAATATTGACCTTTTCAAAATTATTGGTAATCAGAATTGGACGATAAAATTACCTGTAAGTATTTTATGGGTAGTATGCATTTAATGTATGTAATTAGAGAAACTGTTTTATAAAAAGTAAAAGAAACTGGAATGTTACATTTTTACAATGCATTATGAATACTTTCCTTCCTTTCAAGTTTCTCATTTTAACTTCATCTATTTTATCATTTCTTCTTTGAAAACGTAATTAACTACTTTACTTTTGTAGCAAATAACTGTTGTTTGCTGAGCTGTATTTAATGGCCAAACATATTTCTTTTAACACAATATATTAACATCAGACTTTGTTCTTCATAGAATTTCTAGATGGAAGGGAGAAAACAAAGGAAAAATAAATAAGAGCCTTTCTAAGAAGGTTGGGGTACTGTAAATAATTTTGAACTACCTAGTGTTTTTCTTTGTTGTTTTAAGAGTGGACAAAGTGCTTGAATCAGCATCTCAACAGATATCTATACCAAAATATTGCGGATCTGTTACGATATAAATAGATGGGCACAAATACTGACTGTTATTGGGAAATGTTGGAATTATTACGTTAACTACCTCTTGCTTATGCTCCTTTACTATGATGTAGATAAACTTTCTTATGCTTAACAGGCCTACCCCGCTGTCAACAGCGAGTAATCTAACATTGCCATATCCCTAAAGAGGAAATATGGAATTGAAAAGTGCCAGTCTCAAGAAGCCGTCTTATAGTAGATTATACAGAATATTGGATATAATTGTTAATTCCTTATTTATTTTCCCTTTGGAAATTGTTAACGAAAATTCTGTGTTATATCCAGCGCAATTGATAATAGCGAAAATAACAGTAAAAGTAGCCTTTGCTACTCAATCTGCACGCAATTAACTACAACGTTTGTAGAAATAGTTCAAATATTCCCTTCCTATAATAGAAGTGTACGAATACATTAGGCCGAAGAGACTGGTCGCTTCTTATCTGTTTATATCACACACACATACAGAGAGAAAGAGAGAGAGAGAGAGAGAGAGAGAGAGAGAGAGAGAGAGAGAGAGAGAGAGAGAGAGAGAGAGAGAGACAGAGAGAGAGAGAGTGAGTGAGAGAGAGAGAGAGTGCTTCTTTGAGGAAAGTGAAAAATTCAAACCAATATTAAAGAATATCTCGGAAGTACTTTCCAAAAAAATATGTGGTTTATGCTTTAACTAGATCTATATTTCTTTGCAACAGAATTTTCTTTGTCTCTTATAGTTATACAAAAGTATTCCAGGAAGAAAAGGACCATAGAGACTATTCTTAGAAAATTCAGTATATGCATTTAATTTGTCTAGAAGGTCTATTAAACATTCACTACTTTAATCCAAAACATTGAGCTGTATTTGAAAGATCTAAAATGTCCAAAACTGTTTTCATATGAAGGTAACTTTAGTAGAATGATTGTCTTGATCATTTTTATTTCGTGTCTTTAGACGTTGCTGACCTTAAGTACCAATTTTTTGTCAGTTAATTGAAGGAGATTAATCATTTCTTCACACTAGCCGTGTATAGGCTAAGGTCTTTGATAGATAGAGTAAACGTGCAAAATTCAATGCCATGGCCGGGATTGGAACCACGGATCTCCTGGTTTCCGTCCAGTCGCTCTGACCCATTGAACTACCATGGTCAAAGTGCCATCTTGACATTAAATTCTCCATTTGACTCGTATATTTCCCCGGTAAACCACTAGGGTCTCTCGCATTTGATATCCTGGCCATGGAATTGAAATTTTCATGTTTAATCTATCAACGATCTTAGCCTATACACGGTTAGTATGTATAAATGATTAATTTCCATCAATTAACTAAAATAATAAGAGTTAAATGATTAAGCCTAGGACTCAAGTACTTACGATGGTAAGTTGCCACAAACGCTGTATCTCGAATGCGAGAGCCCCTAGTGGTTTCCCGGGGAAGTATACCAGTCAAATGGAGAATTTAATGTCAGGACGGCACGTTGGCTATGGTAGCTCAATGGATTAGAGCGATTGGACGGAAACTAGGAGATCTGTGGTTCAAATCCCTCCATGGCATTGAATGTTTCGTTTCATGTTGACTCTATCTAGCAAATCATGTTTCGGAATTATGCTCTTCTGGTACTGTCTCACTCTCTCTCTGCCCCTCTCTCTCCTATTGCACACATACACACATACTTACAGGCCTCTTCCCCCAAAATTTTCCTTGAATGCATTGGGTATTTCCGCGAAATCTCAATATCGAATTTTCGGTTGGGTGCACCTTATCTTCTGTACACTAATTATAAACATGTTAGAGGAAGTAGTAGTCAAAGTTTATATTGAAAATCATTTGTTTATATTGTTTGAATATCCTTTATCATAACTGTGAACTACAGTGCCTTAAGTGCACTATCAGTAAATTTACTTCAATTAAATGGAGATCCCATGGGACTAGAATTTTCATTTATTCCATGCACAATATGAATAACTTTATAGTACACAGATATTACTAATTATGTTGTTGCTACGTGGATCAGTGTGTTTCACATATAAAGCAAATACATCGATGAAACCCACTGACGCCCGCCTCGGTAGCGTGGTGGTAGAGTGTCTGCCTCACGTTCAAGAGGTCCCGAGTTCGAATCTCGGTTAGGGTGAGTTACCTGTATAAGATTTTTCCGGGGGGATTCATTATCCTGAAAGACGAATGTTGGTTAGCTCTAGGCTCCGTGGACTCCGGACTCATTTGAGTATCATTTCACCCATTTCGTTCACCGTCCGCTACGACTTAACGTTGGAGGACGTAAATGACACAAAAAGACTACCTAACCAGAACTAAGTCAAACCTATACAACATTGCTGTCAACTTAATTGCTCAGATGCCTAGCTGCACAAATTTGAGTGAGGTGTACCGCGAAGTAGAAACTGCCCCTCTAAAATCCACGAAATCGACCAATGCCAACTCTAAGCGGCTTTCCAATAAGGCAAAATGCCCACTCCTTTCGGTTGGAAGTGGTTGTGCCACTTAGGCGTGTTAAATCATCTGGGAAAACAGCCGGTAGGTAACTTCGATCGCGTCCCTCACACCATGCTTCTAGCTATCCAGGCTAATACAGAGAATTCTTTTAGGCGTATCTCAACACCGTGTGGGTGGCAGCGGCAGTCAAAAGTGTCCACCACCCACGGGCGTCGGAGACCAAAGCAATTAGAAAATCTCCACTACGAGAGGGGCTCGAATGTTTGGCACTACGTAAATCTGGTAACAGCAGAAGTACCACGAGTTCTAGGGTTCCGCAGCGCTCGCAACTTAGCAGCTGAATGGGTAGGAATCCCGCCTCTAGGAGTATTAATGATAGCAGACTGCTCAGCTGGTAGAACTCTACAGAACTGAGACAAAGTTACAAATCACCATAGAGGACCAACTCAATCAATCCGCAAGTCACATGAGAATGTTTACGATGATCTATGTCCTCCATCAACAATTGTATGCTACTTTTAGACATTACTTCAAGGATTGTAACTGAAATCCAACCATTTGAGGTTCGAAGAAAAGCACAATTTCACATGAAACTTCATCAAGCAACAATGTCTCATGGGACCACCAAGGAACAGTCGTGGGTGAGACATACACCCACGCCACCTTCCCTGAAATAGGCGCTAAGAGCAAGCAGACCAAAAAAAATAGAAAGCTTTAAGTAATACAAACATATGCCATACCACACACATCCTAATTCCATATTCTCCGGGAGGCAGTCAGAGCCTTGGTCATGGCTGTCTACCGACTACTCCTCACTCGCTGCCGGCGAAAAGCTATACCACACTAATGATTGTGCTTCTGCGGAATCCAAATACTGTTCTCTACTCCTCTCTTCTTACACCCCATACTCGAGCCATTCCATATCCCGATAATCCACCTTCACTTGTTAATTAAGCTCTGATAAGGGTAGGTATACGTTTAAGGCACTTCGATCCGTCCAGATTGCTCCAGACACAAAGCAACTTCTCACTTATGTACCCCTGAACCACCATAGCTGTGGAAGAACGCTCTGGAAGATATATCTGTAATAGACCACGACATAACAGACCTTAAAGTTGTATTGACTCGCCACGAACACCTACTATCTCTGATTCAAGCTATTATCATAACAAAAAATGTAAAACCAACAGAAGTTAAGAATCGCTAAAGGTCTGTTAAATAGGAGTCCGTGTATGGTCTGCAAAAGTCAAAAACATGTAAGAATAATGCGGTAGTTGGTTTCCTGTGACGTATCTAATTAAAATGTAGTGACAGTAAATATTATTATATTCCGTCCTGGCTGAAATGCTCGAGATTCTTATGCCCATTATGGTTAAAAAGAATCTGATGGAATAATGGGTCTTTGCATGAGTAATTTATAGAGCAGTATGTATTTAAGTAATGAAGGATATAGGAAGTTTGGACCTCTAAATTACCAGTGAACTTAATTTTGAACTACTGCTGCTAACGCTCTTTCCAATCCGTTGGTGCGTCGATCAATTAAGTAGTTTACCGAACCTATTCATTAATGAAATTGCGGTAGGCGCTTCCACAAGAGGCACTCTGCATAGTTGTGGCCTACTTCGATTGGGGCGGAGCACCCCGTCCTCATTCGACCTCTCAGCTCACCTCCCTGCACATATCATATTAGCTAGCCTTATCCGTTGTTTAGGGGTTAACCCTAACTAAATTTAAATTAATTATTTATTGGTCTATATAATTCAATATACCTTTGCAGTTATTTAATTTTTTCGGGGAATTTTGTGGTTGTCATTGAGCCATTTCTTGCTGAATAATTAACACCACAGAAATATTGAACACCAATTATGTTAACAGCTTTCTTTGCCAGAAGATTAAATTCACAATTGTGAATTAATTTTCTTTATATATAGCTCTTACGTTTCTCATATTACTTCAACCACCAATATATAAAATGTTTATATTAAAATAGTTTATTTAACAACATTGAAATTGACCCTTATTATATTTATGTCAATTTATTTAGAACACTTGTGCTGCCTTTCAAATGAACTACCAAAATTTTAAATCTCTTTCACACAAACTAAAATCGCACACACAGTAGAGTTTAAATATATTTATATACCTTTTATATATATTTTTACTGGTTTATCTATATGTTATTCATTTCGTTTCTTTTATTGTGTTTTACGAGGTAATTCTAATTCAGTGCTAATATTAGTTTTTGAAGAATAATTGGATAAATTACATTCCTAAAACTTTATCCACCGATTACTGATTATCTGTATGCCTTTTCAAAACCATATTTTGAAATAGTTTACATAAAATAATATAGAGCTATAGGTAAGTTACTACAAGTTTCAATTGTGTAAGCATATTTTTAGTCGTAAAATAGAAAGGATAAACCGACGCAAACGTTGAAGTAACTATTTATGAGGATTTCAACGTTTTCTAAACCTTGGCACATTTGTGAAGGATTTTGTTACGATGATCTGTACACGTTGCTGGATGAGCTTGTCTGTATAACACAAATGGGATGAAGTCGCAGTCTCATTGTTATGAATAAAGCATTACGGTCGTAGAGGTACATTCGGGCTTGTTTTACTCTGTATTGACGGAAACGTCACAACACGTAATTGAGTGTGAGAGCTAAAATATCAAAAGACGTAAGGCACGGAATAACGCATCACTTCAGTTGCCTTGGAAACTAGCTTTTGTTCGGTTGCCATGAATCAAGGCGCCCAATGTAATTGTGATGTCAGTGTTTGGTATGGTGGCCAGAATCGGAACAACCTCTCACCAACCGGTATCCACCCACGCAACTGTCCCACAGGCTGTTACAAAAATTCAAGGTACACATATTAAGGGACACCGGGACTGAAATTTCTATTTTCTATATTTCTATACCTACAAACTTCAAATTCTGCATGCCTAAAGGGTTTTATATTAGAAAACACCACACCAAGTTTCAGTAATTTCTGATGATTAGTTTTGAAGGAATTAATTTTTTATTATTGTTTTAATTAAATTTTATCGCAGTATTAAAATTAATGCATGCGCATCACTAATTATTCTATTGCAATAACTCTGTTATTTTTTCATGCCCACTAACTATATAAACAACTGCAGTCTCTGTCTGGAAGAACAATACATTACTTTTAGGAAAATTATTTTTTTAATTATGCAGAACATTGAATTGAATTTTTTAAATATTTTTTTGCATTTAAAATTTTGTTACAGCCAAACCAAGTCTTAAATCCTATAGCCAGAGACTGAAGTTGTAGACCCATACATGAAGCACATGCTGAAAGAAATTCAGAGCCATAGCTCAAAAATTAATGCGTGTGGATCAGATAATGTATTAAAAAATGTAAAGTGGAGAAAAATCAATTTTTCTAAAAACATGCACCAAAAATAAAGTGAACAGTACCTTACTACATTAGAATTGCCCTGAAGCATATGTGAGACCCTCCCTCTTTTGTCTGGCAAGCTCTCTCTGCATTTTTGTCTGTTTTTCTTTGAGGCGAGCTGTTTTCTTATGTTGCAATGAAGATCGCGTGCTCTCGTATATTCTGCGTTTGTCACGTCTCTTCACAATTTTCTTCTGCACACTTGTCACTGCACTGGTGGTTAGCTCACATTTTAGTTCCTGAGTTGCAGAACAGCCCATATTAAACTCTGCTACTGCAATTGCTGCTGCAATTTCTATTCTCCTGCAGGATACAAAAGTAATTTTGGGACATTTTCTCCAAATTAGTGCATGTAGTGACTCATTTTGATTTTGAGTAGCACCACGCACACACCTTGACAACAGTTCATCACTTGCTAGTCTTTGATAAACAGGTAATATTTTGCAAACTAACTGCTCTGTTAGTTTAACAGGCATCTTCTGATGGCTCATGGGTGTCTTTCCTTGTGCAATGCTTTTATTGTAAAAACACCAGGAGTCGACACCTTGGGGACACTTGCTATGTTGAGGCTTGGAATCCGTTGAAACATAATGACTAAGGGTTGCATAAATGGCTTCTTTCATTTTAGGGACACTAGGTATGTTGTTCACTATGGCATGTCTATAATAATTAGTTAATTTGGTAATGGTGGCATTGGTAAGTGTCCCAGATCCTCGCCCACCAAGTTTTACTCCCTTTTTCTTCCATGTTTCTACAGTGTTTCGCAGCCCACTTCCCATTCTTTTAGCAACATGGTTTATGCACTCCTCTTTGTGCAGGACAACTGTGTTACCATATATGTTTTCATTTGATAAATGATTAAATGTTTTTGAATCACCATCTGATAGTACAGTTGTGTAGCGCATCTTACACTCTGACACTGAACGTTTCCATAGTATGTCTGCAGCAAAAACCTCCATTGATGTGGATGAGCCCTCATAATTTTTGTTGCATTCACCACTAGATGAATGTCCCTCAAACCAAATGCAAAACTCTGGTGAATCATGTCCCAATTCTGTGGCTGTAATGGCACACATTGCACAATATTTGGAAACTACTGTGTAGTCCAGCACCATTCCAGTTAGAATGTCCATCACAATTCCTACATTATAGTTGGATGTATATCCCCGCTTGTGCCATGAACCATCATAACTTACAGAAACATCAATTACATTGTTCTCATCTGCAGTTTCATCAGCACCATTTAACTTCATGTACGCTCTTCTCACTACCTCCCTGGACTGAAGGAGAGCTTTTTCTTTTAGTTTTTTACTGTAAAAAGCCACCTCCTTCATATGACTGGTAAATGTTTTGGAATCCATACCAGACATACCTAATGCACAACAAAATTTTTCTAAGCCACTGTGACCTACACCCAATCCCAAAAAAGCATCCACAATTTTCCTGTTCACTTCAAAGGGAGGTCTCTTAGACTTTTCATCCTCAACTCTAGGACTAGAATAACTCTGCCCTGGGCTGAAACCACACTCACTGCACTTTAGCACTAACTTTACTGCAAAGCCATATTTTTCTCTAAATTGCAGTGTAAGTGAGCATTTAGTACACTCCCCACACTTTACATTGCTCAGAAGTTGATTCAGAGAACTGCTGTGCACCAAAATATACTCACTGTTTGCCCCTGCATTACCACAAATATATTCACTATTTACACTGTCATCTCTCTGAAATCTTGAAAATTTCTCCTGCGTTTTACAAATACTTACAGTTTCAATTACAGTAGCCTGCTCACCTATGTCCATTTCCAAATGTGAAGATGAAGTACTAGCATGTTCTTCTGTGTCCAACTGTGTATTTGAGATGGAAATCTGGTCTACAGGTTTCTTATTCCATCTGGCTAAACCACGTTTTTTTGCAAGGTCTCTTTTTTTGTTATTTCTACTCACCGGCTTATGCCAACGTGAAGAAGTAGCATGCATTATGCTGTTTATATATTTCACAACACACTACACCTTAGAAAAATCAACTAACTTGCTTACACACTTATTTCATAAACAGAAGCACATGTAAACAAAAGCACATTTCTCTAAAGGATGACGCCATAATACATTGAACCAAACACAGGAGTCAAAACAAGAATGAATCAACAAGTATTCTCTAAGTTTATTGCAAAAAACACAGAATAATCACATAGATTAAGAGTTGTTTTGCATTTTCTTAGTTGCGAGAACACTCAAAATATGTTGACAATTTTTTGTATGGCATTTATGCTTTGATATTTTCTGAGTAAAGACTTTGTATATAATACGTAGTAATAGTTCACCGAAGTGTCGCCAGATAGCAGCAAAAAGCTCTGCTGCAAGATTATAACACAATTTTAGAGGAAAAACCAGCCAAAAAACGATTAAAATTGGCAAAAAGAGTCCATCATGCTGGATAAGGAAGAAAGGGGGCGTTTAAATGGCCAGGCTCCGAGCATTTAAACCCTGCACTAGACCTTTAAAATGGCAGAAATCAAAAACTCTTACACAATTCAATATAGGAAGGTTTGGGGAACATTTATACGTATAAATCTAAAAATCGTAAATTTTGAGATTTTTGGCCTATTTTTCAGTCCCAGTGTCCCTTAAATAAATAGCCAATCAATCCCTAAAGGGCAAAGGCCCCCTGCTAGCCACGAAATATCTTAAACATGGAATGCTTTAATCAGAATTCTGAGATATAAGATTAATTTTAAACGGGGAGATTTTCCTAAACGTATTAGTTTCGCAACTTCTCAAAATATGTATCTTCAGTACCACGTTTAGCATTTATCCGAATTTCACTTTCTTCATTTATGCGGTGATAGCTTACAGTCACATACGTACGTTAAGTTAACCCAGACAGCCCCACGAGGGTCAAGGCCTACCAACTCGACTGCCAGCCTGATGGCCACTTGACCACGGCAGAGGTGCACGTTGGCCATAGTGATTCAGTTGGAGAATATAATGTCATGTCGGCATGTTGGTTATAGTTGCTCAAGGGTTAAAGCGGCTGGACGGCAACCAGAAGATCCGTGCTTCTAATCCCGGCTATGGCATTGAATTTTTCAGTCTGACTCTATCTTTCCATACTTTAGCCTACACACTTTAGCCAGAGTGAAAGTACAATTAATTTCCAGTATCTTTTTGTTAGGATGTGAATTGTTAAGATTTTAACAGCGCCACCGGTGTGCTGGAATGTCATACCGCAGGAGTTCCTTACATGCCAGTAAAGTTACTGATATGATGAAGACGACTTAAGAGCCGAATTTGAATCCCTGACCTCCTTGGAAACATTACGCCAACGCCCAACCAGCTAAATTACCTAGACCGACAGGCTGGGATGTCCAAACCAAGTGAACGTCATTACAAACACCTAGAGACAGTGTATTTTCTCTTCTACCTCTGCGTTCAGAAGAATTAATTACGAGATGTGCTGTGTAGGGGTGTTCGTGATAAGCGGCTATAACACTTGGATCCTAAGCGTCAACCCTGAAATGGCTGCTGTCAAGAAGGGAAGTAATTCTCTCCCTGCCGTGCTTTCAGCTCGTTTTACTTCCCGTCATGCGAGTCTACAACTTAATGCCCTGGTCTCAGGAACCAATGTAATCACTGCTTTACCATTTTCAGAGGAAAGCGAAGGCTAGAGCTTCTATCGTGCATTGAGGAAATGTCGTACGTTAGGAAATATTGGAACTAAGCTTTCAAATTTCCACCAACCTTATCTTTAATTTTTTTATTTATTTATTTATTTATTTTTATTTATTTATTTTTATCACTGCATTATAGTCTTTAATTCTACGTTATCTTTCTATTACTGCAATATTCAATACCAGAAGAAGAAAAGCTTGACCAAACTATACTGCATTTCCAATTGATATGCTCATGTCCATATATCAAGTCAGTGTAATTACACTTATCAAACAAACTTTACTACACCATACACATGTAAGTATATGTATTTTCTACGTTTTTCCTTTAACTAACCTTTCTTCTTTTAATTTTAATTTTTTGAGTTAATATTTGAAAATGTTAATTAATAATCTCAAACCCAAAAGACTGTATTCAACAAATGAATCCAAATTTTGTCGTTCTGGTACTTCTGGAGAAAGAAACAGCCTAAACAACATTTTTGGCACTCTTTTTAAAAAGTAGGTATAACGTTTCCGGTACGGCCAAGTCACAGAATATTTAAGACATATATTTCGGAAGCGAAATTCCCGGTGGTCGGGATTCTCAAGGCATAACAGAGCAGTCATCTGGCACTATTTGGCTGTTAGTTCCTGAGTAGTATAAAGATGCCTTGAGTCTTCCTGCAAGAGGATATTGGGTTTTTAATATACAATTTTGGTACAAAATGATCATTGGTGCATCCTTACAACGAAAGTTTGGCATTTCTTATTAAAATTGACCGCAAAGATGCTCTAAGCATGGATTTTGCTTTCCTTCCAAATACACCGGGAGACAATAAAAATGTTTCGGGCTTAAAAATAGTGAATTTACATGTATTTACATCTGCTGAATTCAAAAATCACCATAAAATGATTGATTAGCTCCTGTTTTCAAGATAAAGTGACATTTCATTTTTTAGAGTGGAGATTTTAAATTTGGGGGACTTTTTTGGGGAGTTGGCACACCTGTCAAAATACCGTAGATGACAACTACAAGAATTTGGTGACAGTGCTCCTGCTAAAATACCGTAACCTTGGATGTGACATGTCCCTTAAGATCCATTTCTCCCTCCCACCTAGACTTTTTACCTCCTAGTTGTGGACCTGTTAGTGATGAACATGGGGAGATTTTCCATTAGGACATTTCTGTTATGGAACAAAGATATCAGGGCTGTTGAAGTGAAGCAATGCTTGCGGATTACTGTTGGTCTTTGCATAGGGATTATGCGGAACTCCATCACAAGAGGCAAGCTAAAAGACGACGAAGTCAATAGGCCACCACATGACTCTCTTCAGAGACGACCATCTGCGAAGTATTTTCCCAGCAGTTTAGAACTCTTAGCCAGTTAAAAAAAATCAAATGCACTTTCATTGTTGTTAGCATGTATGTAATTAAAATGTATCCTTTTCTCTCAATCCGTAATTATGTAATACTTACACCTTGCATATATCATAGAAACTAGAGATAATAACAGTTTTCGTTGTCATATTTGTTTTTCTCAACCCAAAATTAGTAGGTATTGCCTCATTAAGTGCCCAGTGATATCGAACTACATAACAGTGGCCACGTGGTGCAGATAACACTTTAAATGTTGTTCAAAGACTCCATTAAAATACTATAATTATAAGTTGGTGATTGCATTTGGCAGATACTATAACTCATCTGTTGCAAAACATTAAAAGCTGGAATGATCACACATTGATTACTCATATTAAATTTGAGCAAAATTTGTTGTTGCAAGATTGAAATTCCTTTTATACGAGGGAGACTCAAGAGAAAACTGTGTAACTAAAAATAAATATTTCAGGCTATTGTTTAGTAATTTGCCTACGTTTTAATCTGTGATAAAATGAATAAGCAATAGAGGGTAAAATACTGCAGAAAACAATCCGGCCACAGTACCAGTCCAAAATGGCTGCCACTCTTGCAACATGCATCAGGAAGAACTATTTCTCATAAGTTTTCTAAGCAGCAAGGATACTAAATCTATTGAAAAGCATCAGAGAATAGTTCCAGTATGGTAATGCATGTGTAGAACTCTAGCAAGTGTATGACCGAAACGTAAATCCAGTTTATATGTTATATATAAGAGCTTCTCGTTCATCTAAATGACAGTTTATAATATTTTCAAATACTATAGAGTTCTGTGCAAATAAGTTGTGAAAACGTAGAGGTTTTATGAGATCACTCCACCGTAGACCTTCGCGTATCATATTTTCCTTCTTGATATATACGATATATTAATAAAAATATCGGAACCATTTTAAGAAAATGAAAAAGTATATTATTGTTCCTTGCAAAGGTGATTTTTACATGACATTTCCTTAGAAGTTGGTTTTGCTTCTCACCGTTGGAAGATAATTAAGACTGCACAATTTTGAATTTTTTGACAGTTAATTTTCACCTATGGACTTCACAGACACACAGTCACAGAAAAGCACACGGATAATTTTTAAACGTCTGCTTTTTTAGATTAAGGGGACCATAAGTGGTGCATTCCCGGAGAAAATATTATTTGGAATGTAGTAATTATTTCTTTAACCTAACATTCATTGTCCAAAAGAGCTTTTGCTTAAACAGCATTTTATCGTTTACTCTCAACAGCATCACATATTTGATTGTAAACTTACCTGTTCCGAGTTCATTATGCTAGCTAGCACCATCTTGTTTAGCGTCTCTATATTTGGCGCCTGTAGGTGTATTGAACGCCTCCTCGGAGTTTATATTAGAATATCGGGTAGCGTCATTACATCTAGCCCAAACTTAACGTCTTAACCTAGCCCTAAATCAAAACTGTTTCACACCACAGATTGAACTCTACGGCACATTCACACGCGAAACTCATGGCACGCAAACTTCGGAACCAATAGCTTCCAGTCTATTCTGGGAAAGTACCGGGTTATTGAGAAGTGAGTGGAACACTTAAAAAATTATAACTTATGAAGTACACAACGGTCAATAAATATTTTACATTCATAGAAATAAAGGTATTGTTATTTTGTATGATACGCCATGCAACGTTTGTTTTGGTTTAGGCCCCGGAGTTGAACAATATTTAAATATACTTAAATGTGTGGTTTAACAATCAATATGGACATGTTAGAATAAGCAAGAAAAGATATTGTTAAAATTCAGTAGGTCATGAGATGACGCTACATGTAAATGAATTAGTGTGAATGATTTATGATTTGTAGTTTTAGAAATGAGATTAAATATGTGACGTGGGCCAGTAGAAAATTAAGTCTGATTTGTAGTGATGACAACGAGTGAAGGAAAATAGCTAGGAAAGAAAGCATCTTTCGATTGTATAACGTCGAAGAGAATAGAAGTGTTCCGGATCGTAGAATATGTTGAAGCGAACGGACCAAAATAGAAGTTAAACAGGAACCTTAATTTCTGAAAATTGAAAAAATCGCGTGTGTGTTAAGACAAAAGAAATCTAAGAAAATAATTGTATTAGGACTGTAATAATTAGAATTGTATGAGAGTATGTTTAATCATCGCAGAAGTTGGACGTTCGTAAATTGCAGCGAGTAATAATATGAAATAATTCTTCAAAGCGTGTAGCAGAATAAGAAAATATCACCACAGCGTAGTGCATCATCATAGCATCTTCAACATTGCACCAGCTCCCCAGTACCCAAAACGCCTGTTTGAACATGATTTCCACAACGCGGGGCTTATAGATCATCTTCAATCATTCATGTGTAGCACCATAAAAATCCCGCAACAACCACCTTTGTTGATAAGGCAGACATCCAGGTGCTAAACTGTCTTCAATACGTACTCGCCTACTGATCCCTATATCGCGGTTCAAACATAGCCCAGATTGACGCATTTTTAGTGTGCTTCAAAGCGGCAGCCTCATTCCAGTAGACTTAGAGCACGTAAAAGGACATCTGCTGAACGAAGTTAAAAGCAAGGATGTTCTGCAGACATGATTTTGAAATTTGAAAGCATGGTTAACAAAGTACTTATTTTAAATTATGATCTGTTGGTTAGTTTACTACCAAATTTTAAGCTGTTTGACAGATAAATGATAAAGCTTGTATAAATTTCCTACCTGGTTGGAGGGTGTGATTACACTGCACTTTTCGAGGTTAAAACTAATTATGATCTTTCTTTCGACGGTATATTTTTAATTAATACGGTTTAAATAACACAATTAAGATTACTATTTACTAACTTTATTAAATGCTTTAATACCAACAATGGTATTTCGTTGAAAGGAACTCTTCTTTCTGTCAAGAGAAAGTGCTATGCCACTTCTCAGATATTATGAAAGCAGTGTAAAATCAAACACATGGTCCACTATAGGAATGTGAGATTAACGAGTATGCCTCAATCCTAGAGAACCCGAGTTCAAATAGCAAATGTAGGTGAGTCTTTCGATAGTTTCCTCAGGGATGTTGCTTATCTGAAGAGGAATACTTGATAAGTCTTAATATTTATGAACTACAAGTAAGTTCATTTAAGTATTATTTCACATATTTAATTCATCGTTAGGCATGGCCTTAAAGAACATTACAGCTTAGATTGATCAAATAAATGCAGCGTGGTTAGTGTAGGAATCGACGCCCGTGACGGTTACCGTACCGCGGTGGTCACCCGCTTGCTCGCCGATACTCGGGAGTTTTATCTTGCGGAACTAAAAACAACGGAACTTACTGTGCTATATTCATTAGAGAAGTAAGTATTCACTCTTATCACAAGAGCTACTGTAAATGCTGTCCATTTTGTGCTATACACAAGTCACACCGTCATAAAAACAAACTTGCATTCCTTTGATCAATTCCACTGCACAAATCTTACTTATTTCCCTACGAATGTTTTCTTTAAGTTCATATAAGGTACGTGGATTATTTGCATACATTTTACCTTTAACTGCTCTCCAGAAATAAAAATTTAATGGTCTCAGAGCAGGGTAACGGATCGGCCTGAATTTTATTGCCAATGATACAGCGGGGCTCTGTCATGGATGCCCCAGCAGTATCGCGGTCGCATTATCCTGCTGAAAATATGCATGTAATCTTTCAAAATATATCAGTTAGCCACGCAATGTACCTTAGATGAACTTAAGGAAAACATTCGTATGGAAGTAGGTAAGATTTGTGCAGTGGAATTGATCAAAGGAATGCAAGGTTTCTTACGACTGTGTGACCTGTGTATAGCACAAAATGGACCGTACTTATAGCAGCTATTGTCATTAGGGTGAGTACCTACTTCTGTAATTAATATAGCACAGTAAGTTACGTTGCTTTTTGCTCCGTGAGTTAAAACTCACGAGTATCGGCGAGCAAGCGGTGAGCGCCACGACAACTGTCGCGGACGTCGATTCTTAAACTAACAGCACTGTATATAAAATAGACCGGCAGAAACGTATGGAATTAAGGGACCAAGTTACATTATGGATCCAATCTGAGGGTTAACATAACCTTTTCCCCAAGAGATTTTTAAAACTGACACCCTTCATTTCTCAGTGCGTATAAATTTCAATAAATCTGTCCAAAATATGAACTTATTTTGAGGGGACCTAATATTACTTTCACTATTACTTTCCTATAGTATGTATTCCAACAAAAAAGTTGATACTCAAATGTGAACTTATCACCGCATTAATAAAGTGCTTCAGGAAAGGTCTGCATGAGTAGGAGAGAGAAGGAGTTATCTGTGAATAGCATAACTCAAAAACTAAAATTTGTTTAAATACGTAACTGGTATTTAAGTTAAGCATCTTTGTGAATGTTTAGTAATCTCTCCTATGCCAAACTCTCCTTACATGTTTCAATTTTTAAATTTCTCAAAAATGAATCTAAAAGTTTCATTGGAAACACTATGCATGAAGCAAACGAAAACCAATGAGCTTATTTTCTATTTTTATTGAAATTGAATGGCGTATGCTCCTTGTTTGAACATTTCTAGCGCGTAGAAGGTATTTCTCAGAGAAAATATATTTTTGTTTGTGTGCGCAGCCACTCGTGCACAGCGATGATATACCTCTTCATCGGAACAAAATGTTTTTCCTCCCGACGCCTCTTTTCTTCAAAGTGCAGCAACACTTGTTGACAGACATCAACGCGTGGGCTACTGTATGACAAACTAAGTATATCATATATATGTGATGGACAAATCATAACTAATGTTCCTATTTGCGGCTGTTTCAACTGACGCAAAATGGCGATTTTCCAGCACCAATTGCTTCAAATGCTGCAGTATGGTCTGGTGTCTTAAAGTGGTGTGGCTGGCTCTGGCGCAGAACGTCCTGTTGCAGCAGTTATGTGATTTCCTAGCCTGCTACAACACTGGCACATGGCGTATATGCAATACCATACTGTACTTTCACTCGCCAATGGATTTTATCGCTTTAGGCCTTCATTGAATCAGAAAATATATGACAAAACGCTCTTCTTAATGGGCGTGTGTCATAAGCGAGATGACCAATTTGAACTGGCATTGTCTGTACCAGCTAGTCGTTCTTTAAATTAATGATAGCCGTAGCGCCAAGCATAAGGGTGCGAAAAGTAAATTGTTCAATTTTTTAAAATTGTTTAAATATTTATTTGACTCCAATACGTATTTGATAGCTGTGCGACAAGTAAAACATATATTAAATCATTATAGTAATAACACTAGTTATTAACGATAACAATAAAATTCAAGATTCTGTCATTTACATTCTCAATTAATGTTGTAATTAGTACACAGTAAGACATAATCTTACCATCCTGAAGTTTATGTCTCATTAAAGCAGACGCTAGTTTGATGATTATCTTTTTGTGGTCTTAAGCTTTACTGAGATAACACACCCTTTGTTTTGAATTTTCAAGTGTGCATATGTTTTATTTCCTCCATCTAATAGAATATAGAAGGTTTTGAATTCAAACAAAGTATTAAATATCGAGATTTAACTCGAAGTGCATTTTTCTGAGGCTATTAATCCAGAAAGTACAGCGTGTGTGTGACTTTGAAAAGATCACTCAGAGATAAAACATTCGATAAACAACAAATTTGGGATTTAAGTTTAGTAATTTTCAGATGTTTGGAAAGGAAAGTTGACCTCTCCAAATAGCGTTTAT
This sequence comes from Mantis religiosa, assembly GCA_030765055.1. Lineage (NCBI taxonomy): Eukaryota > Metazoa > Arthropoda > Insecta > Mantodea > Mantidae > Mantis > Mantis religiosa. The sequence continues at coordinate 202,181,911 of CM060947.1, read as the reverse complement.
ATTAAAATAAGTTTCGTATTATTTTTATTTCTCAGGAAAATCTTTGCTATACGGATTTGAATTGTAATATGTTTAAGATGGAAATGAATAGGATGGGGTTTGTAAACATAAAAGTATACTGAAAAATGCAACCCTACTGTGATATTAGTTTCTTTTTAGTGTGCTGAGCCTTTCCACATGTTTAGGAGTTTTAAATGAGAAATAAAATACTCATCTAGAACATACTGAGGATAGTTTTTAACGTTCTAGTTATTTCGAAGAATTCTGTATAATTTTATGCCACTGATAAACGTTACGAGAAACAAAATCGTGTTACATCGAAGTGCAGAATGTTTTAAACAACAAAACGTATTCATATTAAATAATTGTGGCATCGTTCGCCACAGATGCCCCTTATTATTGAATATTTGTCGTATTGTTTGTCCTTATGTCGTGGAAAAAAATAAATTTAACGGACAGTGTAAAGTGAAAAAAAAAATTAAAAATGTTAGAAACATTCGGTTTCCTCTATCCCATATGTTAAGTATCGGTGAGGAATCTTGGCTGGACCGATTTCGCGTGATGTGGCCGGCCGACTAGTTTGCTCCTGTGTTCACGATGCGTTCACTCAGAGCACATCATCCTGCCATGCACCACCGAGACACTTGAGCCTGAAAGAAACCACCAGATAAAATATGATATGAAATGCTAATGGAGATGAAATGGAGGGACAGGAAATTCGAGGGATATAATTAACATATCCAGCATTAACCTGGCGACCCGGGAAAAGCCTAAAAAGACCATGGGACAGGTATGTTGGTTATTTACTTTAAATTTAGGTACATTCTTTTTTTTTAGTTTGTAAAAGTATAGGTGTCTATACTCAGAGGGATCGATCAGGGCATCTCGAGTGGGAGCCACAGATGAATCCGCCTGAGTCATCCAGCTCAGTAAGCATTTGTGACCCCTGCTTAGTAAACGGTCCGTTTCTTTCTGGAGATATCTTAAAAATGATAGTAATATTTTGAAATTGGTAATATTCAGAGGCAAATCATGCGAATGAAACTCCATTGGCATTTTTCAGCTTTAAAAATAATTTAGAAACGAAAAGTTAGTTAAATATAAGTTGGTATTTAGTTCTGCTCCTCAAAAGCATGCAAGACTGATTAAAGGTAAACCGCCAAGCTACAAGTACTTTATACAGGAATTGCTATTAGGATTTCATTACGGAGGGGATTCGATACGTGGACCACCATGCTGGGCCCTTTATTCCTATGCTCCCAAGTGGGGAGGAAGGATGAGGCGAAGGAATCAGAGGGAGGCTGACCCAAGGAACCACGACAGTACAGAGGCCAGGATCCCCACAGTTTACTTGGATAGAGAATTCCCTCGACAGGCAGGACAATGGACACGCTAACCTTCTGCAGGACGATAACGAGCCCAGCAGCCCAGCCCCAAAGGTCGCTGGCTGGTGGTCCTGAAATGGTCCCAACAGATGAGCTGAGGCCGGCAACCGACCTACCGGTGGAGGAAGTAGCTTTTCTTAGAGCATATCATCCTGCCATACACCGCCGAGACTCCCGCCGACACTTCTACCCTGAAAGAGAGATGAGAGATGATATGAAATGATAATGGAGATGAAATGTAGGGACAGGAAATTTGGGGGATGTAATTAACCTACCCAGCATTCGCCTAGCAACCCGAGAAAACCCCCGAAATTCCGTGGATCAGGTGGGTTGGCCACGGGAATCGAACCCAGGCCTCCCGAATGCGGAGCATATACTAAACAGTCTGAGCCACTTAACGTTGGAGGACGTAAATGAAAAAAAAAATCCCGCTCGGTTTATACAAGGATAACTTTCCAAAATATTTATTTCTCTCCAAAGTGCACTTACGCTTTTTGACAAATTACCTTAACTTTATTATTTTGTGATAAACTTAATAATGTGTTGTTTTTTTTTTTTTTAATTTTCAGGGAATAGCTGCTGAAACACCCTTCGTTCTCAATTGCCTCCGCATAATTGGTAAATCATAAGACTTTATTGCTTTGCTGCATAAACGATTTGATCTCCTCAGATCTTTTTCATTGTTTTCCTTTACCTTTTGTCAAACAAAGTGGATGATGTTAGTTCAAAGTCATCGGTTCTTAAAAGATCTTAATAGACAGTTGTTTCATCCATTGAATCTACAAGGAATAAAACAATTACTACAAACTTTATAGTCCTTATCTTTATTAATATGAGCAGACGAAACAATAAGAATAGTTGCTGAAAAAGGAGTACGGAAAATATTGTGATTACAGAATATCGCTTTATACTTGTGTTATATTTGTTGCACCTTAATAAATCAGTGATACTTGAAAATTATGAGAAGGAACACTGTCTTCTCTTAACTTGGCCTCAATTTTGTTCCCTTCTGCTGTAGGTTTTTCGTCTTCTGCAGGTAGATCTACCTCTTAAATATGCATAAACCTGTAGACTGGCCAGCCTAACCTGTTGCTTGTGTTAGACAAACTCAGGAACTTCCTCACTGTGTCAAGATCTACATCTCCTTTACGACAATATACCCTCTGGATTCCTTCCGGAATATGCAAATTCTTGAATGCATAACATACACTGATTAGGGACCTGAAGAAATCCTAAAGAGGGTTAATTGGAACGTTATCTTTATTGACAGCAGAGGCGGCAGTTGAATAGAATTTTTTGTGTGATATAGCTGTTTGTTCTAAATATTATTTAATTGTCCATAAAATACCTTATATCAGGTATACTGACATACAGTGGGTATGTTAATTTAGCCATGCAAGCGCTGTGGATCCAACATACCATCCCTATAACATAATGTAGCCAATTTCAACTTTTTCTTCTTTTCCCCCGAAAATATTATTTATAGTTTATACAGGATGTATATAAATGAATATCGGGGTTTTCACTCTTTATAATATTTATTACATTAAACTTACAGTTATAAATGATATGTCAAATGAAAATGCAACTCAGTTTTGTTTGTTGGCACCAGTGCGCATGTGCGTGCAATGTTTCTGCCGCAATCCGCTAGACAGCGGTAGTAGCAAAGATGGCGACTGATAACAGAAAGCATTTTGTGTTTTGCAGTTTGCAAAGACCAAATCTGTAGTTACTGTGCAACGCTCTTTCCGCATTAAGTTCGGTTGTGATCCTCCTAGTGATAACAACATTCGTAGATGGCATCAGTTTGAAGATACCGGCTGCCTTTGTAAAGGGATGAGCACGGGACGACCAAAACTAAGTAAAGAGTCTGTTGAGCGAGTGAGGGAGTCGTTCACTCGTAGCTTAAAGAAATTAGTCCGGAAGGCTAGTTGTGAATTATAAGTTCCTGTGTTGACTGTTTGGAAACTTGTAAGAAAACGCTTACGCCTACGTCCTTACCGTTTACAGTTATTACAGGCTCTAAAGCCGACCGACCACGGATTACGTGCCAACTCCTCAAACGACATGCTGTTTCATGACGATGACGAGTTTATGGACTGTGTTGTCTTCAGCGATGAAGACATGGACATGTGGACATGTTAACACTCACAGTGTGCGCATCTGGGGCTCAGAAAATCTTCACGAGATGGTACAAATGCAACGAGATTCCCCTAAAGTGAATACCTTTTTGTGCCGTACCCCGGCGAAAAGTTGATACCGAAATTAAGTAGATGATGATGTAGATTGAAGTATTTTCCATTGAGTGGTATTTAAAAGTTGTACATTGCAGATCAGAGTGTTGGTAAATGTTAAATAAGCTATTATTATGTAACCACGTGAACAAATGTTATGAACTATCTATGTATCATGCAAAAGTAAGTTTGTGAAAGGAAATTGTAAAAACTATCAGAAGTTGCTGATAAATGGTCTAATATTTTACGTTGGATTCGGGCAAGACATATATATTCTTTTACTATGGGATAATAAAATAATATCCATGGGGGCATTTGATACCGACATTAAGGGATTGCAATAAGTAAAGAATCGTGATGGATTTCAAAGAAATCTTGTATCTTTGTGAAACGCATGCAGGCTCAGGTGGTTGAGTCGTGTAACAAAGACAGTGGAGAAACAGAATTCTGAATGGGTAACATTTGACTTTGTTTGAATAGGTATTCTTCGGACCCTTAATAAAGGCATGACCGAGACTAATAATCACGATGGACAAAATAGTCACAAAGGGAATCTTTGTGTGAAAAGAAGGCTTCAGAAGTGAAAGTTATACACCCACGCACAGCTGTGCATAGTGTGAGGGCACTCAGTTCGTGGCTTGGGGCCGATTAAGAAAGTCATCGCTTCTGTCTTGGTCGAGGGCAGACCAGATGCGATGACAGACGATATTTGACGGTTCATTTGTACGTAAAGAACGAATTAAGTTATCAAGTAATGAGCATTTCATATACAGTAACTCCAAACAGTGATTTTTTTATTGTAAATTTACCGGGAAATATGATGAGTCAATTGGAGAATTTAAAACCAGGGAGGAACGTTGACCATGGTAGCTCAAGGGGTAGAGCTACTGGACGGAAACCAGCAGATCCATGGTTCAAATCCCCGCTATGGCATTGCATTTTTCAGTTGGGTCTAATTAATCCAAACAGTGATATTGGTAACCCTTGGCCGGCATCTTCGGGATTGATGTGCTGATACAAAGAAGCAGTCATTAAACCAGTTTGAAACGGGCATTCCAGTGTCATTAAAACCACCCTTCTCATACATACCCACGCATACCCGAGAGAACCTCATTGCTCAACCCTGAGCTACCATTATTATTCGTTACAAACTTTAGCGTTAACGTGGAACTGTGCGCTACCATCCTTTTCCGCTTCAAAGTTTATGGGCCTTTCTTTTTCAGTGGACCAACTGTAATTGGCACTTCTTTCCTTGATACACTAGAGCAATGGTTCTTCCCTCAGTTGAAAGAAAATGAGCCAGAGAACTTCATTAACCAGCAAGAGGTGCGCCCCCTCTCTAGCATAACAAAGTAAGCGATTGATTGAACGTCACTGTACCCGAGCGCTGGACAGGCCGCAAGGGCCTCAATGAGAGGGCTTACTATGCATGGCCTCCACGTTCTCCTGACCTGACGCCATGCGATTTTTACCTTTGGGGCACCACTGTGTACGTGCCTCCACTACCAGCTGACCTCCCTAAATTAAGAAACCGGATTGAAGCAGCTGTTGCTACAAACTTACTAACGTTTGGGAAGAACTCGGCTATAGACTTGATATGTGCCGTGTAACAAAGGGTAGTCAATTGAACATTTATAAGGTTCTTGGTAAAACTGTTTGAGTTGCTTTTACATTTGACATATCATTTATAACTGTAAGTTGAATGTAATAAATATGATAAAGAGTCAAATTCCCGATATACACCCTGTATTTTCTTTTGTTCTCAATTTAAGTGAGTGCATTTGCTGATTAAGAGATATGCAACTGTATTGAAGACAACAGTAGATGTAATATAGATGGTATCGATACTTGTAGTTCAACACATATCGATCGACATCAGTAAACCCGTAGTCGTAATGAAGTTTGCCGGTTGTAAACAGATCGCCTTTGTAATGTATCTTTATTTATTTTGGTGTAACGACAGTCATAAACTACCTAAATGTCTAATTAAGCTTAAGTGTATCACACGGTAATCTGACAATAAATCATATACACCATCACCGCGTTTCAGCAGAGCTTGCAATGGACTTTTTATATCGATTCCAGGGAAATGCAATCATCATTGAGGTAAATGGCAGTCATTGTTCGTTATTAGAAGTGGATATCGGGTTATTTACCGTGTTTCATAACGCGTTGTGTAGCCACATCTCCGATAAAAGCAATGTTAATACTTAATTTGACAGTGGATGTTTATATTGAACGATGGGTTTCTCTTATTACACTGCCTTCTCGTGAATATAGGTACACCTTGATTTACCACAGGAAGTATGCATCTCATTAGTAAACTCAACTGTATTTATTATCAGATAAAAACGGATAAGATGGATTTCGCTGTCTGGTATGAGCTTAAATGTACTCTTCATACTTGTAATACCCAAACAAGTAATTCATTTCCTATTAATTTATTTATTATGTGAATGAATTAAAATAAAAGTGATTGATTTAAAACAAATGGGTAAGATAATCATTAAACATAAAAGGTACTTTTCAACTGCTTAGATTGTAAGTCAATTCTTGTCATGTAGGGGAGATAAGAATTGTTCTTACTGCATGCATGACGCACCAAAGTAAACCTAAGACTTTAAAACATCAATAATAATTTAAACATAGAATTTCAGTCAAATCCATGCCATTAGGTATCTATATATTATATATGTATGTATATATATTAAAATGAATTCAAATAGAAAAAGAAAGAGTAGCAAGAATATATGAAATTTAGGGGAGTCTTCTATTAGATTACTTGGCAATGAATGGAATAAGAATATGCAAAGATTAACTAGAAATGACGACCAAATGGTTAGAAAGAATGTACGAAGCACTAGTTGAAACCAAAATGTTGTATGCAGTGGTGATCTGGGGGGGGGGGGGGGGAGGAACAGAGGTAAATAAAACGGTGGACCAAAATTACAGAAGGCTTTGTAAAGAGCTACTAGGCTTACCAAGGTCAGCACCTAGGGAAATAGCTTTAGTAGAATTAGGATAGATAAGAAGAAATAGAATAATATTGGAATAATAAAAACATTTTGGTATAGGTGTTTGATTAAAGAAGAAGCGGAAATTATAAAATTATGCATGAGGCAGCAAAAACGATTAGAGAATTCAAATAGTTGTTGGGCAGAGATAGGAGGAATTGTCGAAAAAATAGGAATGGGAGGTATATGGAGATTAGAAGAAAGGAATACATGCGATGTGGGTAAATTAGTAAAATGCAGAATAGAAAATATAGAAAGACAGGAAATATGGGGAGGTCTAGAAAATATCAAATCATTACAATTTTACAAGCAAATAAAAAGAAATTGGAGACGAGAAGCATAGATTACTGCAATAGGCGAAAGAGAGAAGGGTTAGAATGGATGAGAACAGGAATCATATTTCTAAGAGTGAAAAGATGTAAGGAAAATGGAATTTGTGAATTGTGTGGGGGAAAAGAAAGCATAGAACACTATGTAACAGAATGCGAGGAGGTTGCAATTTGGAGAAAAAAGGGAGCAAAATGGGAGATAGCAGAAAAGAGGATAGTAGCTATAAAAATGTTAACGGACAGGGAGGAGAGGAGGTAAGAAGTATTGGTGAGTTCTTGCAGAAAGTAAAAGTAAAATGGGCAAGAATTGTAAAAAATGTAAGAAATGAAGAGGGGAGGAAGAAAGGGACTAATTAAGTAATCAAGGAGGTATGGAGGTTAAGAGCTCCCTGGCAGAGCAGGATAAAAGGGTGTCATGCAAGCCAAGGTAGCAACAAGGAAATGATAGCAACAAGGAAATGGCAAATAAATGTAGCCAAAATTTGTAAATTGCAAAATTTTGGAATATGCACAATTAAATATATCAATATCAATACTGATAATTTGCTAATTTATTAAGTATTGCGTCCAAAGAATGGACGATCTGTAATGGATATGTAAGATAAATGACTTGGAATTTAATGACTTAGATAGTATTTGGAGAAGGAGACAAAGAAATAATAAGGGGTTGGTTATAGGCAACACTAGGATTTAAAACTATTGAGAAAGAAAACCCTTTGGTAGCTTAGCAACAGATAAATGACGTTATATGCTGAAGTGCTCCTGGATTTGAAAAGAATAAACCAGGTGACTCACCTGCCCCTATTTATTTTTGAATTTATGCAACGTGCTAAGCAACATATGTGACTTATGTCTGTCTTGAAAGACCTCTAATTGATGATTTGCAGAACAGTTTATAGAGAAAGAGTGGACAACTCAATGCATAAGTATTCTATGGAACAGAAAGCAATTTTAAGTATGCCGATTCCAAAAATATCATACCCAGACACAGAAAGCTGCAGTAGTAGTTTTAGAGTTCATAAACGTTTTTTTCATTAGCGTACATTCACATATATGCCCCTAAAAGAAAAACCTATCACTTGCACCAGTTGACAATAAAATTGGAACACAAAATGGCAGATCTTCACAGTAGAACCAATTGGATTTAAATTTTCAGCTACCATGTGTTTTCGTTGTACAAACATGTCAGAAAGGGCAAAGACTTAGGTAGATAGTTTGCGCTTCTGTCATAAATTACGATAGTTTATAGCTCATGTAGTAATCGTATTGGCGGATGCAGTTTTTTTTTCTATTTTTTGTTAAAAATACCAAAGCGAGCTCAAACACTGTATGAAGCTGTAAAAAGTGTGCTAAAGCAACGTAGCGTTGTCTAAATGGTATCATACAGCTTACTTCACCGTTCTGCCTATGCGAGTTGGGTTCAAATACTTTGTCATAACCTCAGAAATTTTATTGCCCTTTGTTTTATCTCTTGGGGCTTGTAATTTAATATTATAGTACAAATAATATTTTATATCATTATAGGTGTTTACAAAATACAATGACAGTCATGTTTTCCATTGGCAGACAGTTATAAATGTATAGTTCACAGTAGACATTTTACTATGGCCAGTATTGTGCTTGAGCCATTCAATCAAATTTCAAACGTTTTACAAATGCAAAGTGAAATATATAAGCATGAAACAAGAACTATTAGATTTAATGTCGTCGACATTCTCCTAAAAATGGAAGCCAACTACGTAAATTGATTCACTACACCGGAGACGCTGCAGATTATAATGCCCGATTTCACCAACAGATGTTAAAACTTAACCCGGGTTTAACAATAGTTATTACAAAAATTGCATTTCACCAACAAGTGTTACCTTAACATTCCTGTTAAATCTCTTGTTAAACTAACAAGTCAAATTTCTAATGTTTAGTGCTTAACAAGTGTAAATAGTCAAGATGGCGAGCGTGTACTCAGCGGTTGTTTTTTAAAGTGCTATATTTAAGACTGTCTAAATGACATTCGTAATAGAGTACGGCCTATGAGGAGAAATTATTTTGAGGAACTATCGAAAGAAAATTTTCTACAGAGGTATAGACTGTCCAAACAAGTTGCTATGAAGATTACTGCGGAAACACAAGAGAGGTTAGAACATGCATCGAAAGGAATATGCCGATCTCGCCTTTGCTTCAAGTATTAGTAATTTTACGAATTTATAGTTAACTGAATATGTGGATAATACACTACCTCCCGTCTTGAAACGTTCAAGTTACTCGTCACTTGTACTTCTTAACACCTCGTTTTAAATTTGCGTAATACTTAGAACATGCTTTGAAAGGAATATGCCGATATCTCCATTGCATCAAGTATTAAAAACTTTGCTATTTTATAATTCACTGAATTATGTGGATAAACACACTGTCCACCTTTCATCTTGAAACGTTCAAGTCACTCGTCACTTGTACTTCTTCGTACCTCGTTTTAAATTTACTAAATACATTTCATGTTTCTAGTAATGACACATACATTTGATACAAATTCCTTTCCAATTTTTTCCCAGGTAACATCTTTCTCCTTTTCATTCACCGCATCCGTCCTATTTTCCACGATATCCTTATACTTCGTCACCAATTCAATCAACAATTCTTTATCCATCGATGAGAAACCTGTGTCACGTTTACGATTTTGTCTATCCGCCATTTTTTTAGCTGTGTGCAGACTGCGGTGCAGACGAAAGCGAAAACTAAAGTTCATCGCAGTACGTTCAGAATATAATACGGCTCATCCATAGCCTTATATAGCGCTAATATTTTACAAGTTTTGTTGGCGTCAACAAATGTTTGTTAACATTTTCAGAAAACAGGTTGGTGAAATGCAAGAAATTTAACAGCTTTGTAAGCGCTGTTACAATTGTTACGTTACATTTGTTAACGTCGATTTTAACATCTGTTGGTGAAATAGGGCATAAGGGTCACAAAGTTAAATATGATCCCTAATAAAAGACAAAGAGAGCCCGTGGTTGCCATTTAAGGGGCCAGGGCCTCAACAACATGCCGTTAGAGTGAGCTCGGTGCAACTTATATGGCGAGCAAATCCTTGAAGATCCCTAATTATCGTATTGTAATTCAATCAATAGCAACAATAAACAAATAAGTAACTAAAATACAGACAATAAAGATTGGGAGAAAGGAAAAAAGAGCAATGTGGCGTCGTTTCAAACCTAGCCTTCGTATCATCACATTCCAGCAAACTAACCCATTCAGCCAGCTTCCACGTACTGCTGCTCCTTGGAAAAGCATTTTATATCACCTTGCTATATATGCATTAAAACAAGTGGTTTATTTAAGCTTTTCGCAACTTCTTGGTGTTCATTCAGGGCTATAAGTATTAATACTGGGTGCGTAGAGTATCATATAGGACAGAGTTGCAATAATGGCTTTTGTGATTAAAGGTTCAATGTTTTCACATATGCCTATAAACTGCGGTTTGCATAGATAAGAATAAATAGGGGCAGCTGACTCACTTGGTATAACTATGGTAAACAGAGAGGAAACAGAGGACATAACATGGGCAAAAACCACTATAAGTGTAAAGTTTAAAGTCAGAGATAGGAGTGTCCATTCTGCGTCGGGGAGCATGATCTGAGCTCAACTTGTTTGATTGTAAGGGAAGCAAAAGCCACAGGTAAGAACTTATAAGTTCTTAATTTCGAGACGTTCGGTCGCGCGGTATCTAGTAGGTGGCATTACATTTTAATACTTTTATTGATTATTTTGTGAATGTATATCATTATTTTTAAAAAGATTCGTTCAATTGATTATTTTTTATTTTCATGTTTAATCCTAATAATACTAATGGGGGACTAACTCAGACGACAGTGTAGTGTTAACAAAAAGTACAGCAGATGTTATGAAAGATTAAAAGAACTTACTACATCTAAGTAGAGCATATAAACAATATTTACCTATTAAAACTCATGATAATTTTTTATTTTCTCCTTTTCCCCCTCTGTTTTCTATTTTGTACTATCCTATTTTCCAACTCCGAATTCGCATATCACTCATAGCACATCATTCAACCGTGTTCGAAGCAAGAATAGGGCTTTTCACTTCCAGTAGGTTATGTGAACTTCTGCTGCGTATAACTCTGGGTTCAAGATGCTTTCCCCACTTAGTATTTCCATCCCCTCCTAACTAGAATAAGACACCTCAAGGTTCACCTTCTGTGTCATGCTCCTCTGTGTCAGAATTTTCTACTCTTGACTCAGGTAGAAAAACACCTGCAATCTGTATCAACTGTTCTTCACTTGTTTAACTAGTTACTCTACATTGAGATCGTCGCTCTGTAGTAAAGGGACAAAATGTTCAGTGATGTCTAACCGAAAGTTCCAAGACCCCTGCTCCTGTTACCCGGGAGCGATGGAAAACTCCGGGGGTCTTTCCTTGGGGCAATACCTTGAGTCTAAAACGTCCACCACCCATCGAAAAAAACGACAAGACGGGTGGAAGTGGATACACCACTTACGCGTATCAACCCCATAGGGAAGATTACCGAAAAACCTCGGTGGGGTCGCCTGGTGATCTAGCACATCTTTTACTAGCTGTGCAGTCTAGTACCCGGGACATTTTAAGCAACCCTCTGCCCCCTTCAGTGGGGGGTCTCTGCCAAAGCCTGGCCGGAGGTACCAGATTGCCGGCGGGCTTCAGGAACACACTGCCCCCTCGAGTCCAACCCAATCCGAACAACTGCCATTCAGGGAGGGCTCGAATGTTCGGCCCGAGGTTCCCCTAGTAACGTTAGAAGTGCCACAAGTGCTAAGGGTCCGCTCGCACTAAAGCAGCTGAAGGGGATGGATCTCCTCCCCTACGGAGTAGTAAAGGATAGCAAATCTAAGACATTTGGGTTGCTTAGACTATCCATCTTGTCGATAAAGACATTGCAGAAAAAATGGACAAGTATGGTCGCGTGGCTTCCAGGGGGTGCAAATGCTGAAATTCGTTGCATGTGTAACCCCAATTATATTGGCTTATCAAAGGAACAGCAATAAATTGTCAGCGAAGAAGGTAATTAGAGGGGTAGCGTTTAAAAGTAAAAGACATAAAAGCGGTGCGGGGAAAAACAGACGCTATCTGGATGTACCGCGACCGACGAAGGGTTAATGCGTAAGAAGACTAAGTGGACTAGGAAAGGAACATTTTAAGTGTTCATAATGAAACCTATTTAAATGTATCCCCATGAGTTATATTAAAAGTATATTTGATTGAGCGACCAAAATAAGATTCTGTAGAGAGAATAGCCGTAGGTTTTCTTGGCATTTTAAATAAACAAAGTATACCTTTAACTGGTAAATTTACTGTTTTGACTTGAGTTTTCCCAGTTAGCTATATAGAATAGAGGATAGGAAGTAGCACTTTTAGATAGTAGATAACTATAAAGCTATTCATTATATATCCAAACATTTCTTCAATTGTTTTATATATTTGGGAGTGACATGCATGCCGCCACGGTCAAATGGCAAAACCTCTCGTCAAACTGGCCGGCGTTCGATACAGGGGGCTAATATGTGATTAATAATAGACAAAGAGGCGTATGGGCGAGTTTTCTCTAGATACTCCGATTTCCCTCTCCATTCATTCAACCAAGAAATTCATTATTAAGTTCCTTTTGTTCCATTTCACCAATATTTCATATCCTATGATGATTATGATGATGATGATGAGGATGATGATGATGATGATGATGATGATGATGATGATGATGATGATGATGATGATGATGATGATGGCGAGGAGAACGACGATGACGATGACAACGATTAATAAGTAAATAAATATAATCTTGATGATCATGATGATAATTTGAATTTAGAGAACTTCAGGGCGAATAAAAGAATTCATTTTAGGGCATATAACTGAAAATGATGTAGTTAGCACTAATTGAGCTTTATTTCTATTTATAACAGAATGGGTATAGTTTAAATGTGTACCCGCTGTTTATTGATCAAGGGATCCCATATATTTACATTGTTCAACAAATCACGATTTATAACGACCAAGAAAATGCATAGAACTACGAGAAAAGAGCTAAAATAAACTGTAGAGCAAGTTATGTGCAAAATCGATAGATAATCTAGCAATATATTTGGTATTTGAATCCTGTATATTAAGGTAAAGTTATATGAGGCCTTCTTACTCACTTCATCGTGTACTCTTCACCCACGCACACAGACACACAAACAAAGTTATAGAGGTGTGTATCGAATGGATTAATGTACTTGAGGTTTTATTGTGCTGCAAATATTGTAAATTTCCTCTGTGTAAAATTCTGAAATAACAGGTGACTGTTGTCATAGTGAAAGCACGGAGGAGAAAATATAGTAGACTGGGGGATGTTAACAATTGGTGATAATTGTGTTGGAGGCTCAGTGTTAATGGCTTCAAAACTAAAGAATGAAGGAACATAGAACACTTTGTTCAAGAATGTAATGTCCTGTGGCAGGACATGATAATTCCCTGAGTACTATCATAAGATTTTTGGTGAAAAATTGGCAAAGGGGTTAGGAAAGAACTAAAGAATATGTTTCGTTCCCACTGTCATCTGGCTATAATCCTGTTGAACTAGATTGAACTGAATCCAGTTATCCAGCTATCCAGCTATCCAGCAAACGAACTTCTGGGGTTACTGATACCATATGGGCACACATATGTGCTGAAGAGCTACATCTTTTGATGAATATCTGGTATGCATATTGCTTATATGTTTTGAAAGTAAAGAGAGAGGTACTTTGGAAATCTAAAATGTTTCCTCAAAAGAGCAAATTTCAAACGCATACTTTTTATACAGAGAATACTCTGTTAAGGCAAGGCTACACTGAAAATTTCAACTTCTCTAATGAATCTATCATTATGTCACATAAATGGAGTGTCATAAACTGGCATGCAAATTTTCATGTTGGTGCACCAAATAGTTCATTAATTAATAATTACTTCTGGTGAAAATGTTGTAAAATTTACTCGCTATATAAAATGTTTTACGCGTCAAAAAATTTATCTTTTTAGTTCAATTTTTGTTTTTCGCTAGTACAGAGCAATTTTAAAGATTCCACATTCTCATTTTTGGAATATTCTTGTAGCATTTGTGCTAAAATATTTTCCATGTGTTAGCTCTCAAAATTTTGAAAATATTGTGACTTTGTGGGTTCGTGAAATGAAAAGTCCGATTGCATCACTCAAAAATGTTCTTTATTTCCACCGAATTACAGTTGAACACTTGCTGATTACACAGAATTACGTAATGCACACAATTACAATTCACCAGTTCGTCCGTTATAGCTCCACTTGCACTCGCTGTTCAATACGAGGTCTGTTCAATAAAGAATGATCGCATATTTTTTGACAACGTACGTTTACTGATCCTCATAATTTTGATGGTCCTTCTCAAAATAGTCTCCCCTGACTGCGATGCACTTGTCCCAGCGTTACTGCGAGTCCTCCAAGACATGCTGGAAACCATTTTTGAGAGATCCTTCAAAATCGCCTCCGCAGCCTTTACCACTGTTTCTGATGATGGATAATACCTCCAACGAAGGCGCTTCTTCAAGTCAGGTAATCGAAAAGAGTCACATAGGGCCACACCTCGACTATAGGAAGGGTTAAATATGCACTTCACGTTGATTTTTGCAAGATATTCAACAACATTGTCAATATGCGGCCACGCATTATCGTGGTGCAGCATCCAGCCTGCTTCACGGAAATGTGGTCTTTTGTGCCTGATATAGACTTGCAATGTTTTCAGGACATCTCTGTAGTATTGTACATATACTGATGTGTTTGCAGGTACAATATGCTGATAAATCATTCCATGAATATGAAATAACTTTCCCAGCAGAAGGAAACCCTTTTGCTTTTTTTTTTTTTTGGGGGGGGTTTAGTGATGAAGGAGATTGTCACACTGAAATTTGTTGTTTGCTCTCAGGATCAAAATGATGTGGATAAGTTTCATCAGCAGTGATTGCGTTTGAAAGAAACTTCGGATCTTCCTCTAACATCAACTTTAACTGTATGCAGACCTGCATGCGAATGTTCTTTTGTTCGAGAATCAAGAGTCCTGGAACCCATCGCGCACAAATATGTCTCATGTGTAATGTTTTTGTCACCAAAGTGTGGGTGGCACCCAATGGAATATTCAGTATTTCATAAAGTGATTTTAAGGTAATTCGTCGATCCCCTCTCAAAATGGCAGCAGCAGTGTTGATGTTTTCTTCCGTAAGAGCAGTAACCAGAGCAACTGGTGCACCTTCCTTTGAAATTGATTTTCTCCCCTCTTTAAACACTTTAAATCACATTCGAACTGTGCTGTAGGGAAGAACAGACTCCCCCTAGGCCTCGTGTAACATTTTATAGGACCCAACTGAAGATTTGTTGAGACGAAAGCAGAATTTCAGAGCCGCATATTGTTCCTCGAATGTTACCTCCATAGCAGCGGTAGGTGATACTAAACATGTCTGAACTTTCCTGGTTCTCACAGACGGCAATCAGGAGTACCAACAATGAAACTACTACGGCGTGTTTGTTTCACATTAAGCTAACAGAATATAATAAGTTTGCCTACCTGGTTGAGAGAAACAGCACAGCTTCAATACCTGCAGGAAGCACAACCACTTGTGCTGCAATAGTCGTCCAATGATGTTTCGCTAACCTCCCGTCAGTGCTCGCGAGCACTCACACCCGGTCGATTAAATTTGAAAAAGTCTACAAACATACTTTCTTTAATATTAAAACCAATCTACAAATTAGAACATTAATGATGGCAATGAATTGATTATTCATTGTGCTGGCCAGCCCTGACCGCGTACTTAACACTTCCTAACACAAGGTCGTTGCTATGGTAACGTAAACAAAGGTTGTCAGATGGTGAATCACATACTCCTCAGCTGAGTTATCGCTAGTTGTATGTGTGAAACAGAGTTTGCTCGAGTAATCAGTTGCGCTGTTCAATGTTAGCCTACTTTGCTAAAACACAATTAAAATAAGTTTTTATGGCAGCAAGACGTAGTGGCGGTAGGATTAGAGGTGAACCGAGGAGTACTGGCCCAAGGAAAAAACGAGCTTACGGTTGGAGTGTCACATTGCATAGCCAAGCTAGAGAATTTGTCTGTTCTCTTAGAGAATTCTTTGAACAGGAAGACGAGAGTTTGCTCCTTATCAATGAACAGCTTATTCCTTTTATCCAAAAGCGACAGCCCTATGTCAGTAGGTATGGTTGTACGTAAAAGAACTCCTGTGGCTCTAAATTCCGGCACATCGGCGACGTTGATATGAACATGTCAATTAACAAAGTTGTTAATAATAGTATATTGCGATACTAATGCATACGGAATGAGGAAAGATTTGAAAGAACGAGGCGCTTGCATCGAGGTTCCATTAAATGTTTACCACATGTGTACTGCACATTATTTTTTCCACTATGTGTATTTATATAAATCTTAATTGTAGTAGTTAAGATGTTAGCTGGAATATTAATAAATATAACTGAAGATAAACATTAAATTTTAGAAAGTGCATCGCCTATATGTTTTGCTATGGAGAAATACTTACTGCACTAATGCGGTGATGTCAACTTGCGATGCACAGCAGCAATAACGGTGAGTATGGAATATCAGTTACATAGTGCAGAAATTATATAAAAGAACTCACACATGTGAAGACGCTACAACGGAGGGAATGTGTGAACAACTGATTTGTTTTTAAAGAAGGCTAATGCCGATTAACTGTGCATATGTTTGTGAAGGTGACATAACTCGAAACGTGATTTATGTTTCGAATGTTGAGAGGGATCTTATGGCAACAATGCAACACCCACGTGGAGAAACAGTTGACCTTCACGTATCTTCTTTTAAAACTGAGAGTGTAAACAGCCTAAACTAAAGTGAGGTGTTGTTTTGGCCCTATAAACCTGAAGATAAGACATCCAGGTTAGAGGACATAGCATACAAAGAAACTGACTCAGTGTTGCCCACAATAAACAATTCAAATGCTTTAATTCATTACAACAATCCTTGATTACAACAAATATGACATTTTCAGTATGACCGCGCCGTGGCTCAGTAGTTAGACCGCTTGGCTCTCACCAAGGTGGCCCGGGTTCGATCCCAGGCGACCGCAAAGTGAGATTTGTGGTGGACAATACGGCGCTGGGGCGGGTTTTCTCCGGGATCTCCGGTTTCCCCCACCATCTCATTCCACCGGTGCTCCATCTTCATCTCATATATCGTCAGTGTCATCGCCTGCGGTGCCGTATGTAGTAAAAACTTGCGTTAAAAACTACACATTTCATTTAATTTACATTTTCATTATAAGAATATGTGCTCTCTTTAAAATAGCACAAGGAAACAAAGCGCATCACAATCTTTATTAATAACCTTATCTCTAACACAAAGAATTTTCCTGAAAGAAAAATAATAAAGTTTGAGGGTAACAAGCGACCCGGAAAACATTTAAATTAACGGTGATCCTAGCCAGTAATTGGACAGTAAGCATTTACCAAAGCAAATAAATGAGTAGAACAATTACATGAGAAAGACCTCAAAACCTTTGAATACATAAACGACATTATGGTAAGCCAACAGTTAAATTCCGTCCCCCACTGAATGATGTAGGAAAGCCATACTAGCTAGCAGTCACCTTTTCTAAACCCAGAAGCATAAAAAGGGTAAAACAATTAAGCTTCTGGTCCCGGAACTGAAGGGAATAGCCCATTGAAACGAATCAAATCTCACCAGAAGCGATCATGAAAACTCAAAGAAAGTTTACCAAAAACCCAAAACTTTGAGCACTTACCCCTGACTTAATCGCGTCGAGCACCAAGCACTAACTTCCTTCCCGACTCGAAACAGTACCGCTAGGAAGACTTTCGGAAAACGCACAGCGCTCAGAGAGAGAAGCGGCGGGAATCCTAAGCGATCCCACAAGACCACAGCGCCTCGAATCGCAAAGACAAGGAAATGAATGCCGGAAAAAAAACCGGCACAAGCCTGCACCAGAGTGTTACTTTTGGAACATTGTGAAATATTTGAAATATTCCTTTGCTTTGTACCTGTATTCTGGACATATGCTAGTTGCTGGATCCATTCATTTTAATCCGTTGTGTACAGATGTGTAAGTTGAACACCTATACAGCTAACTGTTATATACGAGTTAGAAACAAATTGTTCATTTGAAACATTCAAGTACTGTATCAGTACTCAGTATCAGTAACTTGTTTCAACATCTGAGGTTTGTACATTCTTATAGGTATTTGGATTCCAGTTTATGATGATAATTTGCGTGCTTCACAGTATTTTCACAAAAACTTTAATTAACAACATCAATAAAACAGCTTATCACGGGTAATGGATGAAATAGAAGTGGAAATAGAAAACAGCAGTATAATTGGAATTAGTGCTGTGATGTGTATGATTGTTGTTTAATTATCTTTAATGATTCATATAGATTTAGCATTGGTTTTGTTGATTTGATTCTCTGTGATGGGGATATTATAGAAATTATTAATGAACTACACCACAGAAATTTGACTCTATTAAGGGTATTTAGACAAGCAGTTGGAGAGAAAAAACTGCTTCAGAAAAAAAGAGACACAATAATCCCATACAACGGAGAGCTGATGTTTAATAATTATTGCGGAGGGATACAAACTAACCATTTTAATGCATTACAAACAAACGTTTTAACCATTCATGTTTTTTAAGGTGAAATTACACAAATTAAACACCTGACCTGCGCCGAGTATCATATATTTCATGTGTTGCTTTAAAAACGTTATATTAAAAGATTGGCAATGGTAACATTACACTAATTGTCGAATCAAATAGCATAAGCACTATCATAAACCTTTGAGTGATATTTTATATTACGGGAATATCAATTTTTGACACAAATACATCTGCAATGGCCGGATCTACGACTTAAGTGTCTCTAAACCTCTTACAACCAGAAACTGAGGAATAGATCGAAAGAGTGTTGGACATGGGACTTTGAGAGTTTGGAATCCTTTAATACTCGGCGACATGTGTGCGAATTATGCAACAAGTTTATACTTGGTGTTACACACCTAGTCTTTTGATCAAGGAGGTCTTTCTTACCATTCAAAACACAATATCGATATTTCACCACCAACATGTTTTGAGAAACGTGTATTAAGACATGCATTATTTTAAATCACGAAAATTATGCTGTGATCAGCATAACTGAAAGACTAGACGTCAGTGAATTAACAAATGTCGTTTAGGTTATGTTTAGCATTTTAGAAACCGTTTAAATTGTGATTTGGATAGCATAACTGGAAGATGAAGTGTCTGCTAAATGCCATACTTGAATTAAACTTCATGATCTCATAATTCGACAAAATTTCCCTTCATAGACTAATATTTCCAAGAATAGTTCTTAGAAATATGTCGTTTTCTTCAAAAATAGCTCAAGCGAATTTTATCAGAAAACTCACGTTTAAGACATTTATATGACAAGAAAAATGTATACCTTACACCTCTACATTCGAAGGGAATTTTATATAGGTTTAAGTGTTAAAAGCTTTAGACGTATATACACACTTCGTTACTATACAACGTCTGTAGTATTCTTTATTTAAAATAACATTTTTAATGGCATCAAGCATCGCTGAAACTGTTATTATAGGTTTTAATTGCTCAGTAATTGTCATTTTTTGAGGTACGTCGCTAATGGAATTTCAAGGGTCGGAATATAGACATTGTTTTGACAACATCTGAATATCAGTTTAGTTTCGCATATACCCATGTACTTAAAATGTAAATCGTAATTCATTTCTGCAAAGGCTTATTTCAATGAAAATGAAATGAATAAAAAATAAGGTATTTTAAGAATAATGTTCAGAATATCTAACATAATCGACAGTGGCTAGAGTTAATTAGATACTTCGATGACGGTTTCCTGGTATGGCTTTGTCATTACTTATGGTTATTCCGAGTAAAATCCCACTTAAACGTGTCCATCAAGAAAAATCTATTACTGAATAACAGCTTCAGAATTCCAACCACGAAATATTTTTAAAATAGCAGTGGTTATTGATTCCAACGCAAATATGCAATCTTGTTGCGTCATAATATGAAATCACTATTTCCTTTACTCAGACTTCTAAAAGCTTAGCCTGTACAAATATATTTTCAGATTCATTTTATTAGTGCAATTTTCCTCAAACAAACTTGAATTCTATGCTGAAAATGAAAATCCAATGCACTGGATGGCTCAAATAGATACAGTACAATGAGCTGGGTAGCCGACTTCGCAATTCCCTATTTGATGTCCAAGAAACTCATGGATAAGCTCCGGAAAGTGTTCATAATTGTCATGCTTACAGTTCCGTAGATGATTGAAGATTTACGGCAACAAAGGGCATTTACAAAACAGGTTCTGTTGACGAGTGCAGGCTCCTGTAGATCCTCAGTCGTTTCTATTGAAAGAGAAACGTCAACCCTTTATATGCAAAATTTCTTGAAAACCTTGATTTTCTCAAAAATGATTAATAATTCTGCTAAAAGGTATGTTTAAGATAATTTCGTGATAAATGTGTGCCTTAAATTTTCGTGTATCTTAATTTTCTGGGAATTGCCTTAGAGATCTCCTCATTCCACATGACTGCATAACTGGTAAACAGCAAGGGACAGACAAGTATTACTTCAGTAAAATGCAGATCTCGTTATAATGAAATTTATATAAGGTATGTGTTTTTGGAATGGATTATAACCACGATAATCCGGATTATATGTTTGAATTTTCTAAAACTTATAATTTTCTTAAATGGGAGGTCTTTATCAGATTGTTCTGCAAAAGGGGTTATTTTTAGAGCATGGTGACCATGCTTTAAAATTATTTTAAAATATTTCAATATCCCTTAAAACTATTGTTTTACGTACAATGAATATACATTACAGCATTTGAATATTCAGGTGAGCATGAAATAATGATGAAGTTGCAATCTACCAGATTTTACGGGATATTACGCTTGTTTGAGTGAGGGAGGTCAGTGTCACGAACAAGGAACAAGGTAGCGTAGGGCGTAGTGCGCCTCTGCCGACATCTTTTCCCCAGCTACTCTCGATTCTCTTGCGCATGTGATAGAGTTCGCGACGATACACATAATTAAAAGCCGGAGCGTGTGCATTTTCCTGTAGGTCTACTGGACTGGGACTGTAATGTTATTGTTTGTGCGTTTAAACAATGCAGGTTAGTATAGCCTGACCATGCCAACCACCTACTGCGAGAGGAAACAAAGAACACGTTATACTACAACTTGACCTTACGTCTGCATACACTTGCAATGCAATACATTAGTTTGTAAAGTACCACGTTAAGCT
Source organism: Mantis religiosa (assembly GCA_030765055.1). Taxonomy (NCBI): domain Eukaryota; kingdom Metazoa; phylum Arthropoda; class Insecta; order Mantodea; family Mantidae; genus Mantis; species Mantis religiosa. The sequence continues at coordinate 202,160,574 of CM060947.1, read as the reverse complement.
GTTTTCAACGTTTTCACATTTGATTGCCGTGCTGTATATATGATGTCATTAATACAAATATCGTACCTATACACCAATGGAAGTAAGATATATGACTCTAGGTTGTGTTCGAGAGTTGGCTCCCATGGCTCGAAGATGGAATCCATTACAATTTTGCATAAAATTCCTGGATATGCCAAAATATGTGCAATCAAGGATCGTTAAAGGGAAACGGTCCACGTGATAATGATAAGGTATATGAATTGCAGCAGTGTATCCTGATTGTCTCTAGCATATCATGTGATCCTTAACGCAAATTATAAAAGAAAGTTCTTTAAGCGAAACCGCAAAAGATTTAATTTTAGCATTTTTATAAAATACACTTTAATGCAAGTAGTACTAATTCTGTAACTGTAAAGACTTACGATTAAAAGGATACGGATCTAAGAACTTTGAGACCTGATTTCACAACAATATAGGTATTTCGGTTGTGAATGCCATTGGCTATGTGTTGTAAATCTATGATATAAAATGCAAGAATATATGATTTTAATATATTTAAAGGTACAACGTGTATATTAAATATGTATCCATTAACAGTGCATAATTATTTATATGGATTAAACCAATTTTCAACCAATTAAAACCATTAACCAATTCTGAAACATTTTGTGTGAGGACTTAGGGCAGTTTGTCAAATGTATAAAATTCATATAGGCTTCCTATTAACCTACCCTGTTCTACCACTATCCAGGTTTACGTTATATGTATTCTAGCCAAATAGTTCCTGCAGAGTTGAGGATAGAGAAGAGAAGACCTTGCCTCCGACACACTGAACTAATACAATTATTTTAAACTCCAAGCCTTTCCTAACGATGATTGACAGATTGACACGAATCAACCGATGTACCCAGGCTGCGCTAAAATAGCCATTTTATATCATGTGTCAATTTTCCTTAATCATTGGGATTAGCAATAACCTGTTACTCTGCAATGAGCCTCCTCGGGTGCTAGTTTATGGGACGCATGTGTACTGATTTTGCTTCAATTTCTAAAGTGCTCACGTTCTTATGACAGCGATGATATCTTTGTTGATTTTGCTACGCACCCTTGGAAGGTGGCGTAGACCTTACAGCATGTGGCAAATCTGAAACGTCTTCTCTGAACAACTGGGGCTCCCCTTGCACGATCACAGATATTCACCATCACCACCATCATCATCATAATCATCATCATCATTATCATCATGATTATCATCATTATTATTATCATCATGATGATTATCATCATCATGATTATTATCATCATCATGATTATCATCATCATGATTGTCATCATTATTATCATTATTATCATTATCACTATTATCATTATCACTATTATCATTATTATCATTCTCATTATCATTATCTTTATCATTATCTTTATCACTATCATTATCATTATTATTATTATCATTATTATTATTATTATTATTATTATTATTATTATTATTATTATTATTATTATTATTATTATTATTATTATTATTATTATTATTATTATTATTATTATTATTATTATTATTATTATTATTATTATTATTATTATTATTATTATTATTATTATTATTATTATTATTATTATTATTATTATTATTATTATTATTATTATTATTATTATTATTATTATTATTATTATTATTATTATTATTATTATTATTATTATTATTATTATTATTATTATTATTATTATTATTATTATTATTATTATTATTATTATTATTATTATTATTATTATTATTATTATTATTATTATTATTATTATTATTATTGTTATTATTATTGTTATTATTATTGTTATTATTATTGTTATTATTATTGTTATTATTATTGTTATTATTATTATTATTATTATTATTATTATTATTATTATTATTATTATTATTATTATTATTATTATTATTATTATTATTATTATTATTATTATTATTATTATTATTATTATTATTATTATTATTATTATTATTATTATTATTATTATTATTATTATTATTATTATTATTATTATTATTATTATTATTATTATTATTATTATTATTATTGTTGTTGTTGTTGTTGTTGTTGTTATTGTTGTTATTGTTGTTATTGTTGTTATTGTTATTGTTATTATTATTATTATTATTATTATTATTATTATTATTATTATTATTATTATTATTATTATTATTATTATTATTATTATTATTATTATTATTATTATTATTATTATTATTATTATTATTATTATTATTATTATTATTATTATTATTATTATTATTATTATTATTATTATTATTATTATTATTATTATTATTATTATTATTATTATTATTATTATTATTATTATTATTATTATTATTATTATTATTATTATTATTATTATACATTATAGCAAATGAATTATATTAGCCGGTGATGTTCTATTTCGTCTCTTGTGTTATTGACATGAAAGTGCCTAAGTCAAGGAAGCATTCGGATTTAGTATATGCTACGGTGCAAGACCAATAAGTAAGAAGGGCCAAATAACTGATAAGCCCCTGTGATATATGATCAAAATTAAGAAATTTACATTTAATATTCAAATACCTTTTCCAAGAAACGAATACTGTTTAGTTCATTGCACCTAAATTTTGTCATGTCTATGCTCTATCAGTAACAAAGGTGTTTGGTTCTCCCCGCAATTAGGATGACAAATCGATCACGCCATAGGTATATACAACCAAATGTGACCGACAATCTTTAGCGTGCACTTAGAATTGATATGTCTAAATTAGTGGGACCACTAGTTAAATTTGAAGAATCTGAAAGCCCATCTAGGACAATACTAACATTTTAAAGAATTTCCTAGGAAGTTAGCTCTGCTGTGTTAAGGAGGCTCGAATTTTGGAGAGTTTATATTCAGACCCTGGGACTGTCCACTATGATCTCTCTTTTCGTGATTTTGTCTGGAAGATAGGAGAGTGGCGAGTGGTCTAACATTTCCCTTTCTATTCGTTTCCTTCTCACACTTCAGGTGTGTTTCTAAGTATCGTTGTATGATAGAATGCCACGCAAATGGTCTGGATGCTTGTTACAAGTAAAGAGCTTTCTCCTGGAGACTAGAGAGTTGCCTGTTAGGACAAGTTAGCAGATTAATAGGACAGTCTTCGAGCCTGGGTCTTCCACACGTCTCTTTGGGCTGTTTGATGGTGGTCTTTATCGTCCTCTTGTTCCTTGACCTTATCCCTTCCTGCTGGGAAATAATAGATATATTACATTCCATTGGGTTGCAAGTGTGAAATATTCCTCGGTTTTATACTCTATACTAAAGGATAGTGAAGTGAAGTTTTGATAATGCAACAGAGAAGATTTAATTGTAATGTATAAGAAAGGGGTATACATGGTGCGCTGTTTACGGAAAACAAAGGGATAACATAATATTTGGGGAAAAAAGAATTTGGTTAGATGACAGTAAATACTAATGTCAGTTTTATGCCTGCAAAAAAAAAAAAAAAAAATTACGGAAATTTTTGGGTTAATGTTTAATGGTAGTGAGATCTATTACAGTATATGGTTTGAAGAAAGCATTGCACAAATTAGACGTGTTTTTTGTTCCTTTTATACCCAGCTTTAACTCCAATGTTCATATCGGCGGTCGTTCTCCTTTGGAGACATATCGAAGATGTTAACTCGTATACGTTGGGTTGTATCATTAGATGACGCGCACATTCACACTCTCATTCATACTTGCAGATTCTGCGGAAGGTGGAGAATCATCTTGGTTGTAGAAAAATCCCCACCTCCACCGCCGGGAATCGAACCCGGGACCCCTAGCACGGCAGGCAGGTGCTCCACCGACTGAGCTACGGGCTCAGTCATAGATAAATATGGTACATAAGTGTGCACCAGGAAAAACCAAAATAATAGTGTTTATAAAGGGAGAAAAATTGTGTAAGTATGAAAAATGGATGAAGGGGAATAAGGAGTATAAAGTAGTTAGAGAGTGCATATACTTAGGAAATAAAATTGACGGGGATGGGAGGAACAAAAGAAATTAGCTTTGGCTAAAGGCGAAGGAGCTATGTCGGCAATAAGAAGTTGTAAGGATATAGTATCGAATATTGGGTTTAAAAACTTTATAATATGGTGGTGAAACAAAAACTGCCCTTTGGCTTAGAAATATGGAGGTTAAATGGGGGAGGAGCCCATTGTTATGGTACATATGACATTTTGTAGGGAAGTATTGGTGCTTTCAAATGCGGTGGCAAGGGAAGTTGTACTGATGATATGGGAAAGGTGTCGAGGAAGGGAATGATTTTAAAAATAACTGGAAAAATTTTGGTTTAGGAGTTTGAAATTAGACAGAATTAATTTATTGAAGCAGTGCGTTGAGTATCAGTAAAAGAATCTGAAGAAACTGCTTGGATGAGTAGCATTATAAAGAGTCTGGAGGACAATGTGTTTAGGGAATATTGGAGGAGATGGAGAACAATCAAAAGAATTTTTGGAAAGTAATAAGAAAGAGGTCTCCAGATTTAGAAAATCTTTCAAAAGAAAAGAAGAGATATCAAAACCTTTTAGTGTAATAACGGAGAAAAGTGGTTGCTAGATTATTTATTATTAATGAAGGAAACAGGGGAAAGGGAAATGTATATGTCGATAAGGTAGGTGATGAACAAAGGGATGCAATAACATGGCGAAGAGTGGTGTTTGGATGCTGATTAAGGATTAAGAAAAGGATTAAGATGTGTTTGGATTAAGAAAAGGTATCCCACAGAGAGACTATGGAGAATTATTGAAGAAAAAATGGGAGAAGGTGGGTAGCAGAACAGCGTTAAGGTGGCTTTTCATTGAGGAATGTAGGACCTAGGTCAATTGTTAAGTAAAGTTAACACAAATTTAATTGGTCAGCTCAAAGAGAAGCAGAATTTATAGTACATTGAAATTAGTATTAATGTTACCAAATGCTATAGAGAAGTATAAATGTCCAGAATATTAGTTGTCGGAATTTCAGAGCTCTTTTGTTGTAATTTTGCTGGCTACCAGAAATATGCAGTGCCTAGAGTGAAATGTTATTTTATTATTTAGTTTGTCTTCTCTTTATTTTGTTTATTTTTAGGTGTAGTGGCTGTAGAGTAGTGGAAATAATAAATTTGTTTTGTGTATTATGTTGTCTGAATATGAGGTTCTGTGGACCTGGGCTGAATGCCCGTCATACTCTAGTATGTATAATCCTAACATTATTAAATGAAGTAACTGGCTACCAGTTACTTAAATATATATTACAGTAAGGCCAGAGACTGCAAGATCGTGCAGTAGAACTGTCGGTGCATAGCGGACAGTTATGAATAGAAGACCATTTACATTTCTCTTCCTTTCAGTGAGCAATGGCTTCCCCATATGTGTTTCTGACTAGTACATCAAAAATCTGTACATAGAATTGCTTTTTAAGTTAATGGGATACCCAACCTTTTCACTCTATGTCGCCCATAAATTACACAGCATTGTTTCATGAAGCTAGAAGTTGTGCCAACACTCTATATGCTTATGCAGATAAGGAAACAGATAAATTCGCGGCTTTAGCTTTACAAGAGCTTTCGTGTTTTCCATTACCAACATTTCCTTTATGTGGAATGGCATGTGGACACGTAAGGTAGACATTCGTTTTTGGTAAGCTTTTCCTACTTGACGTTATGTATTTAGCATCTTTTTACGCGATATCAGAAATCCTGCAACACTCACTTTCAAGTATAAATTAGAGCATAAGAGTAAGAAAAGAGAGCCCTTCCATCTTGCCTTTGCTTGAATGAATAAATAACGAGCAAATATAGCGAAGGCTCTGTCCGCTCTACCTTCCCAAAATGTAAATTAGGTTATGCATTTTACACACTCTTCTTTACAGCTTAAGATTTACATTTGTTTCCAAAAAACATACAATTGGCACTGTTGCATAGAAGGAAACTTTTATTCTAGCTGAGTGTAACTGCTGAAAATATTAGAAAATGCACATCTTCTCATACATTTACGACTTCCTCTTAACAAGTGCATCTTACTAAACCTAAAGCAATGTGTTCTCCAAAGCCTTCGATTTGGAGAACTAGCACTATAAACTTTGTTCCAAAATCCAATATTCCACACTATAAATTTGCTGCAGTCCCATATTTCCAAATTATTCAGATAATATACTTGAAACCACTGTTTATAGCGAAAAAGCTATTTCATTACATTTAGAGATTAGTCCACCATGACGAAATTATTTATTATCCATAATCCTATATTTCATGCTTGATAATTAATGGGGTGTTCCGTTGAAATATACCAATGCACATTATAGTGACAAGGGACACTTCTGCAGAAGTATATATAACTATTTATCAACCATTTCAATTAATTGACGTTTAAATGTGCTAAATCTGAAAGAATTCCCGTTATTGTGGAATAGCTTATGCAGAATTATGATGCAAGCTGCAAATGCTGAAATGAAGTTATAAAAGCTCTACTTGTTATACAGTTCCAGCACCTATTTGGTGCTTCGGAACAAAGTAAACAAGTGAAAGAAGCGTGATGAGCAAGTTTCAGTGAATTGCCAGAAAATATGGATTCAATTACTAACATACACAGCACCGGAAAATCTAATTTATTTTTAAATGACAAAATGTGGATGTCGCGACTGTATGGGTGGGTGCTAATTTCCAAACCCTCTCAATTTTTTTTTTTAAATATTGAATAGAATACCATATTCTATAAAAGAGAACCTCAGTTCTAAAAGTATTGAAAGACTGAGGTTTACCAAACCTATTTACTGGAATACGAAGCCACTAGCTTTCTGAATGAACATATTTGCCAAAAAGACTGGCTTGGTAGCAAATGCATAGAGATATAACACTGAAGTCGCGGAAGGCTTTCTCTGTAATACTGTAATCAATCTTCTGCTTTATAATCCTGAAGCCCAGTATTCGACTTCCTGCTGGCGTGGGAAGTGAGTGAGTGAATGAGTGAGTGAGTGAGTGAGTGAGTGAGTGAGTGAGTGAGTGAGTGAGTGAGTGAGTGAGTGAGTGAGTGAGTGAGTGAGTGAGTGAGTGAGTGAGTGAGTGAGTGAGTGAGGTTTAAGGTCCCACCGACAGTTTGCTCTTCAAGGTTCGGGCTTTATATACATAAAATCATTCCATAGACTCGGCAGTTATATCTGTATAAATGCTGGAGTGAATGTATGCAAAAGTTAAGAATTAAACCAACGTTGAAGAGTGTGTCATTTCAGAAACTAATCCGTCGCCTCTATCTTTCCAACAAGGAGTTGAAGATGGGGGCGACCGCTTCCGAAACTAGTCCCTCAATAATATAAAAGTGTAAGTAACGAGGTGTAAAGAAACCGACTAAAAATAGTTTTTCAGTTAATTTTGACATTACTGTTATTAAATTCCTCCAATCCATATGAAGGAAATCATTTTTACAGAAGGAAGAGGCACTTTTCTTCATTAAGCCTACACGTATTTCTTTTAGTTAATTCATGGAAATTAATCATTTCTTCACACTAGCCGTATATAGGCTAAGGTTTATCATAGAGTCAACATGAGAAATTCAATGCCACGGCCGGGATTGGAACCACGAATCTCCTAGGAAATATACGAGTCAAATGGAGAATTTAATGTCAGGACGGCACGTTGACCATGGTAGCTCAATGGGTTAGAGAGACTGGACGGAAACCAGGAGATCCGTGGTTCAAATCCCGGACATGGCATTGAATTTTTCATGTTGGCTCCATCCATCAAAAACCTTAGCCTATATACGGCTAGTGTGAAGAAATGATTAATTTCCATGAAATAACTAAAATAATGAGAGTTAAATGATGAAGCCTGGGACTCAAGTATTTACGATAGTAAATCACCACAAACTATGTATCTCAAATGCGAGAGCCCCTTGTGGTTTACCGGGGAAATATACGAGTCAAATGGAGAATTTAATGTCAGGACGGCACGTTGACCATGGTAGCTCAATGGGTTAGAGCGACTGGACGGAAACCTGGAGATCCGTGGTTCAAAGCCCGACCATGGCATTGAATTTTTCATATTGGCTCTATCCACGTATTTCTTTGTTTATTTAACATAACGTAACTGTTAGATGTACTCTATAAGGGTAAATTATTTAAAAACTATAGAGCACTGCTCGAAAATGTGTAAGGGATCGCGGAGAAAGATTAAGAAAGCTGCTCCCACTTCCTGCTGAAACATAAAGAGAAACTTTTATAACATCATCTGTGCTCCTTATACATGATCATTTCTATACGTATAATTTTGTGTTATTGTCCACATGCTTCAAAGGTTATTCAAACAGGAATGTATCTTTAATTAATTCTATACAACAATTTCATATTTCCTCATTCAATGGGAATTATTGTAATAATTATAATAAACAGATAAAATTAATGCGTGCTGAATATAGAACTGGCTTTAATGTATCATATTTCAACCAGCTTTGGGGCGATTGTCCCCATCGTCAAATGGTCCGTACCCAAAGATCCCAGCAGCCGAGGTAGAAATGTTTCTAAATAATAATTATTCCCTATCCTTCACTACATTTATGTGCAAAAATAAGCAAAAGAGACAAAAATAACAAGTAACCCAATACAGTAACAGTAAAATATCATCAAATACTTCATTCAAAACCCCTAATATGACATATAGTTAAAGGAGACTACATCAATGCAAAATAAAAATAGTTTTGTACAACATAACTTTTGAAGTATTCGCTGCCTTGAAAATATTTGTCATGTAAGTGCAGTAATTGAAAATAAATGAAACTAGTATTTTCGTTTTTAGGTTTAAATGCTCCACATTTGTGACGCATGTCGAGAGATTTGATGTACGTTTAGTTGCACAAAATAGCGTTTAAGTCAATTAAACGAGAGATTAGACCGTTATTACCACACAATGTACTAAGTTCGTTCATGCTGTGACTCTTAAGCCTTTTTGGGAACTTATTTTTGTTATATAAATGCTGCTTTCTCTCAGGTTTTGCTTCATTGATCGTTAGAACATTTTGCACATACAGACTAGCGGTAATCTTTATTTAAATATATTCAATATTTTACATTTCATCGTGTTAAATGATCCCTAGAAACCTTAAACATTTTAAAGTATTACAAAATCGAACTTGATCTATGGCATATTGACAAAAGGAACCATTCAAATATGCATGATTCGGAATGTTTTAAGTCATTGATGTTTTCAAATGTAATTAAATAAACATCCAGGAGAGTATAATTCAGTAGAAATGCATTTGCCCTTAAAGATTTGAAAGAAATAACATTATAATTTAGGAAGTGAAACGTGATATAAATATGTAATTAAAATTGTATTTCCTGACATAATTTATAATCACAGCTTAACAGAATCGAAGCAGATTACTACAACAATTGTCTTTAGTACAAACAATTTATAGAAAATCCATACAGCAACATTCATATTGTATGACACAGACGATGTGAAGCACGAGAAGGAATGTGCAAATGTTTTCCATATGCATAATGCATAGCTTTAGTTAATAAGAGTTTTGATTCTCTGTTTTATGAGAGAAATAAACGAACAAACTGTTCCAATATAGGTTTTGGCGATACCAAATCTTTGTGATGTTGAGGTATATATGAAAATAAATGTGTTGGATGCAATGTAAAATGTGTTTTGATACAGAATTGAGTGACCCGCTTAAAGTTTATGGGCCTTGTCAATAGCCATTTCCAGAGCTATAAACAAAGATCATGTCTGCTTATTTTCATCCCGGACAATCTGTTGAAAGTGTCGACTAGCAGAGATGCAGGACATTTATAGCCTTTACTCACATAAAGCCGTTGCATTTAGAATTTGCGGACTAGAGCAGGAGATTCAACCTAACATAAACTATTCCTTTCACAGTATAACATGTTTCAAACGGGTTTGTTTTAGATTCAGGGCATATATCTCGTATCCTCACTGAATACGTAGCTATAAATACATCTATTGCCAAACCTCACAATCTGAAAAGAGCTTGTGTTTGTATTTAATCTGGTTGTAAATTAGGACTCACACTTTCATTAAAATGATGTATTTGAAAGCTTTACATCACGCATGTTATTTGACGAGCTTCCAAATTCCAACTCGCTATATGATTTATTATCTGTAAGTGTATTAGGTTTTCAAAATATAACTAAAGGAAGCTAGGTATTATGTTCGCAGGGCTCGGAGATACAGGGTTGTTTATAGCACAGTATTGCAAAGAATTGTTCTATTACGCATGGCGCTATGGACTAGAGCGTGGAGCTTAAGTTCCCGGCCAAGGAATGACCCAAAGTTTAATTTCATTCACGAGGAAACCTGTTTTAATTCAAAGGTTGAGGACCAATGCCCACTTAGAATAATGAGGAAAGGGAAGATATGCGATAGGCAGCGATCCTACCCTTCTGAAGCCACTTTTCGTTTGATGAATGTATGATTCAGGCCACGTTTCCCCCGCCTGGCCTGGGTGATCGTCCACCTCAGCCAGACGTAAATAGGAGTGAAGTCGACAGTCGGGTTGATAGACTCGTTCATTGCGGACTTTACCATCTCAGAATTTTGAAGTGAGAACTGTAAAATTAAAATTTATAAAACTATAATATGACACATTTTAACTATATGTAACAGGAAAAGGGTGTACAAACGGTTTGAACTAAGCAGTTATTTAGAACAATAGAAATTCTTACATTAAGGGAAAAGGAGTGAAACAAGGGTGGCCAGAATAGGGAATGGGGAATAGGAAAAACTGCATTATAGAAGCTGAGAGAGAAAGAGACAGAGATAGTTCCATCTTTCTCTCGCTGCCTCGCAATTGTTTTCGAACGATTAACTTCTTTCTAGAACAATGACTAGAGGTATAAAAACACCGCAGGTGTTAGAGCGTAGTCAGTTGTTAACTGAGATGTTAGTGACATAGTTGTGTGAGCTGTGTGATGGTTATTGCGACAGTGAACATTGCAAGTATACCGCAGTGTTTTCTTGCATTTGTTTACGTGTACTTGAGAACGAGGTGACCTTGAAGATTGCTGTTTGTGTATGTCACGTCTTTTTATTGCTGCAAGGGGTGTACAAAGTTACTGTTTACTGCAATAAAGAGAATTTTAAGTTTCTGCATACAAGACTTTTAATTCAACGAAGTCACAGGGTTACAGTATATAATCGAATCTGAAAAGGAAGAAAGACGAACTGAAATGACCACTTTGGTATAGTAGAGGATAGAGTATGTATTAAGATAACAAGTGAACAATGACCAGAAGGAAATAGGAGAGCTGAAATGGCTTTTAATACATACATTATAATTGGAAGAAATTGCCTGATTCATAACTAAGAAAGAGAATTTGGTTGGCCAGTGCCATAACACTATTCTATTTACTTGAGTTGGGACACTTAGCATTGAAAACGCAGGTAGGTAGTTAAAATCTTGCTCCTTATTTTGTCGTGTATTATAAATAAACATATTACCTGGTTGTGGCAATTTAATAAATTCCTTTAATCTCTTAAATCCAAACTATATCAATTTACTATATCAACTTTATCAATCCGGCTTTGCTGCCACGTATTGTTGTCAGAAATCTAGGTAGGCTTGAAGGGAAACCCTAAATTATGTTTTAGAACATAAATAGTGAAAATAATGCTAAACGCATAATAAATTCTTTTTTAGAATATAACTATAAAAAGGTTATTTAATTTGGAAATTCTCTTGCGGCCAGATGTAATGCAATGTAATTAGAGATTTCAAAAAGAGTAATGCTTTGCTCAATCACATTGCTAAGGTAATAATCATATTTTGTTCAGTATTTTCTTTATAGTATTCGCTATTTCGTATGTCTGCATATTCTAGTCGCAGTGGCACCATGGTCTATGTGCGTCACCGATTAGGAAGGCCCCGGTTTCAATTTTCGGAGTACCTCCATTCTGATCCTTGGGCTTTTCTTGTTTCCTCGTGTCGATAGGCCAGAGCTGGAGTGGTTCCTAAACTCTGTCCCTCATTTTTCGCTTCCTCTATTGATATTGCTTTCACAGTTGACAAACATGCCTTGGTTTATAAAGAGTTCATTTTAGTGGTTTTCTACCCTAGCCGTCAATCAGGGACTGGCCTACTGACTCCTTTCCGAGTAGATCTGTCAGGTGAAACTACTAGGGCTCAAAGGACCGTGGATAGGGGTAGAGCGACATTGAATGTATTCGGACTACCGAAGTGAGATAGCCCGTACAGATTTATCTTTTAGATGTGGCGTATGACGTAATGTTGTGCAGTAGTTTATGGCCGAGTCCACTTGTTATTTGGAACAAAAAACAGGTGTCAGATGTTTCATCTGTCGTCTAACCCGCAACAGGAAAACTTACCACTCCAGGGGCGATATTGCTGTGTGGCGAAGACGTTATTTAAGGACAATCAGACTGTACCTGGATACAAATCGCAAAATATACTACCTTGACGAGACTTAGGTGAATGAAAGACACACGACAAGTAAGATGTGACACGACTTTTAAGACTGAAAGATAAACATTTTGGCAAGGTATGTGTGCTGGTTTTAAAACAATCTCAGTGTAAAAGGCCGAAAGCCTTTCATTATAAACTTGTTTCAGTTTCATTGCTCATTCATTCAGTTTCAACTTGCTTAGTTTCATTATCAACTTTACTATTTTTGCATGCCTTCATATTCTTATTTGTATGATTTTATCTATCTTCCTGACAATTATTGTAACGTTTACTGCAGTTTTAAATGTGACGGGAAGGCATCACCTATGGCCTATGGCGCGAAAGCATTAGCCAATTAGGATGAGGGGGAAGGTAGTTGCACGCGGAGTGATACATGTCAGCGGGGCAAGGTTATATGAAACAGAGATTAGTTTTATCAGCAATCTGCTGGTGAAAACAGAGATCTTAACCCTACCACTGATTCCCATGACGTCACTTGGCACATCTCTGCAGCCTTTCGCCACAACTAAAAATAGATCTGCACATTTCAAAGACGACTTGTCAAGTTGTTAAAAGTGAGTTATATTTTATATAAATATGAGTTGCTGGCATGCTTAATTTGTAAGATTACTCACTCTGACTGGGCAGGTGTTCACCATTTATTTCAAAAGCGCTTTTCGGGCTTTGCTTCAGACCATTTTTAGTGGGAGCTGCCCCATGGTCTGAAGCAAAGACCGAAAAGCGCTTTTGGAAGAAATGGTGAACACCTGCCCAGTCTGAGTGAGTAATCTTACAAATTAAGCATGCCAGCTACTCATATTTATATAAAACATCTGTACATACTTGCACTTAGTATCTTCCCTCATTCCTCGTGTTTTTAGGTTCCTTTCTGTTCGCCGTAACTTTCAATTTACTTTTCATATCTGCATCACATTACTCGTTCACTTCCATGCAAGTTTCGTTTGTCTTTTTGTGGTGAGTACTTCACTGTGTACGAAAATGTGATTGTTTATTTGTGATTCAAGTTTTATTCTATATTAGTTATTTTTAATCTCTCTCTTTCTCTCATTCACTCTTTCACAAAATTACGCCCTCATTTGCACTTTCATATTCTGGAGAATAACCCCGTCTAAACGAACGTCCCAACTAAACGGAAATCAAACACGTCACCCCTGACCGTGGAAGTTATCACAGGAAAGACTAGACATAAAAGGCAGTTGAGGAGACACTTTTAAGTTGGTTACTAATAGCTAAGCAAGTTCATTACCTATCATGATCTTACATGATAGATTTCTAATATGTTAGACTGTTACAAAATTAGTTGTACGGTTATGTTATTATATTTACTTTGTAAGCGTACAGCAAATAAATAAAAGCCTAGCCACTAAAGAACGATGCAGTTAGGAGAATTCCAAATAAATAATAAGAAACGCTTTGAGTGCATAATAAATAAGGATTTATTGCCTTTCAGTCATTTCCTGCAACTATTTTAGAAACCAGCTGTGGTATTTATGTGCAGCTCATAATTGCATATTTACGGATGTGAAGCACAGGTGACGCCAAAGCTATCCAAAATTGAACTCCGCTATATCTATTCCGCTTTCATTCTTTTCTGCCAATTGTCTAATATTTATTTTTATTGCTCCAACATCGCCATTTTACTGTTGCATCCCCAGCAGTTTCCATGGCATTTAAACACCCTGCCAATTGCTGTTATTATTAATGGCGAAAACAATTCCCCATCTAACCAATTTGCAGCTATAACTGTCTCAATGTACGTAATTTTTGTTACCTTTTTGTAATTCATGCACACGTAGCACTTCTGGCAATTACTTGCGCTTTCCAACCGCCGTCTGACAACCACTAAATTACACCTTCGCTCCCCTAAAGTACAGCCCTAAGACAGCAATGTTCAACAAGTGGAATTTTATTATTTTGCATCAGCTTCTGGAAATTTAGAGTTAGGAAATATTGCCAGGAATCAAGAGCTGGAAAAGAAAGTATAATAAAGGCTATGTTTTAATTTCAAATATAACAGTTGTAGTTAGTTGTATTTATGGACGACTAAAGCTCATCTTTGAGAAGCTCTTAATTAGTTCACCTGAAAAGTTAGCCACCCACTTGACTAACGTAGTTATATAAAAATATGAAAAAAATGTAAATATAATCTGTGAAATTAGATCCAGGTGTCTAGAGTCTAAACCTGGACTTATTGTGCTCTTTATTATTTAGGAAATTATAAATTATATACATTTAATTAATGAAATGTTCAGTTTACAGACAGGCCATACGCCTACATTAACTAACCAAATGGCCTGTCGTCCATGGTCTTACAACTAAATCTAACCTAACGGAAGCCTTATTACTATGAACATTTTCTAATACAAAATTAAGTTACAATTTTAATCTGAATAATAAGATATACTAACCGAGGGCTGCTGACCTGTTTATAATATTTTGCGCCTGCAACTGAAGTCTTCACATCCTTGTATCCTGAAGTCCATTAAATCTCGTTGAAACTCCATGTTGACTGGACATCCAATATTTACTTGACAGCTGTTGGTACTTTCATTAGTTGTTCCTTCTTACTCCATGGGCCTGGTTACCTTCGACGATGTTAGATTGTTTTTTGATGTGATCTTGGGGTTTCTTTTCCTTCTCCGTAGATTAATATTGATCCCATTCTAATAAATATTAATATTAAACGATGCCATCTCTTTATAAAGGTGCTATGAAAGTTGATCCTCTAACAATATGTTAATGTTAATTGTTGCCACCTCTTTGTATAAATCTAATTGATCTCCTCAATTGTATCGGGGTATTATCTTGATGTGTTATCTCTCTTCTTCTATTCCATAGTTGGGCTCTGTTCTGATTGTGATCTTCCATGGCTAAATTAGATACTAGTTCTGTCATAATTTCCAACTGTTTATGATCTTCTTCTTTCCTCAGTATATCCCATGTCTGTTTTCCTTGTATTTTTGTTCTAACTTCTTGTAATTCGCGTATATATTTACTGCATTTAAACAATGAATGCTCTGGGTTGCCTGGAACATTGCAGAAATCACAATTACTATTTTGTCTTTTGCCTATTCAATTGAAGTATGTATCATATCGTACTTATCGTGTATGTATGTATCGTAGTTATAGATGATCTGAAATTTTTTCTGTTGAGGATAACATAAATTTTAACACAGCATCCGTAATTTTATTGTACATCTTACCACAATACCCGCCGGCTATCAAAGAGTACAGCTGTGATCACACATAAAACAATAATACCAAATTATCAACAGTAAAATAGAAAGATACATTAAAATTAAATTACAAAGATTGATATGATTTCAAATTAACTTCAGCGCTATAATATAATATGGCTATTCTTGTACCACACTTATCGTTCTATCCCTTGTGTTGCATTAACATCAACACATAGAAAGGAATCATATTAATATGTAATTTGACTCCATCAAAATGAAGTAAATAAAGCATAAAATATGTATACTTAAAATATTTTAAGTAATTAAATAAACTAAGACTTAAGATATAACCCTGGAGATATCGATACCCATATATACTACTTTGATGGAAAAAGTTTTGAAGGAGGGTGAGAGGTCATGTGTGAGGAGTAGTACCGATCAGTATTGCAGTATTATATTAATAAGTCTAACGATGTGAAAACCTAAAAATATGTTGGTTTCCAAGTGTACCTCTCGTTCGCTATGCTTAACCTTACAAACTGAGATTCGAAGGAGTCGAAGATACTTTCAAACTTTCCATACCACTAATGCTGAGCCTTTCCCAGAGTATAGTAAACTTTGTAACTAAACTGAAATGACAACTAAGGTATGAATAGTGATAAAGCTAAACCAGCTACAATCACGTATATACGAGAAAACTTAAACTTAAATTAGAAGTGAATAAACTTCTTACAAGGAAGTCAATATCCACAAAATTAAAGGTCAAAATTAGGAAAATACAGCACAGATATCACAATAAATAATCTTAAACCAAAGGATTTTTTTGCTTTCTTTACAGAACAACTTGATAGCATCACTAACAGATTATAACTTTTCCTGATTTACTCCACAGGTGGAAGATCCGATGTTCCTGATTGGTTAAACGTAAATATGAATCTGTTTCTACTGGATGGAAGCGGGATAGTAACAAATGTACTCCAGCCACTGAAAGATGCGACCACAACAACAAACATATTTGAAGGAATACATTTACACGTATTTAGGAAAAGCGTAATGTTGCGATTGGGTATTCATTACGGAGGGGATTCGGTACGTAGGCTACCATGCTGGGCCTATTGTTCCTATACCCCCAAGGGTTGAAGGATGAAGCGAAGGAGACAGAAAGCGGCCAACCCAAGGAGGCACGACAGTACAGAGGGCAGGGTCTCTACAGTTAACTTGACTAGAGGCTTCCCCCGACAAGCCAACGAACTCGCTCCCCCACAACGGGACGGCAACGAGCCCAGCAGCCGAGCCCTAATGGTACCAAGACCAGCGATCCGAGCCCCATAGGTCCCTGGCTGGCGGTCACGAAATGGTCCCAGCAGAGTAGCGGAGAACGGCAAATGACCTACCGGAGGAGGAAGTACTTTTCCTCAGAGCATAGCATCCCCATACTTCTACCCAGAAAGGGACCAGCAGATGGCAGATGATATGAAATGATAATGGGGATGAAATGGAGGGACGGAAATTCGCTGGATGTAATTAACCTAACCAGCATTCGCCTAGCGATCCACGGGAATAGAACCCGTGCCTACCGAATGCGGGCTACAGACGAAACCGCCTGAGCCATCCAGCTCTGTAAAGCGTAGTGTTAAAATATAATACAAACATTTATCTTATTATTTATAGCTACCAAAAATAAAGGCGTCCATTTAATGTATTTTGTCCATATATAAATACAAACCTATTTCGGGATATGTGGGCTAAAGAACAATCCCTCGAGAATGAATATACCTAACATACAATCCTGCAAGAAAATAGAACTCCAAGGATCGTGATATCATTTACACTTTACAACGAATAGAAATCCTTGGGGATGTTGACAAACTACATTATTTGATAATGACATTAAATATCCCTCGGAAGTACACAGACAAATTTCCCTGTCCTTGTATTCCCCTCTCGCACTCCTTGGAGTTCCCTAATGACCTTCGTTGTCATCTCTATAGTTTAGTTGCAGGAAACTCTGGCATTATTTACACGATATGGTGGTGAAGGAGACTTCTGAAAACCAGGAATACATTACAGTTTAATCTGGTTTACCTTCAAAGAGGAATGGTCGTATAGTTGCTACTTTCGCAGGGAGTGGTGTTGGTTTTTTCCCTAAATAAAATAGTGTACAACTTATCAATGTATATACCTATTAACTTTTTCTACTACTTACCTAAGAAGTCGAGAAAGCATTGCGTGCTATCAAAAGTTATATATAAAGTAGCATAAATTCAAGTTTTGTGTACTCTAAATAAAAAGAATTTTCTGATACATTTTGGTGAGCCAAAACAGCATAAATCGTAACATTTTGAGGTCGTAAATATCAGAATGATAAATACGGATTTAATAGAAAACACCATATAGGTTCAAATTATTCCGTTAAATGGGCGTTTTTAATTATTTTCTAATTTTCTCTAATATGGCTACAGAGATTTTGAATAAATATGTTATGCATGTATACAATCCATAACATTTGCAAAATAAATATAACTTTTATCTTGAATTTATGCAAACAGACCAAAAACACTCGTTCTCAACTTATTGGTGCAGTTTTTTTATGTAATTCCTAAACTGTAAGTAACTCTCACATACCAAGCGTTAACAATTAGATAGGTATTCCAGTATTGGTTTGAGTGTTTAAATAGTTATTTTCTGGCTTGGCCATTCAAAGAGAATGTAATTTCAAAGCCCTTTATGTGAGATTTCACGTTTTAAAAATTAAACGTGAATTAAAATTAAAATATTTTAACTATTTATTAGATTTTTGGCAAATATTAGTGCTACAAGGCTAAGTAGTCGTCATTATACACAAACCAATCTCTCAGCAACTCGCCTTGGTAAATATAAGGATCAACACACAGCGAAAAGTGAGTGAGTGAGTGTGGTGTTTAAGGGCCCGTCGACAACAAGGTCATTTGGGCCCCAAGTCAACACTAAAACCCTAAAAACTATAAAAATTCAGTTATAACAGTACAGTAAAATAAAAACACTCAACCATTAAAAGCACATAAAATCCATCTAAAACTAATAATTTAAGATCTCTAAAATTAATAAATATAAAATACAAGTCAGACTTGCTTATTAAAACCAATTTTAACAATAAACCGCAGTGCCTTGTCCACGGCCACTGGGTCGCCACCTAAAATTCCGTGCAAGTTAGTCCCCAAGCTCAAAGACTGGCGAACGCGGGCGTACTGCGGGCAATCAAGCAACACGTGCCGCACCGTGAGGCGTACTGCACACGGAGCACACACAGGGGCCGGTTCCCCTCTTAGCAGGTGGCCATGGGTCGCTCGTGTGTGCCCAATTCTCA
Organism: Mantis religiosa; assembly: GCA_030765055.1. Taxonomy (NCBI): domain Eukaryota; kingdom Metazoa; phylum Arthropoda; class Insecta; order Mantodea; family Mantidae; genus Mantis; species Mantis religiosa. The sequence goes on along the minus strand of CM060947.1, from coordinate 202,141,600 downwards.
GCCGGGTGAGTATCACCTCGGCCCGCCGGTTATCCCTGCAGGACGATGGCCAGGGTTGTACGCTCTCTTTTATAGCCCGGAGTTGTGTGCCTTCTAAAGCTGTCCAGGATTGCTGCCAAGCAGATAGAAGCTGGCGACGGAAAAAATGTTGTACATCCTGGTACGGCACCTTAGTTGTTAAACTCCGGGGCAAACTGCAAGCAGACTTAGCAGCCGCGTCCGCCTCCTCGTTCCCGGAAATGCCCATATGCCCAGGGGTCCAAGTAAAAACAAAATGGTATCCTCGACCGAGCATTTGCGAGATCTGGGCCTGTATTTTTAAAACAAGAGAGTGAGCGGCAGTGTGCTGTTTCAAGGCCTGAAGAGCACTGAGAGAGTCGGTGCAAACAATAAAACAGCCAGGGGCTAACTTGCAAATAAAAAGGAGCATATAGTAGATGGCATACAGCTCTGCTGAGAAGACCGAAGTTGAGTCCAGAAGTCGAAATTTGTGAGCCTCACCGTTAACGAAGAACGCGCAACCCGTAGCGTTACCTAACTGAGAACTGTCTGTAAAGACCGGAACATAGGGTAACGGCCCAGTAATTCGGCAAAAAGTTGTTGGAACACCGAATGTGGAGTAGCCAGTCTAGAATTGTTTGAAAAAGCGAGATCGAACTGCGGACGATTGAGCTGCCATGCAGGATAGGGGCAGATGGACGACCTCTCCACGCGAGGCATTCGGAGGCCATGCGAATGTAGTAGATCCCGAAATCTTATTCCCACGGGGCGTGTGTGAGAACCAGGGCGCATATAACGGTGGACTAAATCTGGACACAGAACTGGTTTAAAACAAGGATGATTGGGATAACTTGCCAACTTCGAAACGTATGAGCAGAGTAACAGCGAGCGACGAATATGGAGTGGAGGTTCGCCTGAGTCTGCATACAGGCAGTCGACTCGACTGGTGCGGAAAGCTCCTGTGGCAAGGCGGATGCCAGTATGATGCACGGTGTCTAAAAGGCGAAGTTTAGAGGCGGTCGCTGCGCCATAAATAAAACTGCCATAGTCCAGCTTGGACCGAACCAGAGAGCGGTACAGCCTCAACATTACCGTGCGATCGCCCCCCCCCCAAGATGCTCCAGATAATACCTTCAGCACCCGAAGAGAACGATCGAAAGAGGCTCGAAGGTGACGAATGTGGTGCTCCCAATTTAGTTGTCGGTCCAAGTAGAGGCCCAAGAACTTCAGGTGCGAGACAAATGGCAGGGGTGTGCCGTTCAAATGAAGATCAGGAGGCGGGTGAATACCTCGTAGGCGGTGAAAGTGGATACACTGCGTCTTCGCAGCTGAAAAACGGAAGCCGGTTTGAAGCGCCCAAGCTGCTAGCTGGGTAATGGTCAGCTGCAGTTGGCGCTCAATGTGATCTATGTTGGCAGACCTATAATAAACTGCGAAGTCGTCAACATAGAGGAATGATGGAATTCCACTTCGAACGGCACTAGAGATGCCGTTAATCGCTACGGCAAAAAGGGTGACGCTCAAAATTGACTCTTGAGGTACGCCGTTTTCCTGTATCCGCCCCCGTGATATAGTGTTTCCTATGCGAACCCGAAAACGGCGAAGTTTTAAAAAGTTGCATAGGAATTCGGGTAGATGACCACGCATACCGTAACCATGTAGGTTACGGAGTATGCCGTACCGCCAGGTGGTGTCATAAGCCTTCTCCAGGTCGAGGAACACGCCGACGGCGTGCTGTTTCAGTAGAAACGCATCGGAAATATACCCCTCAAGGCGTGTTAGATTATCGACACTTGAGCGATGGCGACGAAAACCGCATTGCAAGTTGGACAGATGGTTATGTTTTTCTAGCCACCAATTTAACCGAGCGTTTACCATTCGCTCGAATGTCTTACAGATGACACTCGTCAGGCAAATGGGGCGGTAGCTAGCTGGAAGCGTGCGGTCCTTTCCGGGTCGAGGGATGGGGATGACAATACCCTCTCGCCAGGAGGAAGGGAAAACTCGCTCATGCCAAATGCGGTTATAGATGTTTAACAGGAAACATAGCGCCTCAGATGGAAGATGTAGCAGCATCTGTCGGTGTACGTCATCGGGACCTGGAGAAGAATCCTTTGCTAACGCCAGAGAATGGGCGAGCTCGGCAGCGGTAAACGGTTGGTTGTACGGCTCGGTGCAGTCACTATTAAAATTTAGTTGTACCCGCTCCGCCTTTTCCTTAATAGGCAGGAAGAGAGCGTCATAGCGGGCAGTTTGGCTAGTAGCAGCAAATGTGGTAGCTAGGGCTTCTGCTATGTCCTGCTCGGTGGTGCACATGGAACCGTTGATGGCAAGGCCCGGAATTACCGTCCGGCGATACTTGCCATACATCCGCCGAACAGCTGACCATACTTGTTGGGTAGAGCTGCGCCGGGAAAGCGAAGACACATAGGCTTCCCAAGATGTACGCTTTGCGTTGCGCAGTATAAAGCATGCCCTAGCGTGAGAACGTTTGAAGGCGACAGAGTTCCTTTCCGTCGGGTGCCGCTGAAAAACGCGCAAAGCACGTTTGCGTGCTTTGACTGCCAAACTGCATTCCTCAGACCACCACGGTACAGGGATACGCCGTGGTGTAGATGAACCTCGAGGAATGCTGGATTCTGCTGCGAGCAGGATCGAGCAAGTAAAATATTCGACCATTTCGTCGATGGTGTCGAAACCATCATCGATAAGTTTTATCAGGGAATGGAATTTTCCCCAATTAGCTTTGGAAATAATCCAGCGAGGATGTCGAGAAGGTACACATTGGCGGCCAGAAAAATGAATGTTAATGGGGTAATGATCACTGCCAAAGAGGTCGGAAAGTACTGACCACTCAAGTAGTGGTACTAATGACGGACTGCAAAAAGAAAGGTCTAGTACGGAATGTGTACCATAAGCGGATGATAGGAATGTCGGGTCACCAGTATTTAGCAGAAGCAGGTGAGACTTATCGAAGACGTCTACGAGGAGGCATCCACGGGCGTCATCAGTGTCTGGTCCCCAGAGCGTGTGCTTGGCATTCAAATCTCCCACAAGGAGTAGTGGTGAGGGGAGCTGAGCCAATAGAGCTTGAAGATCACGCTCTGGAACTATACTGAGCGGCGACAGGTACATGTTGCATATGGTAAAACTGATGCTCTCCAGCTGTAGCCGAACGGCCACAGCTTGCAATGGTGTGGCGAGAGGAACGTTGGCAGCTGAGATGTTAGGCGCCACTAAGGTAGCAACGCCACCGCTTGCACGCATACCTGCAAGAGAGTCGCTTCTAAATGCAGAGAAAGACTGAAGGTGTAACGAGTGATTGGGATGTAAGTGGGTTTCCTGGAGACAAATAATTGATGGTGACCGTTGAGAAACTAAATGTTGTAGGTCTTGAGCACGAGCTCGAAAACCATTGACATTCCACTGGATTATTTCCATGAAGAGTTTTTAACGGGCCGTTTTAACTTTTTTCTTGACCTTGGCTGACTTGGGCCCTACAACTCGAAAATCGTTAGCGTCCTGTGACTCCGCTGATGTTCGGGAGTCAGAACTCCTACGGCTCGTAGAACGAGACCGGGATCTAATGGAAGGCGAGCGACTTCGCGATCTATGTTGTGGCCGGGATCGGTTTTTTACATTTACCACTGGATTGTTGTTACTCGGTGATGGCTTGGTGGCTGGAGTCTGTACGGCTGAAACGGAGGCTGTGCTCTTGGATATACAAACAGTCTGAGACGTAGGTTTAACGGCTAGAAAGTCAGTCTGCGTGGATGCGTGGGAGACCGGGACGTGTTGAACAGCAACAGTGGTATTAGGAGTACGGCGAGCTGCTAATGCATATCCAGTAGTACTGGCAGCAGGCTTCAGTTGTTCGAAGCGCCGTCGTGCCTCTGGAAAAGTCAGGCGTTCCTTTACACGTAGCTCCTGAATGCTCTTTTCGTCCATGAATCTAGGGCACTGTCGCGAACTGGAGGGGTGACTGCCGCCACAGTTCACGCAACAAGGTGTTCGACTGCAGTTTGGATCGTCGTGCTTCGGTAGGCCACATTTCTCACAAAGAGCAGGATTGGTACATGTGACCTTAGTATGTCCGAACCGCTGACATTGGAAGCAGCGCATGGGGTTCGGGACATACTGGCGGACGCTCGCACGCTCATAGCCGCAATAGATGTACTCGGGTAACTTAGTCCCGGCGAAAGTAAGAAAAACCGTACGTAAGGGGTATTCCTTGCCATCATGTTTTCGGGTAAGCCGGTACGCCTGACAGACAAGTTGGTCAGAGAGGCAACTTACTATTTCCTCATTCGCAAGACCATCTAAACTGGAGGTGGTGACTACTCCTATACAGGTGTTCAGCGTTTTGTGTGGGACTACCCGGATAGGGTAGGAGCCCAACAAAGACGCTTTTTGCAGTTTTTTAGACTGGTCTGCAGTTGAGGTCTCTAACAGTAAGCTACCGTCTCGGAGACGTGTAGCATTTTTAACAGGGCCACTGATCTTATCTATTTCACGTTTTATATAAAATGGGCTAATATCCTTAAACGTTTTGCCATCACATGCCAAGGTCATCAATAAATAAGGGTCAATGAAGGAGGTTTTGCGCGGAGACATGATGATATAGACCCCCATCCGGAACCGTCGGCGTCAGCCTGCCATCCGGGGGTTAAAGAAAGAAAGACACCGAATCTTCACGTTCTGTGCCGTCATGGCGACCTCACCCATGACCGATCTCATTTGTACCTCAGAAAAGCTACCCTTCAAAATCCACTGCTTGTCCGTATGGGTAAAGCGTTTACCACGCACACCCCGGCTTTATTCCCCTACCACAGGAATAACCGCCTGTGGCTCCCCGCTTTAGGCCGCGCTGCGCATAAAGGACACACGCGGATTCAGGGGACTTGTGGTTGATTACACCGGGGTTCCGTCAGCGGTAACACGTCCGGTCCGTGATACTAACCCAACGGCAACACGGCCGTCGGGAGATTAACACAGACCGGGCCCTCAAGGAGCTACGTGGGTGTACTTGACGGCGTGGACGGGCTCCGCACCTAAGGCTACACATAGGGGCAGTGCGAAGGGTCCGCTCAACCTTCACTTTTGAGACCTCCGGAGAGCACACATGTCGGAAGCCGCGCTGAAAACCGTGGGACAGAACCACGGAGATAGGAGAGATCCCTGCTGGTGAGACAGGAGTTATAAACCTAAGACCTTAAGTGCTAATAATTATAATAAAAAACTAGAAGGGGAAGAAGGTGATGCATACTGATGAGCAGTAGCAGAGCGTGGCACAGTTGATGGAGGTGAAGGGGATGAAATGAGGGTGAGTGGCTAGGGACCCCGGGATCGCCAATCCCGTACCTACCGTAGTAGGTCCCTGGGGAAGAATACCAGAGCCTCTTCTGCCAGTTTTCGGGGTTACTGATGGGCCTTCTCGGCAGCCGTAGCGGTCGTGGGGTACACCAAGTCCCCACCGTACATCACCCCATCAGTCAGTCCCCTACTTCCTGTTGCCCACCCCTCGGGACGAGGACCGCAGAGGTTGGATTTTGAGGGGCACAGCGAAAATACACCAGACTTTGATATATTTAGCAAACATTTATTACGCAGGAAATATGCAAGTAGTGAACGTAACCATGAACTGTGCTACACCAATGAGGTACGTTTCTAGTTATACTGTGAAGGCAAAATAAAATACAAAATGCTTTAGACGCATTAAAGTCAACCAAATGAGCTGCTTTCCTGAAACGCGTGAGCCCTAATTCTGGAAGTCTTGGGTTCCATAACGTCGACCACTAACTCTTTATGTCTACCGAGCGGAATGGCTGAGGCGGTTTCCTCGGCAGCCCGCGTTCGGAAAGCCCGGGTTCGATTCCCGTGGCCGACTTACCTGATCCATGGGTTCTTTTGGGGTTATCCTGGGTCGCTAAGCGAATGCTGGGTAGGTGAATTACAATACCCCAAACTTCCTGTCTCTCCAATTCAGCTCCATTATCATTTGATATCATCTCCTATCTGGTGGTCTCTTTCAGGGTAGAAGTGTCAGCGGAAGACTCGGCGGTGCATGGCGGGATGATATGCTCTGAATGAACCACTTCCTCATCCGGTAGGACGGTTGTCGGTCTCCGATATGACTGCTGGGACCGTCTTCGAACCACAGTACGGGGGAATGAATGTTCGGTGTCCTGGCCTGCCGAGAGAGATTTACATCGAAGTAAAATATAGGAACCCTGCCCTGTGCACTTTAGTGGCTCCTTCGGACGGCCGTCCTCTGTCCCCTCTCGCCTCATCCTTTCTCCCAGGATGCCCCATTTGTGGGCATAAGGTTCAATAGACCAAGACTGGTCGAAGTGCCGTAGCCCCTCCGAAAAAAAAAACTCTTGTATTTCTTTTCTGGTGGGTTTCCCTAATGGAAAGGCGGATATTTAAATGTATTCTCAGGTATTGTCTGCCCACCACAAGCAGGCAAGTCTGAGGAATGGGTAGTGAAATCATTTTTGCTGTGTTTATGCTGGTCTTCCGCATATTATGCGATAGCTCCGTTCGTGTAAAATAAAGCGTTGTCACGTAACACACCTATCACTGCAGTTACTAAAACAATAATTGCATCTGGCATTATGGGTTACTTATGTGCACTCACATACACCCAATAAACATCGTTATTCAACGTACCTATGCTTACTAAAGAGTGAAATTTCAGTTAATCTCAGTTAAGTTCTGAAGTATCAGGTACTATAGGTTGACGAAGCTAGGGGAGAGCAATATCTTTTGGAAGATCCTAAGCTTCGATTTTCCACCTCTAGTTAAGGGATGTTTTAGAGAATTTAAAGGGCAACCCCCTTTTGCTGTGCTGGACAGCAAATCAGACACATTATCTAACTCCAGTAATATTCAACAAGACACATATCATTATAAAGGTAAAAACTTGGTTTCGGTCCCCGAGACCTGTAATTGTCTTGTATTTTGCCCATTCGCATATTCTACAAGCAAGATTTTACACTGTGCATGGTTTTCCTGACCGCAATAGAAGCCGACGTACATATGGCGTGAGTGTTGAAAATTGGCTGAGAATACGTCTCTATGACAACGCATATAACAGAAACCTGAGTTCCTTTATGTAGGATGTAGTCAACTGGAAATATGAGGCTCACATGGGACTCTTTGCTGTCTAGAAACCCATTTTTAGATGAAGAGAATTCTCAGCATTCAGGCTTCCGTTCTGTGATTGTGCACAATTTACTGAATGAATAAAACGCCCTGTCTCTTCCGCTCCATAAGCTTAGTCATTGGGTCAAGCAGGCTTTGGATCACCTCACGTACTAGCATCTCTCCCTCCTTAACCATCTGCTGAGATGTGAAGCGATCAGTAGATTTAGTAACTAAGAGAAATAGAGAGAAAAATAGAAATGGCTGTTAATGACAAAATATAAATGTAATTTGAGAATTGATAATATTAAAGCAAAATAATTACTGTACAATACGAAGCAATGATTTTATATTGTGTTACATTTACAAAATTTTGTGTTTTCTTTTCTCTTTGTTTATATCAAATAAGAAACACCTCTGATGTAGATATTTTGACTTTGAGTTAAAATTATTGAATTCAGTATTTTTAAAGTGTTATGCCGTTTTGATTCATTGCACACTTTCATTGTGTATTTATATATATAAGGCAGAAATGATAAGCAAATATATACAAGAAAGCCCTGGAGTAAAATTGTGTAAGTTGCAGAAACAAAAGGTGTTTGATTTTCTGATCAAGAGGGCCACATCCTATTCAAATGCATGTCAACACACCTATGATGCACGTGTTTAATCTGCGTATACCAAATTTAAAATATCTAGAAAACATCAGGCCACGCCCTGGTTCAGTGGTTAGACCGCTTGGTTCTCACCAAGGCGGCCCGGGTTCGATCCCAGGCGACCGCAAAGTGAGATTTGTGCTGGACAACACGGTGCTGGGGCGGGTTTTCTACGGGACCTCCGGTTTCCCCCACCATCTTCATCTCATGTATCATCAGTGTCATCGCCTGCGGTGCCGTATGTAGTAAAAGCGGGCGTTAAACACTACACATTTCATTTAATTTCATCCTACATCAATATGGATTGCGTCACATGTTGGCATAAAAGTGATGAGAATGCAGTCAACTCAGTTGAAGGAGCCAGTCGATATCCTTCTAATGGCCTCAGAATACCATTACCGCTTCGAGATACAATATTTGTCAAAAAAACTGCCTATCGATTAATGCAAGAACAGAAGATTCATGTAAGGGGAAGTACATATGTCTACTGCACAGAAAGGAGAAAAAAAGAGGGATGAAAAACTATAATTCAGGTCTATCTAGACACTTGAGGAAGAATTACTCATTGCAAAGTTCATTAATTCCTGTCTCATCACTATCTGCACAATAGTTGTTTATCTGCAGGGTATCACGTAAAATATCTTCTATTTGTCTGACATTGAGACAGAATAAATGGCGAAAACTAGTAGGAATTTCCAATAAGCCAAACTTTCTTAATAGCTCTGCCATGATTACTAGCGTATTTATCTTCTTCGCATAACACAAACTTCTAAACCAAAATATAATAAAACTTCTAGGGTCTTATATTCCTTCTCTAATAAAGTAATACAATTTTTATGATGAAATGTACTGTAATTTATATTAAAATTACATTTTTAAGTTTATGTGCATAGAATAGATCTTCCTTTTTAAAGCGAACTAATTCAGATAATTTTTCTTCTTACGTCACAAGTGTCTGCGATACAGATCCTTTTATATCTATATACGTTTGCATATCCTTATTTGGATACTCAGCCATAAATGAAATACTGCCTGCATAGTATTTATCTTTTAATCGCCATTACTATAATTTGTGGTTATTTTGTTATTTAAAACATTTACCTGAAACAATTCAGAAATCTGGTTAATGCTTCTCATTGTACTATTGATTTTCCAGCTACAATTGAAACTAATTTGGCATGATCTTATAATTAGGGCATTATAAACATTTTATTTTAATATTATTTCTAATAATGATGATGGTGATCACGTTGATATAAAGCATGAACTAGGAAACGCTGGATACACTTTTCGATTCCAAACATGATGCAAAGTCAAATAAATAGCATAGATCGCCAGTACCTTACACTCCTGTACTAAATATGAAGGTTACATTTACTGTTTCATTTAATAGTTTATTTCAAGACAAAGGGGCAAGTTTTAATGTTTGTTTAATCTCTACTCTAACATGAAAGCCGATAACGAAATCTAAAGGAAGACATTCTATTCCAGCTGGCTAAGGGAAACGCCAGCACAGAAGCTAATCCACACAAAACTTTAAAGAGAGAAGTTGGACAATATTTCGTACTATGATTTAAATGATATGAATAATACATTCAAAAAATGAAAGTTTTATTCACAGTGGTACAGCGAATAAAATATTTCATAATTATAATCACATTTTAAAATTGGTGGCATATTGATAAAGAATTACGTGTTAATCACCTTCTGTACTACATATGTACGGTAAGTATTGCAATCCATCAAAAATTTAATCGTAAGTTACATTTTCATATACTCTGAATCAATAAGGAAGCAATTTATAAAATCGTATCTGTCTATTAATACAGAATTCCAGAAGAAAGAAAAGAAAAAAAAAAACAAATAGGAAAAATGGTATATATGTTCAACATATTTCAAGCATACATAAATAATATTCTTAGCAATAAAAATTACATTCCCAAACTATTACGCATATAGACAGTTTTTCGGTAATTTGGTTTCTTCAGATATGCCTGTAATGATTTTGTTATCATAGTGAATTTTTATATCACAATGAATTGATTGTCAGTATAAGACATTTTCCTGAGTTATGTAATGTATATCTAGAATTTTCTTAGAATATGCTCTGAGATCTTCATTCTGAAACACTTTCTATAACACTTTCTATAACAGGACCGTATCAGACAAAAATATTTTTACAAAACTGTATCCATATTTTTAAATTTGGTGCAGGATATGGGTATCGGGGATTCCTCAGGGTTCTTTTCTTCCAGCGGGGTGGAATCTGTCTTTTTCTAGAGGCGCATGTGCATGTTTTATCTGTGATTTTATTTAGGATAGATCTCTTTTAGTTATTTTATCCCCTTTTTAGTACGATGTGGTTTTTAAAGGTGCTAATAAGCGCGCAGTTGTGCGCCTATATCACATCACATCTAGAGGTGCACGCACGTAGACACCGTACACAGACACATACACAACATACACTCATGTCCGAGGCGGTACTCGAACCCGCGACCCTCTGCGCGACGGAACGGTAGAGACATTTGCTTTAGCGACCATGGCCAAGAGGGCGGACTTTCTCAGGGTTTGCAATGAGGTTTGGCATAAGGATTTGTATTGTCCCTCTGCTACCTCTGTAAATTCTCCTATAGCAGTAAGCAGTGCGAGCTATATCTCGTGGTTCCAGAGTTGGGAAATGTGTACATACATCAAAGACACTCAGCTGATATGCTTTCTCCCCTTCATTTTCCAGTTAATGACGTTGTCGGACTTGCTTCTGCAGCCTTCTTACCCGACACACAATTTGCATTATGTAATGTCGCCTAGTAATTTCCCTCCACTTATAATGGTGAGACTTATATTTTACAATAACTTGGTGCGTTTCTTCCGTTTGTAACTTTTACGTGCCGAGGTATATTACATGTATTCGAAACACTCTTCTTAAACAGTGACAGAGTTAAACTCTGCGCAACTTATTATACTGTATCCTCTCTTTATAAGAGTATGTCTGGTAGGTGAGACTGAATTGAAGCACGAAGTCCAGGTCTGAATGACATAGAATCCAATCAAGAAGTGTTATTCACTCGCTCCAATTTCTCCCCCTTTTTGTAGGATACTTATTCTATCCACGCCTGTTTTCTAGGCCTTTACTATTTCTAGCCTGTCATATGATATAGAGCAATTTTTATCGGAAGCGGGCTTATTTTAAAACTGAAGCTTATTAGCTCCTCAAACCAGCATCGCTCTATGAGCTAGTTACTCCGTTCCCCAAAGATTTATATCATTTGGGTCCTAACGGAACTGCTTCCTGGGCATCTTAAAGTGAGATGCATTCTATATTGGCGCTGCTCTGTCGCTGGAATTTTAGCTTTCATTCTTCTAATTTTATAAATTTTCTATTATTTGGCAAGTTATTGCTAAATTGTGCATCACTGCGATGTTGTTCACTCTGTTGTATCGATATATATATATATATATATATATATATATATATATATATATATATATATATATATATATATTATGTGGCTTTATTTAGCCACATCTCTCAGAAACCCGCGGCTTCTGCTTCAAATTACAAAACATTTGCCCAATACGTCTTGAGCAGTTAGCAACTTCTGTGGTAACTCTTGTTATTGGTGTGAAGTTTCCAAAACGTACTTTTCTCAAATAGAAATTGCTATTGTTTTATTTTTTCCTCCTGGTCATGCAAACACAGTGGAATTTTAGGGGCATCACACAGTGGCCAGATCCTGAGTTATTTGCATAAGTTGTGGTATAATCACCCATTCTTATTGTACCTAGAAAGAAATATATAGTACAGAAACTTGACAAATGCTTGTGTGGATTAAAGCGAAGTAGGTAAAAGTAGATTTCGTAGGAATAGTTTGTGCAGGTGAATGAAGAAAGTTAATGAGAGCAACATATCACTTGCTTTTTCATGTTGAAGCATTTCCTAACAGCTCGTGCTGTGGAGCAAAGAAACGTTATGAAAATTCACACACGTATTTAGTAAACACAAGGACTCTTGATCAATTGATCAGCAATGCAATTTTAGCTTAAAGAAGATGTGTCTTGTTAATGTGGAGTACCACGCCAGTTTTCCATTCTAATAAAGAAACTGTAATATGCACTCTCATGGATTGGAAATGAGTAGGAGGAGGGTTGTGGCTGTACAATTCCAGGTAGTGGTATCGCTAGTATTAACAGGATATAACCTGCGTGGGCATTAGCGTGAGTCCAGCAAAGACCATTTGCTCACCACGTGTTTAATAGCAATTGCCCTGAGAACGACACAACTGAAGTTTACACAGTGCAAGTCAGTGTGGAACGGCTACTGTGTTGGAACATTTTAGAGCAACTGTAAGTACCCACGTTTAAGGCACCATTAATACCTAATGTTCAGCTTTCGAGACTAATGGGACATTATTTACTTGATTTTTCTTTTTTGAGGATAGATTATTTTACTGTAAATTAGCAAAGTATGTTAGTTTAATTTATTTAATTATTCAATTTAAATATTGACAGCTGTTGTGGCAAGTTCAGATTTCTAAAATATTTTCCTTCTCAGGGTTATTTGAGGTGTATAGATTTACTTCAGAATCTTTATGCCGCATTCCTAGGAGATTCTGGACTTAAATACCTACGAAACAACTTTTCATTTTTTGAGTTATGTTAATCACAGAAGTAGGCGTTTGCCTCATAAAATTGCATTCTTTTGGAATATAGTATCTAAAAGTATGACTTCTTTTTGGTAGATAATGATTATCCGGGCTTGTGGGCCGTGGTCTATTGGAAAATCGTCTTCCAGACGTTTCGTTCGAAACTGTATCGAACATCTTCAGTGGCGTGGCCGTAACACTCTCGTTGTACTTTCGGCTGCGGCTGATCAGTCGAAACGTCTGGAACACTATTTTCAAATAGACCACGGCCTATAAGCCAGGATAATCATTATCTACCAAATGACTCCGGCCGTGAAAGCCTACGCACTACAAGTATGAATTCTACTTACTGAGCATGTAATAGAAAAACAAGCAACATTAATATGTAAAACAAGAGCTTCTTGTGTTAATTTTTAGCACAAGAAACATTTTTATAATTTGTGAGATTTGGTTAACCTAACCCTGGGAACAATACGACCAGTAAATCAGTTACCACTTGTAACTATAGGAGCTTTTTTCTTGTTAAAATCATTATGCATAAATTTCATTTTCATTACACTGAGGTATTTACACTACGGAGATAAAAAAACGCCCGCCTCGGTAGCGTAGATGGTAGTGTGTCTGACTCACGTTCAAGGGGTCCCGAGTTCGAATCTCGGTCAGGGTGAGTTACCTGAATAAGGTTTCCTTCGGAGTTTTCCCTTATCCTGTAAGACGAATGTCGAATGTCGGATACCTATAAGCTGTGTGGACCATGGACTCATTTGAGCAATTACTTAACGTTGGAGAATAAATTACACTTGGTGGCAAACTTCGTTTATATGTTCATATCTTGTTAACTTGTAACAACTAACAACTCATAGTAGATATAGAATTCATTAACGTGAATTGAATAAAATAATACAGCGACGCCATAAGGTAATAGAAATCTTAGCAGGATTTTGGGCATATTACGATTGTAATTTGTTTAACAACGGAATTAGTTACAAAAACTGAACATAATTAGGAAAGGCTAATGTGTTTTTATATTCACTACCCAACATCTTTTATTATATACACCTTCTAAAAGCTTTTCTTGGGTCAGCCTGTTCTTCTGTTTACTTCAAGTTAACTGTAATGGACGGATGCTAGGTAGTCGTAAAGCAAATTTTGTTACAAAATCCAAAGAGAACAGCGATATCAAATATGTACTAAGAGTAACATATTTATATGGACTTTGGAACTCTATGGCATAGCAGGAAACGCGCCAATAGAGACACTATTTTAATGTGGCACGGTAATGATAAATTAAAAATAATAACATATCTCGTAAATGCTTACGCCTCAATAAAGGTATTACAAATGAACGCTAAACTTTAAGGAGAATTTCGTTTATTACACTAGACATGTTATACAATATTTTGGCCTAATGACAAGACAAAGTTGCACCAAACTACCTTTATTTGAAAATAGAACTGTTAACCCACTTCTAAATTACAAACATGTTCACTGTTTACAAGTACACAGAGTATGCACGTCAGTCTAATGTTTATTTATGTTCGTGTTTCACACAAAATTTGCGCTGTTTGTAGCTTCTCGACGTTCACCGTCCACAGAACAAACTTCCCTTTAACTACACAACTGCTTTGGCCAACCGACTGGCAGCTGCGATGCTCGGTCAACTCGTAACTATATGTTGAATTGAACTGTACTCCAACTGACTCAAGGCAGGTATTTGCACTCCCTTTATATACTACCCGGTCACAGAAGCATTTTCGGAAAGCCGAAGCATCTCGAATCGAAGAAATGGAACAGTGTGTAAGCTGAATCTTCCAGATCTGCCAAAATTAATGTCTGGAACCCCAACGCATGACAACAAAGGGGCTACTCACGAATCATGATTTCAGCTGCTGTCCTTGAATTTTTTACTTCTCTCGACAGTAAACAAAAAACGGTGGAATGGGATCCCCTACAATTAATGCTATTGCGGTAGCCACTCTATGCACCGTTCCAATATGCACGTTATATAATTATTTATATCACTCATATAACATTGGTACTTTAAAGTACTTTAAAATCCTTAGTGATGTCACCGTATTGTCGCCTGTTGATGGGTTCTCAGCAGCCTGGATCTCGATGGTCTGGTCGTCTAGTAGATTAGCCTTCTAAGCTATCTATTCCTTTGCCCTGGCTAGTCAGTAGAGCTGAGACTAAGCTATGTGCAGGGTATACGTGAGAAAGGTTGACGAATGGAAACAACACAATTCCTTGTAATTGCTTTATTTCTCAGCGTCGTTCCGTGCTCATAGTTCACCATGAGTTGCCGCCATGTTCTGATCCAATGACTATATCTTTCCACTATCACGGTTAAGCTATACGGAGTGACTGAAATCTATTACGGTTGAATAAATCACTAGCACGATTTAAAACATATACGTCGGCGCTTACTTCAGTGCTGAGAGATATTGTTCACTTTATAAGATACGCGCTACCGATTATTACTAACTCCATGTTTTTCAAGGGACGGTTAGACACGTCTGCTCTGCACCACGTCTCAGAGCAGAAGGACTGACCCTAGAACATCATATGTTCTAACAAAAACAGATATAGCCTCGCCTCCGGCTAGTTTCTCAGAAACTCACTCTAGCCAGCGAACCGCCAACACTTGGACATTTCCCGGAAATACTGGTTTGAGCCAGGTTTGGACCGGTCCCGTCCGGGCTGCTAATGACCCAGGTAGCGACGCATCCCGTGACAATACCTTTGAAAGTGACATTTTTATCCATATAGTCCGGCAAAATTATTACATATCTCTGAGTAGAAATATTTATTGGCATCCTAGTAATTGAATTTAAACACTGTTGCTTCGTTTCATGAACTTATCCACCCGTAATAATCCTTTTCTTAAATTCATTTCCATTATCTCCTCATTATAATTTAATTAGCATTCCATTCAATATTAAAACAGTATTCAATCATATGGCTAATAAATACGGCATCAGTGAATGGTAGACACCCCAGGGGCCTAATTCGGTAGGTACGGGTTTGGCGCACCCGGGGTCCCGAGCCGACAGTCTTCCTCGTGTGGGCTCCTCTTCGTGGTTGAGGGAGACGGTCAACAGGCCCACCCACGTGTAAGGCCGTGCGTGGAGACCCGTGGAGGTTTTTAGATTCTTGTCTAGCTTAGAGTTTAGGATTTAGTGAACGACATTTTTAGTAGGTTTTGATTGATGTTTTTTATGTACGTGTATTTTTAATAGGTTTTGTTACACTTGTATAGTTTTTAGAAAGTTTTATATCTGGCTTTTGCCATGACTAGTTTTTTAAAGGGCGCTGAAGTTTAATATCAAAATAAATATTTGTGCTGTATTCGGCTGTGTCGAAATATGTAGTTCCAGTAATATTTCAACATAAATTTAGGGTGGAGTGTATTGCTTCCTCTACTAGATTTTTATACTAGAGAAAGCAAAATTACCACTTCATTCTCGCATGATATTCTCTACCCATTTTAAACTCGCATAATCCACTATACTATACTATTAACACACAAAGCGATTCGTTATTTTATTCACGTTGATTATAAGCAATCTCAAATTAAGAATGTAGGAAATAAAACAGTTCCACGAAGTAAAACAGCTCGAACTTCTGGAAAAAACTGTGAATGACGTGGAAGGCTTTATAAATATCAGATTATAGATCGAATTACAAAGCTTAGAGCAGAGGAAGACAGCTTCGAGAGTTGTGACGTATTTCAGCTGGGAGCAAGGCCTGCAGTGCATATGACGTCAGGCAAGAGCCGTGTAACACAAAGTTGGCTATATAAATGGCGCGGTGAGTACAGAATCTGAGGCTTCAGTTAGGTGTGCACTCAATGCCAACAAAATAGCTGCCACGTACGAAAGGGAGCTGTTAAATTTGTAATATGACGATTTATTGAAGGTAAAATATACACGCAATAAAGACCTGGCTGATTTTTACAAAAGTGTCCCACAAACAAGATTTGCGATGTTGAATTCGCTTGTCGCACGAACATTGTGTATGTCTGTCTCGACATATGTGTGCGAACAATTTCTTTTATGTTATGAAATTGGCTAAGTACAAATCCCGAAGTACCTTGTCGTATTACAATATAACATGCAGCCTTCGATTACAAATTTCTTAGACATTACGTCCTGACATTGAAAAACTAATTAAAGAAAGACGACACCGAAATTGTCGGAAAATGTACACGTAATTTTGTTCTGAATGGGTATCTTCTAGTTTGTAGAGAAAATTACTTTGTTTCATTTGATTTACCTTATAACATGCCTGACCTTAAGATAAACTACGAGTTGAAGTTTTATATATGTTCTCAAAGCACAGAGCTAAAATGTTATTGTTTATAAACTGTGACCAATTGTGTAACTGAAGCAGTCAGCATTAATGTTATAACACACAAGACGTAAGTTGTACATATTACTAGTACCCGATAGGTTTCCTGTTTTTCCTACGCTGTTGGAACCCCAACATGTGAAACTTTTCTCCTCCTCTTGGGTAGCAGAAATCAGCGCGGTGACGTCACACGCTAACCTGCCTTTCGTTCGGGAGTATATTTGGCGGTTAGAGCTGACGGAGCTGAAGTCACACCGCCACTACCTGTCTTTCCCTGGCTTAGAAATATGATATGTAAAGAATGTTTTATAAATTTATCACTCAGCAGAAAAAATGTACTGTGTTTCTCACATGAATATCTCTACTCACATTTGTACAAATTATTCTAAAATATTTTTCTTCTATCCTCTTCATGTTATTCCAGAGAGGCATTTCTTTATAGATGCAATGGGAATTGGGGAAATTAGTAAGCGTAAACAACAGTCAAATCTTTTAGAAGCTGTTCACTCTGTGATGTCTTTGAGGTACATGAAAACGTATAACATTCGGTAGGAGTAATATATATATATATATATATATATATATATATATATATATATATTAGAATATTCAAATAATATAGAAGACATTTGTAGGAAGCGTTTAACTAAGAAAGTCTACCAGAAGTGATAATGGACCGAGTTGTTAACTAAATATAAAGTACACACGAACAATTTTACGGAATATATACACCTTATTTTATTTTAGACAAACAAAGGCATTATAAAGTAGAAAGATATTCCAGTCCTTGCAAAGCATTCAAAGCTATTTCACTTACCATATTTTAGCAAATAACATTTAATTTGTTTAACAGAAATATTCAAATTGATTAGCACAAACCTCAATCTCAGATAACTAACTAATCCTAATTTGTTTTATTTTTGTAGATAAGTTCAGAAAACTTTTACGAAGTTCGCTAGATTGGCTAGTTCATCATAAATAACATTTCACATTTGCTCCCCCCAAAACTCCTATTATTTCACCATATTAATAAGTTAATAGTATAGGGTATTTAACGTAATCATTGTGAGATATGTCATGCACATCCCTGGACCTTTTTATAAAAGCGGGTAGCAACAGAGAAGGGAGTCCAATTTTGAGAATCATCATAAGTAACTCCTTAGGCAAGGTGCGTGATAAATATAAAGATTAATCTTTTCGCAGCCTAAAGGATAAATGAGTAACTGATAATTGCAAAAATTATTGGCACAATGCTTACTTATAGCTCCATGATTTTACATTTAAATTCAGTTCTAATATACGATATGCCATCTTCACGCCCCTATGCAATAAGTCTAACAGTGTTTTTTTTTTTTTTTTTTTTTTTTTTTTTTTTTTTTTTTTTTTTTAATAATAACTTACGTCTTCTAACGTTAAGCCATATTGAACGATGAATGAAATGGGTGAAAATGATATTAAAATGAGCCCAGCTCCATGGAGCTTAGAGTTACCTCACATTCGTCATTTCAGGATAAGGGAAAACCCCGGAAAAATGTATCCAGGTAACTCGCCCTGAACGAGGTTCGAACTCGGAAGCTCTTGAACGTGAGGTAGATATGCTACAGCCACGCTACCGAGGTGGGCATGTTTAACAGTATACAAATGGCAAAAGTTTGTGTGTAAAAACCTTTTATTTCAAGAATGTATGTCCTGCTATATAAGACTTAAGTAAATGCATAGAACTTTTGTCTACATATACTCCAACAGAATATTCTTGTTTAGGTTTGAAAATTATAAGTTCCGTCACAGTATCAATATAGTAAATTTTAAAAACATTGCTTTTTAGCTTCTTTATGACATACTTGTCATTTTAGTTTCGAAAATATTTACTTTTTCAAAAATAACCGCTATGGTATTTTTCAACCATAATTTTTGGAGTATTTATAAAAGTTTAATGTTACGTTAATGTTACTAAAACGTAACAAATAATCATAGTAATTCAAATGTTTCTCAAACAAAAAAAAAATGTACAAGCACTCCATGCTCTAAACGTTTGCAGAAATCTAAAATATTCTATTAGAATTACTCCATTTTTCTCTTAAAAGTCGTCAAAATTTAGATAGTGGACGTATAATTTAGTTAATAGACATTCACTTTTAATTTCGAAAATGCTAATTACTTTCGTTTTAAATTATCAGTTGGAAAAAGTTCGTAATAAAAGTGGGTTTTTGCACAGAGATTAAGGTAATTTATCACCTTCATTTTCTTCTTCAATTAATACAATTTATAAATTATGTTATGGATTATTTTACTAAGGAGATAGTTACTGTTGTTTTTGCAAGTGGTTTTAAATTGTATAACATAGAGTAAACCCTTGCAATTGGAAATTATAATATCGCGCCTGTAACAGCTACTGAGATTGAAGAGAAAACAGGGTTGCATTGCTTTGTATTATAACTGATTTTTGTTATAAAATGCGGATCATCAGCTCACAGATGACAGAATGGCCACAGGCTTGCCTACAAATATGCCAGTGTGAGAACCTGCAGCTATTTAATCATTAAAGAACAAACACGTGAATTATAAACACCTTTACTACTGTAATTTTTTGTATAAGCCGCCTCTACTAATACCACATTCTTATCCCTATTTGGTGTTATAGATTTCAAATCGCGCGTCTAATTGAAAATCCAATGTAATCTGGTCGCTGTCATTCGCAGAGTTCCTTCTGGGTCTATATCACTGCAGAGAACAATACCAGTCCTGAGAGTTAGAGGCATACAATTTGGTAGCTCTCCCTCGATGTAAGGCTTTATTTAACCAGGACATTGAGAGAGAAAGAGAGGAAAACAGAGATCGAGAGAGAGAGGGATAGAGAAGGAGGCAGCTAAGTAAAATCATTACATTAACGAATATAACAGTAACGTTGTTTCTCTTACGATGTTACACGGTAAATCACAACTGAAATAAAGTGAGCCAGTGTTATCATTCGACTTAATTTTGTTCTGTTATAATCAATATTCTGATCTTCAAAGTGTTTGATTGCTTATTTTATCCTAAGAGGGCTCTTCACAATAAGATACACCCGAAGAATACGAAGATACCTATTAAAGACAAACCGGTGGAATAAATCATTTTGTTTAAGAAGGTAGTATATGTTATTCTAACTCTCAACGTATTTTTAACTCCAAGTTCAAAGAGATCTTAAGAAATCGTGGGTGCTGCAGAAGTGTTGTACATGTCTCATAATGGAGACATAAAGCTTCAAATTTTGGAATACTTTTAGCGGATGACTGAAATACAAATATGTCAACATCCAATTTTAACTTATACATATTCTGAATGATTTAGAGAACTCATTCTGCATTCTCTAGTGTGTTTCATTGAAAACATCTTTGTAGATTTGTTCATCGCGTTGCAAATTTTCTGAGAAATGTTCTTGTTTAATTGCTAGCCAGGTTGCACGTTTTATTTCCTTCCACAGGCTCAGCACATAAGAAACTCCGGCGCCTCTACCAAGAGCTGCTATTATCAGAAACTTAGCTACAAGTTAACAAGAGACGCGTCTGCCAATATATACGATAGCGCAGATACTGCAAGGCAAGGGGGTTACAGGGGTAACCTGTGCCAATATACATATGTAGATAAATATCTTACAAGGCAACTATCACTGTACTCATACCGCTACACACCTGATAGTATAATGCTTGCTGTGTATAAACCACGTGCACCAAAAGTCTGTTGAGGATTAAAATCACAACGTCCAAAGCTGGAGTCTGGAAAGTGCCGTACGTGACCTCTTGCAAGCAGCTGCTGGAAATACCTTGTCAGTTCTGTGGCGTGATACCTGGCGATAAAACTACAGAAGCAAGGAACTACATTCACAGAACACATAAAGGACAAAGCAGCATCAGCATTGAAAGCAATGTATGACATTAAAAACCTGAACAAAATATCTCCGACGGCAATGAAGTTCTTCAAATCGAAAATTGCACCGATAGTAACATACGGAAATATGGGAGCACCAGACAAGAAGAAACCTCGAGACTATAAAGTGAAGAAAACATATATGAAGAAAATGTTGTGTGTATCCAAGTACAGAGCTTCAAGACTAACATACGAAATGAGCAGAGAGACAATGTGGGTAGAAGATCTCAGTTTAAAAATGCTACTTCCGGCAACAGAGACGATGAAATTGTAAAGGAACATCGAATGAAGAAAACACAAATCTGGGAAGATTTTTACAGTACATATGCAATGAACAAGGAGAACTGGAAGGGCCCAAACTACGAACTAATACATTTTGTAACAAGATACACAGCACATAGTTTCCACTATTTGATATATAAGGAAATGATCCGGACGAGGATGTCGTATGCGCGTTGTGTGAGAGGCGGTGCAACAGATATCATGTGGAGGTGTGCCAGAGGAGAACAGTGTAATTGAACAACTTTTGTTGTGGTGGAAATAGCGAGTGTTATTGAACTGAAACTTCAAAATTGGAACATTGAACTAAAGCAAATCAAAAAGACAAAGTTATACAGGGTGACTCTAAAGTCACTATCCATCTCAATGAAAACGAAATATTTTGCTTCTTTCCCTTTCAGATACTGGTATCTGAATGCAAGATGCTTAGCACTGAAGAACGGGTTGCCAATGTTTGTACACGGGTACGCGGATTGTCATATGAAGACGCCAGAGCGGAATTTATCCGTAAATTCCACAAACCAGTCCCGTCAAGGGCACACTATACGTCTGCTTGTGAACAAATTTTAGCGTACCGGCAGTGTGTGTGTTGAGACACGTCCTGGATGACCACACGTTTTGGCAGAAACAGTACAGAATGTTTAAATTTCCAGTGATAGGTATCCGAAGGCATAAAATCGACGCCTCAGTAGGGAATTGAAGTTCCTCGCAACACAGTGTGGCAAATTCTACGTTTCACTTTACTAAAACGTCCGTATCACATTAAAGTTCTGTACCATCTTGCGGACGAGAATTTCGTCTGTCATCGGGCAATGTGCTATGACCTCCTGGAATGTGTAGAGAATGAGAATTTAATGGACAACATTTTATTCACCATGCTTGTTGGAAAGTGCACAGACAAAACAGCCGAATATGGGCATATGAAGAACCACATGGGGTGTCGCACTGGGAACGTGATACACCGAAATTCAATGTTTGGTTGTGTATGACAAACGCAAAACTGTATGATACATTTATATTTGCCGAAAGGTCAGTAACAGGTAAAACCTACCTCAACATGTTAGAACTGTTCCTGGAACCGCAGCTTCAAGAGGATGGATAAAGTTGTGTTTCAGCAAGATGTTGTGCCTGTACAGTTTGCAAACATTTTCCGTGATTAACTGAATAGAACCTTTCCAGGGAGATGGATAGGCAGAGGTTCTCCTCGGGTGTGGGCTTCCTGTTTACCGGACCTTACTCCTTTAGACCTTTTTGCATGAGGGCACATCAAATCTAAATTGTACACTAGCAAAGCGAATGGTCTGCCTGAGTTAGGGAATCGTGTCAGGGAAGCAGCAGGTGGAATTACGGTTGACATGTTACAGTCTACATTTCGTTCCACAACTGAAAGATGGTGTATGTGTTTTGAGCTAGATGGAGGTCATGTAGAAGGGCACTAGAATATGTGTAACACTTCAAAATAATATTCATCTTTCAATCACTGTCTTCCTTCAATGAAATGAATAGTAACTTTAGGGACACTCTGTATGTATAATAATTCATGTAAACATGTATTAATGCGCATACATTAATGTACATGTATTAAGACCGATGCCCATCATGGGTAAACAACCCTTCCCGTACAATTCTGTGTATATTTTGTTTATATGTCCCTATGTGTTCTGGACATAGAGTATTTGCAGCTATATTCCTCACCCGACTTTTGACACAAAGGCCCAACATAGAGCACAGAGGATGTCATCAAACTCTCAAGCACTTATAGGTGTAAGCATAGTGATAGTTCCCTTGTTAGGAACAATCTGGTGCCCTACCTCAGAAATATGTAGCGTTCCACTTCTGGAATAATAGTTATGTTATCGGCTGTAAATATAATTATAGTGCAACAGGACAAAATTAGTTGTATCAACCGTAATCCATATTTCACGATATTCTAAGTGCCTTAGCATAGAACCTGAACAAGCAACCACTAAATATTACAAACTGCGGTGAAAAGCAACAAAAGTAGAGGAGGCGAGGTTTGTAGAAAAACTCTTAAGTTGATCTGGGAATTTTACACGCAGCAGAACTCCATCTTAATACACTTAATTATTAATTAACTGACACTTTATTACAACCTTCTCTATGTTTTATTCAGCCATACACTGGAAACTTCCATGAAGTCTCTTTGTTTGCACATGATACTTGATGTGACTACAAACTTAATCTGCTCTAAACCTCCGCCTTTTCTAACATATCTTATAATTAGACTGACATCGCAGTATACATAAGTGAAGCGGAACCAACACCTGTCACTTCACACTGAGTAGCTATACTGATGTCACTGATTGACTGAAGTTACAAGTAGCAACAACGTCTTCTTTCGATGCCTTCGTTGATACTCCTTTTCTGTTGCAATATATTCTCATTCCTATTAAACCTTGCTCCAAATCACATTAGTATGTAGTCTTCTCTTTGTGTATAGTATTACCTCAAACATTCCTCGAAATTGATCTGTCGCCAGTATTTGTATATAAACATTAATACATAGGTGAACACTTTATAGAACAGGTACCCATTCTTGCATGCTGTATCTAAAATTAAAATTACACATACACATTACACATACACATACACATTAAAGTTTAAGAATGGAGATATATGTAAAAGAGAGGAGTGTCGCTAAGGTACGCACCTTGGAAATACAACTATAAAGGATCGGTATTAAAAAAAAGCTTATTATTTGCGAAACGGAAAAGGTCAGTGTTTTAATGCATTAAGCTAAAAATGAATTTTTATACTCACCTCCAAAGAAATATTATGTTCAGTATGTGTCTCCATTGCAGATGGTAATAGCTAAGGAGTTTTACAAGACTGCACCTTTAAATAAATGGTTAAAATTAAGAGTTAAATGTTACCTTTCAGGAAAAGAATAATTAAGTAGCCTTAAATTTCACCTCGGGTAGTTCGTTGAAATATATTTTCCTCCTTCCCTCCCTCTCTCCCTACTACCCTCCCTCCCTCTCTCCCTGCCACCCTCCCCTCCTCTATTCCTTACTTTCCTTCTTGCTTTGTTTCATTCATATGCATCCTTTAAACTTTGAAGGAAACTGTATATATATATGTTGCTTATTTCCCCATACAAAACGTAATAAACACATTAGTTTGGAATTTATACACAATTAACTCTATGCATCACACAAATACACCCGTATGAATTAGATTTCTTTTATCTCTCGTCATAAATGTACTCTAAACTAAAGACTGGCTTAATTGAAACTTCTTTTGTGCAATATCCTTTTTTTTTTTTTTTTTTTTTTTTTTTTTTTTTTTTTTTTTTTTTTTTTTTTTTTGTACATTTCTTCATCCTTGGAATGTAGCTAAATTTAAAATTAATAGTTAAAAAATATAGCTTTGCGCTAAAGTCATATGAGAATTTAAGGTGTTCTCACATGATGGATAATATTTTCACGTTCTTGTTCAGAAAATATACACATATAGGTTTCAAGTAACAATATTATTTTTCGGGAAGGCTGAACAGCGTGTTCTGCTGTGGATTATTCCTGGGTCAAATAACTTCCTTTTAATAGGAGCCGTTACATTCTTCTCGCCTTGACTCAGTTGAGAGAAAACAGATATGTGTAGTTAAAGGAACATTTTTTTTTTTTTTGTAATTGCAAATAGCAATTAAAGTGCCTGCAAAGCAACCATTATTTTATCAAATTACAGAACGTTACTTTTACTGATTTGGGGCATATTAGGGTAAAAATGTGTGCACAAGGGTGGTAACGTTTTTAGTACTACGACATCCGTCTTTTCGTTTATGAATTAGTGCTTGAAAATGGTTATGATGGGCGCTAGTTTATGTGTTCCGTTTACCCTTAAGAAAATCCTCCTTTAAGTCTACAAGCATTATATTCAGGTTTTTGAGTTTGCTTTTATGAACTATACTTTTATATAATAAACCTGAGTTGTATCATTCTGCAGGTTTCTGCAGGTGAGAGATGGAGTAGCTCCTCTTCCAGCAGTACTTTCCATAATCCATAGTTTCCATAATTGTGAACAGTTTAAGGTCGTTCACCACCTTGCGGGTGGGCGGTGGAGGTGCTCTCACGTCGGTCGGTATTCAGGTATTCAGTTAGGATGAACCTTCGAAGATTCTCAGGAGGGTGATCGCCACTGTTAAGAGTGGATCGGTGCGTTATAGCTGGAAACGTTAAGGGCCCGTATACATATGCTCCCATCATCGTCCGAATCAGGTTGCCCTTCAGGTTTCTCCCCTGATTTCATTGTCCCAAGGATTGCCGTATAAATACAAAGGGTCGATGCCCCCCTCTGTAAAGGAGCCACACTGTTAGTGTATCACTGCTATTCATTCTTTGTCAGAGGATCACATAGGGTCCTCACTTTATGGCACTCTTTTACATGTGAATCTAATACCATTTATTTAATTACAGATGGCACTTGAAGTATATATTCACTTCTCCTTCTGTTATTATTATACGTTTATCTTCCATAAACTATACTACGGAAGCTGATAATCATCTATCTACTATAAGTGTTTGCTGAAATTGTTTCATTATATATGTATTTAATTTTATGTATTATGGAAAAAAGTTGTAGCTATATACAGAATTTCAAATGAGCGCTTTGAAATTTCATATTTTGCTCATTTTTATATATAGCAACATGAGAAAAAATACAATGCACATAACCAAGAATTTAAAAGTAATCTTAGGTATTGATAATTGAAAAATACAAGAAAAGAATACCTCACGAATGTTTAGCTCTACAAGAAGTTATTTCACATAAATTGTTTTCATATTGAAACGTGCTTAAGTTCTGTATATGTATTATTTTTCACCTGTTATACTATACTAATATTTGCAGAAAATTCAGTACGTCATGCAAGCATTTTGGTGTTAATTTTATCAAAATTATATCCTTTTGGAACAAGTCAAATTTAACGAAACATTGCTCATTTAAGAAGCAATTCCTTTTATCCCTATATGTCATATCTTTGGAAGTTGATCAAATTTATGACTGAATTTAGTGTATATACCACATTCCAGTCTTCGTTGATGTGATAGATTATGCTTTATTTAACCTCAAAATATAATTTAGCCGGGATGTTATGTATGGAATTTTGTGGTGTAATATAAGAATGTGGTAAAGTTAAAAATCAGGTAGATTTAGGTAATAGCAAACTAGTCGAAAACCAAAGTGCATATTCCATTCCTTGAGACTTTTTCTGAGAGGTAAACATATTCACGAAAACTTCCACTTCGAAATGACTTACCAAAATAATTGCAACATACAAAATGTCCGGTTGCAGTCACTCCGGGTTTTTACTCTAGTGAAACAACACAGAGCTCTATAAAGGTAAATTTGTGTGACAAATAAAAGACGATCGTAAATATCTATTGGTTACCTCTTTAGTGGGAGTGTGTGTTATTTAGTTTCCTGGTTTATACTTGTTAACACACCACGTAGATTGATCTCGCAGAAACTTCTTGAGTATTTATATCGTATGCTATAAAGCGCTGTTCTCTGGTGCTCACGTGTAACTTCTAAGTGCAGTGAATATTGGCACGGCTTTGAAGCTGTGAAACTGTTAATGCTCATTAGTGTTTCATTACAGTTACATGGTAAGTTAGTGAGTGCCGACATCCGCTCATCAAGAAGCTAACACCTGAAGTGGTTGAAGTCACTTTGAGTATGTCCTCAAAAACAGATTCCTCAGCCCTTCACATGTGTGGTGTTACGCGGCAAAAGGTTAAAAGGACTGCTTGGAGCTCTTATGCCACTGCACAGTTTTTAATAGAGTTAGCCAAAATTCGATTTGAAAAAGCGAAATAAATTAATTTATTGATTCAAACTGATAGGTTTTAGTGTTCAGAGCAAGACACCAGTTGTCAAGGCCCGAACTCGTAAACTGGAGTCCAGCTTCAAATCCAATAAGATCGTTTTGCTTGACTGAACATTCTCTCAAGTTTTCTTGATTTTCGTAACTAGCAAATGTCAGCGAGATATTTTATTTTAAATCCTTTCTATTTACATCTATCATCTGCGCCCATCGTCTGTAATGACGTATGCAGTATGTGTGCTAATTATACTACAAGTTGTCAATGAATTATACTCATATGACTATCTCTACCCATAATCACTTATATAAATCGTGTTTAAACCATTCTTACATAACATTTTTCCTCTTATATAACTATCCGTATTGCAAAACTTTTAAATGCTGGTAGTCATACTGTTGTGAGCAATATAACTGCAATTAATTTTGCTATTAATTCAAGACAGTGAAGCAATGCAACATCATTATTTGCTTCATTTTCAGGCTGATAATAAATTTATTTATTAAAAACGCACGTTTTCAGCTTGTCAGTAGATCCAAGTAGATACGCGTGGCACACTCAGTCAAAGATTCCACAACAGCAATGGACTTTGTCTTTCACCTTCACTTCATCTGGTCCGTTGGGTTTGAGACGTCATCTGTGCTATTTGGCCAACGGTTGCTTCTTTGATATTGCTATAAAACCTTTATCTCAGGGTAAGTCTAGATATGTTGTAAAGAATAACACCAGTTAATTCGCTAATAAATCTTTTAACAATGACGATGTATAGTTAGATACGATTGGCGATTGTTAATTATCAAAATTGAATTATTTCTTCAATACGGAACTTGCCCGTCTCGGTAGCGTAGATGGTAGCATGTCAGCCTCACGTTTAAGAGGTTCCGAGTTCGAATCTTGGTCAGAGTGAGTTACCTGGATAAGGTTTCTTCCGGGGTTTTCCCTTATCCTAAAAGACGAATGTCGGGTAACTCTAAGCTCCGTGAACCCTGGGCCCATTTGAGCATCATTTCACCCATCCCATTCATCGTCCGATATGACTTAAAATGTTAAAGGACCTAAATTAAAATAAAACTTAACTAAACCTTGATTGCTGTACATGGGAAACATATAATCAGCTATTCGCTAAAGTGTAGAACTGTGAGTTGGAGAGATATAATCATCTCAGTGGTTAGAGGCAAGTGATTTCGTGATGTAAGTCGAAGAATTGATCTGCCTATCAATCGACGACAAGGCGATAAGAATGTACGACTCTCCCAGTTTGGCTTAAACCACGCATAACATTTACACTCCCACCAAATTTAATGTATTAATGGACCAATCACAATAGTGCAAGTCTTAAGTTTAGGATTACTACGGAGGGCATTGAGGGCATTACTACTCGGCATTGCCACCATCCTTGCTTTATTGTACCTATGCCCAAAGTGAGCAATCTCCGGGAGGAAGGATGAGGTGAGAGGAGACAGAAGGAGACCATCCCAAGGAGCCACTGCAGTGCAGAGGGCAGGGTTCCTATATTCAATTAGATTAAACCTGCCCCAGCAGGCCAGGACAACCGACACTCCTGTCTACTGTGGTTTGGAGGTGGTACCAGCACCCGGTTCGAAGATCGGCAACCGACCTAGCGGAGGAGGAAGTTGTTCACTCAGAGTATAACATCCTACCATGTACCACCAAGACATACGCCGACATTTCCTGAAAGGGACAGGAAATTCTGGCCGTTTTCCTGGCGAACCGGGAAAAATCCCGAAAAAAAACATGGGTCCGGTAGGTCGGCTATGGGAATCGAACCCGTGTCTCCCGAATGCGGGACACATACGAAACCTCCCGAGCCGTCCCGCTATGCTACAACAGTCCTAACTTAAGTTTAGTTCCACGAATTTTAAGCGTTTTCTTTCTTTACAGGACTTCTGAGTCAGCGTACACAAAACATAACTTCCTTTCGCGAATCACATTTACAACCCAAGCGCTCACTACCTGTTTCCCTCTTGACTATCGTTCCTTATTACCTGGGGGTAACATGCTGCTAACCTGTTGTTTACGAGTTGGCGATTTCAAACTGGCCAGAAGACGATGGAATTTTTCGGGAGTGAAATTTCTTAGAATGACTACTATCGTAAGGTAAGTAAAGCTGGTGGTTCCGTGTCGCAGAATTAAGGCATGTGAAGGAACCTCAAGGCTGATAAAAACTCTGAGAATAATTAAGCGCACCTTCATGCCCAGTATGGTATGAAAGGCTGAGAATCAGAGCAGGTAAACAGCGCTGACATATAAACAAAACCTTAGTTTTTCCCTCACTCACTTTAAAAAAAAAAAGAAGAAAAAAAAAAAAAAACCTGTTTGGTGGACCATCCCTAGCTCCCTTACCCAACCATTAATTTAGCATACATATTTACAGCAATCATTTATATTTTACTACCATTCCTTTATATAATTATTCTCCCTTCCGGTAAATAAAAGCTAAGGTGTTACAGTCACGGTTCCTAGCCATATACACTTACTCTCATAGACAAACAAATGAAAAAGGACGTTTAAATATTCCAAAATTGTGGATATCATGCTTATACTTGAAATTCCAATTTTTTCCCTTCTAATGTAAGAGCGAGTTCTATTACTTTCTGCAAAGCTAATTACTAGGAACCAATAGGGAACGACTCGCATTACATACGCACTGAGCAGAGGTAGTCCTGTGTTCTACTCCCACAAATCAATTGTGTGATCTATTTTATAAATGAACTATTATTGTAACTAAGGAATTCACTGGCACTTAACGCGTAATGTATTACACATGGAGAAGATATTCCCATATTTCAGGTTAGGTATCATGGATGGAAGCGAGGGAGGAAGGAACCTCCAAGCAATGAAGAATCCGACAGTAGTGACTGCGGTATCTGCTACCGTCCGGTAGGAATATTTTTACATATAACTTTAGTCAATCATAGTCAAAACAGTATCTTCCCTAAGTAGAGTAAATCACTAGATATGAACTGGTTCTACTTTATTGCTTTAAACACCTTAGTTAAATATTAATTTAGTAATAAATTGGAATGTAAACAGTAGGCTATTGCATATCTGCATCTTAAATTTGCCGCCATGGGGTGTGCAAGTGAGAGAAAAATGCCAAAGTTTAGATGAGATAAGGCTCATAATTTTGTAAAAGAATTTGTCAGTTCTTTTGCGGTATGTGAGAAACATATATTTTAATGTGAACCCTTTAATGTTAATATCAGTAGTGACAAGCTGTATTATATAATCAGGCATTGTAACACTACAAAGAACATGGGAAATAAACGCATTGTAACAAAGAACTGGAAACAAGGTAATCCAGCAACAATAACGACTTGTAAGCCCCTTTCGAACAAGCAGCCTGAGGTTTTCCTTTGTTTGTACTAGGTGTGATTAGTGCAGATATCTCGTTTTATGAACTAAAAAATCCCTATTTCCATGTTATTGTGTAAAGGTAAAACGCTTGCAAGTGCTGTAACGTTGTGCTAGCGTATTAAACGGAATAAAATGAATCCAATGCCACATTTTCTTACTGCTAGTAAAATTACATCCGCAGTATACATTGCAAAAACAGTACAACTATACATCACACTGCAGTAACATTCAATCTGCTCCTCTATTTGTTTCTAAGGTGATATTCTTAAAGACACCAGACTACCTAGGCTAACAAGTCAGGTATTGAAGTGAGGACACGCGGAAGCAAAACGGATGGTCTATACCAAGAGACGCTGTTCACTTCGACCGCAAGTACGAGCATGTAGAAAACTCAGTCAGTTACTTTTTTATGTGTTTGATGTGAAACTTAGATCACGTGAAAAAAGGAAACAAAAAAACATCCGAAACCACTAACAACCTATATCTGACTTAGAAATGGCGTATTTCTTCCATGACATGCTGCGAAATAGTTCAGAAGCGACAAGAATGTTACAAAATTAAAAATATGTAGAAAATATAAACTAATCTCGACACCTGTCTCAGAAATGGTTTGTACCACACCAAAGTTATTTGAAATAAATTGTACGCTTTCAACTTCTTTGCGGTTTTGTAGACAGCTTTTGTACATCATTGTGTAAAACATGGATATTTAAAACAATATGTTTGCTTTAGGCCCTTCAAAATATGTATTTAAGGTGACACCTCAGCTTAGGATGTTTGGAATGATGCCATTGTTGTTCCCCGTTGTAGGTTAGAGACAAAGTAACAACTGAGAATAACAAAATAGGCTTAATTACATCGAAAATACAAAATCAGAAGAGCGATGGGAAAGTAAAATTAAAAATAATATAAAGGGATAAAATAATTTTAAAAAGCAAAAGTTCAAATTAATTAACAATGGAGTAATTAAGGATGTAAAATGAATGTCACTCTTCGTATGAAGGAAATATAGGTGACTGGATTAGCTGAAAACCATGAAAGAAAATGAAAGAGATGGCCACCACGAAAGGCCATGATTTATTAATTACCGAGCAACATGGTTCCGTACTAATGGTATTGCTTGCATTCAGGAAGTACAGAGTTCGATTCCTATCTACATCTTACTTTTATTTTAAATTTTTCGTTGTATTCCCTGATTTTAGGGTGAATGTTGGGGTTGTTTATCCTCCACTACAATTTCGTCACTTTAATTTCATTTGTTTTCTTCTTTCCTTGGCTTTTAGGTCTTGTTGCATATGGAGATAACGGACAGATTGTGGAGGAACTTGCTTATTATAGTTTTAACACAGAAAGACACAATTTTGTTCAAAGTGGTTGATTTCACATCGAATATTTCTCGCTGAATAATGCCTTAACAATTTGTCTTCTATATAGACGTCATCCTGGGGCATAGAATGTCTTCTTAAGTAGAAGCACGTAATGCTCGTATTCAGTATTAGAAGGACATCAACACTGTGCTTTACGGTCATGAGGAACAAAGAGATGTTTGTTCTCGCAGTCCAGATCAAACATTCGTTGGTTGCTCATGTTGCTCATACAATCCATCACTGTATTAACTAGACGCATGTGACTATAACGGTTTAGGTGGTAAAATCCACCTGTATCTATTCAGAGGGAGACAAGAGGGAGGGTAAATTCTTATCTGCGTTCCTTCCCAAGCTCTAGCTGCTGCAGCAGTGGGACGGGTCTTGTAGCCTGCAGCTTAGGAACTTCCAGGGGTCTCTGTGGCCTAATTGTGTTCTGTGGCCACCTGTGTTTCGATTCGGTAGTTGATCGCTTTCTCCTGAGAGTAATAGCCGTAACTGAGCTGAGTGTACCTAGTGTGCGAGTGTCTGCCTTTGTTGCGACAATATTAATTCCAATTCCCTAATTTAATTAAGGCCACCAGTACTAAACTATCTCCTGGTAGTAATTCTAAATTATCCTAGTCAATTGAACACAAGTTAAAATGAATTTTTTGAGAGCATCCAAATGAAATTTATCCATAACAAATTTACTATTGAACCATATCTTTACCTCAAATAGCGCACAGTAGTAGACAAAATGCCACGCATTAGAAACCTGTGTCTACCCTGTTTTACTCTATTGATGTCAGACATGGTAGGTAACAGAAAAGTAGAGGAACAAACTCCAAATATGTCAACGAAAGATGCAATGCAAAGTCCTGGAGAAATCTGTGAAAGACAGAATCTCAAATGCAGCGCTGAACCAGCTATCACAGACCAAAGACATGACACAATTAGCCGTAAGATTAACAGGGAAATGAGGAGGCCACGTGGCGAGACTACAAGACAAGTGAACATACAAAACCGCATCGTGGGATCCTCGAATAGGAAAACGTCTACAAGACCGAGACGCAGATGGGCAGACATCTTCAAGAAGCATGCAGGTCAGCAGTGGTCAAGGGTAGCAAGACAAAGCAGACTGGATATCCCTGGAGATGCATCTGTGTAGGGGGTAATTGTGAAGAGTGTAAATATAAGACGGTGTGGGCAAATAGTGAATACATTAAAATACGGCATAGCAATGATTAAATAGTGAAAAGTGTACCAATAGAATAGTAATAGCTAAATAGTCAATAGTGCAAATACTGGATAATAGTGACTAAAGAGCGAGTAGTATAGGCACTAAATAGCGTTATTACTAGGCAATGACTAAATAGTGCACGGTTCAATCAGACAAATATGACAATAAGCATTTCCAACGTCTAACATGGAATAGTTCATCACGTTTAAATAGATATACTTTCCCTATCTGATAGGAGGCCTTTGCCCTTCATGGACAATTTAGACTATTTTCGTTCATTCACACACAACAGACATACTGCTCGGGTTACGTTGAATTGCTCAGCTTTTTGAATTGCCCAGTTTTCTTGGATAGTTCACCGTGTAAGTACTGTCTATCCACCAATAAAGGCTAGCGTGGCCTGAAGAGGGAGTGGGGCTTTAACTCTTTATCTACTCTGGTATTGGATCTGTTTACTACTAAATGAGTGTATGAGAGTGCATATGGATCACCCATGCTGCCAGATCTAATATTCGTTTTCATAACTACAATGATAAACATTATGTATGGTTGATTTATGTGACAATACTGAGTGTTTTAGATGGAACCTAGTATCCTTATACATCTGGGCAGAACACATAAACACCACCCAGACAGCAAAAGTGATTACGTCACACATTCCTCTGCCATGCCTTCTTGTGTTGGGTGGACACACTCTCGTGGCTATTCCACATGATTCAAATTTTGAAGACCAAAGCTTCATAGTTAGCCATGTGAATGAATTGAATTACTAAAAGTATGGTACATTCCAAGTAAACGTGAATCATAGCTCAATTCGTTGGCAGTGATTAACGTTTTCTGATTCACTTTATATTGCCCGGAGTAACTATTCCACGCTTACAACTTACACTCACCAACCCATGTTCTGCTCTGAAAGGTCACCACATCAAATGCCCCTTGCATATATAGATAAATAATAAACAATACAAAAATCGAATAAAGTGCACAACACAAGATATCAGGGTATTTGACCTTTTATATCTCCAAAGTTTATTTCACCACTCGAGCATTTCACTCACATGGATATGGTGATAGCAAAACACAAACTGTGTTGATTGGCTGTCAAGCAAGAGTTCTAGAAGCCAGGCCTCCTCATGGTCAATGACCATTAAATTAATTTCATAAGCCAAAATCTACCGTACGCAGAGAAAGAGAACGAAATTGCAACTACTTAAAATATAAATAAATAACTTATGCTTACGATGCAAGAAGAATTACTCAGAAATGTGAACTATACCTCATCATACTGTATATTTGGAAATCAAATATCAAATATTCATATTTACTATTCATTCTCAACATTAAATTTGCAGTAACTAATCAAGAAAATTATGTTTGCATACTATTAATGTAACAGTAAATTTTTGAAATAAAATCATTGTGATTATAATGAAGTTAATCAAGGATGCAACCTCATACTATTTTGCTGTGGGGGACGTGTTGTATGCATAAAGTACATCCTTGTGCTCGCTGATTTTTCAGTTGACTTCTTCCAGCTGAACTCCACAGGAACAATTTGCGGTTTTCTCATTAATCTTAGGAATGTTGGCAGTCGCAGTTATATGTGTCTCATTTCACATACTCAAAGTGCAGAGAGTTTTTCCATCTCTGGATATGAGCAGACGCTTGGAGCTACCAAGGTGCAATCCAGATAATTGCTGCAGCGAATGTTGTTTGCAAAGACATAGAGGTTCACTGAAATGTAGACGTAGAACAAACGTGAACCGTAATATAATCTGCTTGGAAATTCGTGGACAATAAACGCTCTTACTATAATGACAGGATTCCATTGTATTTGCAAATCTCAGATTAACGAACATAAAGGAAACAGATGGTATCCTGTATGTGCGAAATGCACGGCTTCACAAGAAGATGCAGGAATAGTAATCATGGGATTCTTATAGCTGATGTGTGGCATACGTGTATACAAGGCTATTCCTGCCTCGTAATGCAGAGTCCTAAACTGAACTACGTTGTAAATGGTTGAATAACATTTTCTTTCCCTGCATAGGAATTCCTCTTATTCTGAAATGTTAATTAATGCAAAATAGGCATGAAGATCCAAGGCAGGCAGGAATCCAACCGTGAGTGAAATGAAATTGAGTTTTATTTATGATCACCCCTTAATTGCTGTGATTTTCAGCGTTCCATTCTAGATTCCGCCCGGAAGGTCGCTTAATTTTACTAAAGATCCTCATTATCAGACTTGAGATTCTTTCTCTTGCTGAAAATCTACGTCACGAGAATCCCAACTTTACTTTCCTTCCGAAGCAACTTGAACTATTAAATGTTTGATGTGTTCTGGTTTACAAAAATGCAAGGTATAGGAAAGAAACTAAATGTTTTCTGATAAAATACAAATTGGTTGACAAGGGTAAAGTAATTCTAAAATATATTGTGGTAATGTAATATTTCAAATACGGAAGTAGCTCAGAAAGTGTATTTTGTGGTTTGATATTCACTATTGAGTTAAGAATCCAGCAAATGTGAGATTATGTAACGCAGTACAGTATTTTAAGTATTAAATCATGATTAGCATGGAGGATTAATAATGACCAGCTCTAATTTTCTCCACAGATCTGAGGTCCTAAAGGAATCGTTAATGGAACACGAAAGGATGAAAATATGGGCGTAATATTATTTTAAACCTACTTCCTGCTTAGATTAAGTTCTCAAATTTGATGTTTCTGGTGGCTGAGGTACAGTATCATAAAAACCTAAAGTATTCATAAAGTATTCAACCAATCGGCAATGCACTGCGTGTCATAAGTTATTGTTCTGTACTTGCTTCTCCATTTATAAATCTAAAATTTACTTAACCTAAGGAGTTTTACTTAAATTCGTTCACCAACTTAAACGGTGAAGAGGGAATTAACACTTATTTAAACGATAGGAATGCTGTGTTTATAAGGATAAAATATTTAAAATTACATATTAATTAGAAGTTAGGCTTTCAATAAATATATCCTTATTATATTCTGACTGGCTTTATTACCCAAGGAGCCCATTCTAATAAACTAAATTCCACAAATTTAAATGTAATGCAATTAATTAAATTAATCTAACAAAATGCCCAATAATCGCAATAATTTCACGATATTGCTTTCAATTCTTAGCTCTTTTATATCCCTCAGCATCAAGCTTTAACATCCTATGTACAAATAACCAAATATGTTTCAAATTTGACCTTCTTTAATCATCCTTATATTTCATTGAATTATAGTAGTTTGTATTCTGCACGTACTTCTTAAATATAGGATTATTTCAACGTAAATTCTAAAAAGCACTTTACGGGCATTTCTCAGGTTCGAATACCTAAATGTTATTATTTGGTACTTGGCTTCAGACAGATCAGTGATAAAGGTTATAAGGAAAGAAAACTTTTAACTTTTTTGCTGGTATATTTTATTAATTTAACCATATATGTCATGTTTAATACAATTATATACCCTTCCTAAGGAAGGAAAGTGTTATCCAGTCTTGTAAATTACGTCTTCTCTGCTTTCATTGCTGCGTGCTTTTATCCTTTTAACGGTCTAAATTCTGCCGTGCATAGAGAACAGCAGTTTATATATGCATGCTATTCGTTACCTAATTGATATGATTCCACTTCAAGTTTCTTGTTTCTCTCTTTCCAGCCCTTGCCAAAATTGATCATATATTTACATTTAAGGTACTTCCCCATAATATTAATGAGTGGAGACCTAGAATTTTTAACTCTTAAAGTTCTTGTATTCATAAGTTTTGGATACACGCAGTATTGATTTTGATCTTAGCATTAATTGTGAGAGACTTCACGCAGCAGAGTTTCCAAGTAAATGAACAAAAGAAGGGTATCAAAGGGATACTGTTCAAGATTTTTCTTACATTATTTCTGACGAATGAATCTAAAGATAAGGTTTTTGCGTGTGGGTAGCACGATTCAGTTCATTAAGAAGGCTAGTTAGGTAATTAAGACAAGAACAAAGCTCCCAAACTAAAGAAAACAGGAATATATAAATGGACAGATGAAGTAAAGACACTCGTTCAGGAGGAAAAAAAAGCCACACAATATCTACGGTGCCTCCAATCATTTACTCAAGAGTATCTAATTGAATAGAAGAGAAAGGCAACTGAAGTTAAGACAAAATATCGAAAAGCATTCAAGGAAGAATAGGAAATTTTCATAAAAAAAAGCTGAAACAGATAAAGGTCATAAATAATAACCAATGGTTAGAATACTTAAAAGTTTGTGAACCGATTAAACAAAATATGATGAATATGATAGAGAACTTAATACCAATACGGACGTAATAGATTTCCAAGAACTTGAAATGATCCTGAAAAGCTAAAATAATAGAAAAGAAACAGGTGGTGATGGAATAAACAATGAATTATCAAAATATGCGTTTAAGAATTTTAAAATAGGTCTCCTCAATCTACTGAATAAATTCTGACTCAGTAAAGCTATACCTGAAAAATGGTACATATTAATAGTTAAACCAATATTTAAAATAGGTGATAGAACAAAATGCGAAAACTACCGAGGCACATGTTTTCTGAATACCCGTATAAAATATATACAAAAATAACAACAGAACGACTTAAGCCAATATTGGAGTAATATTATTAGAAGAACAAAGTGTCTTCAGAGTAGAAAGGTTTTACATAGATAATATATTTATACTACAGCAAGTGTTAGAAAATCATAGAGAATTCAACATAGAAACGCATGTTTCATTTATGGATTATATTAAGGCTCTTGATAAGATGGGATAAATACTATGGAAAATTGTGGAAAAAGTGGTATTCCACTACACCTAATGGAAACTATTAGAAATATCTATAAGACAAAGATACAAATACATG
Organism: Mantis religiosa; assembly: GCA_030765055.1. Lineage (NCBI taxonomy): Eukaryota > Metazoa > Arthropoda > Insecta > Mantodea > Mantidae > Mantis > Mantis religiosa. Next base: position 202,103,929 of record CM060947.1, on the reverse strand, counting down.
GAGAACAACACGACAAAATAGAAAAAAATAATTCTAGGCTCAGTATAAGGGTGCAGTATATCCCCATTATTTCTTAACATTCATATGGACGAAATTATGAGACAATGAATTTGTAGGATGGGAATATATACCACAAATTTTGGCCTTGTAATATCCCTTACATTTGCAGATCTTATATTCAATCTTCAGAAGGCAATACATGAGCTAAACAAAATTTTAAAGGAGTTTAATATGACTATATTTCTAAATAAAAGTAAAGTGATGGCTTTTAAAGGTAAAGAGAGTATTCGATGCAAAATTGTAATAGAAAAGTTAAAGTAGTACATATAGAACTATATATAGAATAGTTAAAGTAGTACAAATACTTGGGTTATTACGTGTCATATAAGAAAGAAACATACATTATTAAAAATCAGGAACATTCAACTATATAAATGGAAGAAAAAAAGGAGTCTAAAAATCAAATAAAGATACTATTCTAGAATTTTAAAAAGTAATATCAGTTCCTGAAATGCTATATGGCAGCGAAGTATGAGTGTATGAGTTACAACTGAAAAAGATAAGAGAGAATTTCAGACAAATGAAATGAAATTTCTGGCAAGTATTGTACGGTATATAAAAACCAACCACAAACGAAATGAGGATATACATGAAGAGCTAGAGATATCCTACCTGAATGACAGAATACTGCTGATTTCCTGCCGATATAGAAGTAAAGATACGACCCATATACAAAAAATGGAGAAAGAAAGTTTACCACAATATTTTATGAACTATAGACCAGTAGGAAGGAGAAACATTGGAAGACCAAGTAAGTGGTGGAACCAATAAATAAATTGTGTAGACTGCAACAGGCAGTAATGCCTAAAGCATGAAGGAAGATGATGAAGATGATGATGACGAAGATGATAAAAAAATAAAAGAAGGAGTAGAAATATGTGCATAAGTGTCTGAACTAGTTTAAAGCGGTGTTAGATATTGAAGATATACAGTTTGAATATTCATATTAATATGCTGCATAATTGATAAATTTGTATTTATTATTTTATATATTCTTGGCATACTCCAAATTTCATTAAATTATACCCGTCTTGCACGCCACCGAATTCTGCAGCTATTTTAGTCATTGGAAGACCAACAATTTGTTTTACATAAGAAAGGCATAGAAAAGAAGACATGAATCCTACATTCTCTCTTGCGACATATAAAACTTATGGCTCGTATAACATAAGGGATATTAAATTTAACGATAAAATAAACTGGTAGCCATATGTTCTGTGTGTGTTAAATTTAAGTGAACGTCTTAAACGTTTACTATTTTCGTTGAGCCATAGAATAAGGGCTTCCATCTACAGACTGGGACGTTTTCTGAAGCCGAGATTGCAATATATTACTTCCTGGTGCAGAAGCGCATACAACATTATCCTCATAACTCATAATCATGTTTTTTATTTTTCTTTGCGTTGTGTTCCTATTGTCCGCAGTCCCAGATTTCCCCGTCGTTACTTTTTCTCCGTGTTCTATTCATATCGTTCCACTCGATGTACCACAAACCCTGTTTCTTTTTGTTTTGCAAGCCAAGGTGTGGCGTTTTCTTCTTCGGTCTATATATTGGAGAAGTCTCACGCCTCTTACCCTTTTTAATAATGCAAATTCTTCTTCCTACCCACCAGGTTTTCCATCTTCCTGCTTCTGCACAATAACAAACCTGATTTTGCTCTACTGGTTTTAAGTTTTTACCGCAAGAACATGGTTATAGGCCCACTTAGCTCTTTCAGTTATTACTCAGTTATATTTAGCTAACACTTTTTATTATTTTTTCATTTTAATTAATATTTTTAGTAATTAGGGTTCTTTATGAAGATGTGGACCTTTTATCTCACTCCAAATAAGTGAGTCTAAATGTAAACCTTTCTTGAAATAAAGCTTTACGTACTGCAGACTTGTAGGAACAAAGCCACCATATATATTATTACAGGCACCCTTATATTTAGGAAAATTATTTCATTTAAAGTATACTTATTGGAGCTTTTAATTATCTAGATAATATTTAAATTTTATTGGGATTTAACTATGTCAGTTTAAAGGTAAATAGTTAAGATTCCAAGAAATAAACATAGCGAAATATTAAGTTCCAAAATTAGTTAATGCAACTCTTCCGTATACTCATTATATTTTTTTTTTGTCTTGTATGGTGACGTGATGTTTTGCTAAATACAATTTAGAATATCTATGCAATAAGAATGACCATTGTACTGGGAGGTATAGAAGCTGTCAAATGCTACGGAGGGGTATAAAAATGTGACATAACCAGGCATGATGGTCTCTCAAAGTCTTATTGGCCAAAAGCATGACTTGGCAAGAGTGAGACAGTCATGGAGGAGACCATTGCTCATGAAACATATTGACAGCTACTTTTAAATCCATTTAATCTCAAAACAAAACAAAGTTATGTTCCGCACCACTTGCATTACTATTTATGCTCAGTGTGAAACACGCATGTATCCTATATATGTAATTACCTATCTAATTTATATAACATGATACACCTATCAATATATACTTGAGAAATGCTTTCTTGTAAATGAATTGAGGGAAAATGTTACAAAAATTGACACGGAGTAACATATTTAATACATTTTTCAATACTCTGAACCTTAATTTACTCTTCAATTTTATATATGTTATAATTATATAAGCGTAATATCTATATTTTAAATATATTTTCAAATACCACCAAATTTGCAAATTGTGCTGCAACTTATGCACAATTTTTGAGGTAAAAATATAATAAATCCTCTCCACATTGGAGTTAAGTGATAAACCCTTGGCCCATTTATGGCCATTTTTTGTCTACAATGCAGTTTTATTGTTAAATTTGGAAATAATTTTGTTAAAACAATGTGGTTTCATTGTTTACAAATATATTTCTTTTTGTGTTCTTGCCATATCCTATTTATTCTGTGGATTACCTTACCTGATATAATGTACCTCTTCTCTCATAAAATACCAAAAGCAGTTAAATAAAATTTTAGGATGACTATCGCACTTTTTAAGCCATATGTATGGCTCCTCAGTGCAGCTGTTTATAACTTCGCTAGTATGTTTTTTTTTTTTTTTTTTTTTTTTTTTTTTTTTTTTTTTGCAAAGGTGTTCAAGGTTAGTTTCGCGCAACATAAGACATAGAGAAACAAAAGCTGAAGCGGTGTCAGGAAAAATTACGGTCCACTAATTTACTTGTAATTATTCCTTGTATCCTTTATTTACTCTCTTGTAATAGCCAGATAGTAAATGTCATCCCTATTAAGTTTTAAATTTATCCAGATAAATAAAACTTGTAGTGAAATAACTCTTCATAAAAACGAATACAAATGTAATTATGGATTTAAATTCATGTCAATAGTATTTTATTTATTTTTTAAATGTTTTTGCTTATAAATGTTGGACAAATATTGTAATAAACAAAATTATTGAATAATAGTAGGCGAATAAATACTCTGTGAACACTTCAGTCCTACCTAAAGAACTGGCCATTCCTTGAATTTCGAATTTCCAGAAAATTTAACGTTGGTGGGGTAAAGTATTTGTACAAATTTAATCATTCTTATATTGTATCATTCTTTTATTGGCTATTGTATCGAATAGTGGCGTCTATGTCAAGAAGATTCCTGTCAGGAACATAAAAACAAAGCAGCAGTTTTCAATTGTAGCAATATCAATCCTAAAAGGAATATGTGGATTGATTCTAATACGAATTAAAGTTTATTTGACACAGTTTGTGAGTCTTAGCTATACATTCTTTTTAATGGACGCTTTTGCTTATTTGCTATAGTTTACCAAATATAATTAGTTATATAGAATGCAATTAAACAGCATTTATAAATTATTAAAAATTCAAAATATTTACTTTATCTTGTCAGGTTAGCTTATCTGTAAAAGGTTTTATAAATAGCAGTGGATAGGTTGGAATGAGATAAATTAAAAAAAAAATCAGTATATTACTAGGCGCAAAGCTTTAATTTTGAAATTACACTATGCGTGCTCCCTTTTCAACCCTATACACACAACCTCAAAACTGACTTTATCAAAAATATAGATTTGTATACCGTTTAACTCTATGAAATATTAACATCCATTTCTTGTATAAATAAGATCTCCTCCTCTGTAGTATATAAACTTTAGTGGCAGAAGAAAATCATTGCTTCATTTTCAGAGATCGATTTCACTAGCAGTAATGACACTCAATTTGAGCACTTTCTACGTTCCTCTAAAGTCACTAATTAACGATTTACGTTCAATTTAGATCGCGTTTTAAAGCTGTGCTCATTAAATGCAGATCTATATTTGATTTACATAAATTTTTATACAGACCGAGATTGTTTTTCCTATTCCATTCGTAATGCAGACAACAGCCACTCATGTCACAGTTCTGTCATTAATTAATGCAGATTAAACTGAGAAATTGCAGTCAATATTTTCTGCAGTGAAAATGAAAACATATCCTTACACAGCAAAGCACTGAGCATGCAGTAATTAACATATCAAATGCTATGGCAGACCTTTGTTATTGGTTTCCTTCTCGTTAAATGGAACTATGTTTCCACGAAGTACTCCGGGTTTATTAAGCAACAAAGTAAACCACCTAACGCTAGAACATTCTAGAATTTCATGGCATATTGTCTTTGAATTTAGTTATTTATATAATTTACTATTTACGACATTTTACTTACAATACATACACATTCCTCAATCTAGTCGTATAAATTTTGGAGCCGTTTCCCTTATTTCCCTTGCTAGGTCAGCCTCTTTGGCTCCCAGGCCTTTTAGCCTCACTGAGTGGCATAGTCATCCTTTTAACCTGTACTCTCCCTTGACGTTACCCCTTATCCCGTCAAGTTTCCTTTCCCATTCTATACTTTTCTCATCCATTTCTCTTTAGCTTTCCGAAACATGTTTCCTATATTTCTATTCCTAAGTCTCATTTTTCCCGCAACCATTTTTATGGCTGTCAACTCACTATGCATCTTTTTCCATTTCTTCTCCCACACTTTCTCCTTCCTAACAACTTTCTGATATTATTTGGTTTTAGTGACGGATCCGTGGAACTGAGTGTTACTTGCATTTTATTTACAGATGTAGTTAGCCTTTTGTATATGTTTATGTGTTTGTGGAATTAAAACGGCGATGTCTATAAGAGAAATCCTCTCTAAGCAGTTTATAGTAACCAGTGAAGCAAACTACATCAATTCTGTCAGATCTTTTTTGACATTTGAAATGTCAGTCTGTAGGAGCAAACTCAATCTAAAATAAATAATGTTATGTAAAGTAAAAATGCATTCGTATAACATCTTAAGGGATAATGCCCAAAACTTACATTTTCATTTTTACTTATAGCTTCACTCTTCATCATTCAAATTCTCTGTCTTAAAATGCACACTGTTATGTTTCAAATGGGAAGAGTTCTCACATGTAGCGAATCAGATGCCTTCAGCATTGCCAACTCGTCATCCCCACTCTTTTTATATTTGCTTCTCTCTCGCACACTTGCGAATATTCTTAACCCTAGACGTAAGGGAACGCAAACTGAATTTGCCAAAGTTTTAGAGTTGTTGAAAACACAATTGCACCATGGATATTCGTATAATACGCAAATGGTTTAAATATTTAGTTTAAAGTTAATAACAGTTTACGAATTACTAATTTTTCTAATTCATCGAAAATACCAGCGGTGCATCCATATAGCTGTGAATGTTACTTACGTTAAGAGATAATTCGTCATTGTCATTGACTTCAACGTCAGAGTACTGAAAATTTATGATGATAGGTTCCAAATCCTCGTTAAGTGCTATTTCTTTCCAAAAGTCTCCTTGTTGTAGTTTATCTGATATTTCACGCAGTTTTCCCAGCCTATTTGTGTTCCTTGTCAATTTCTTCGTGAATAAGTCGTTTAACGTCAGTCACTTTAAAAATATTCTTTCTGTTTGCAACATAATTTGAGCCCACATTAACATAATTGGATTGTTCTGGCAGTAGTAAGGGGGAAGGTGGATTTTGTCTCACTGATCCAGCTGATACACTTTTTCATGGAAGAGTAACTGAATAATGCTGCTTTGAATTCTCCAGCGTAAATAGAGATTACGAACGATTTATAAACAAAGATATAATGTGACCAGACACGTTCTGCCAGACTAGCAGAAATAGTATTGTTTCCTCTCATCGAATTTAACAACCACTTTGGCTTATTGAAAGTACATACCTCTTTTATCACGTTATGTCAAATGTTTACGTATCAGTTCTGAGTAATTTGAAATATATGTACAGTACATGCCAACCAATAATGGTATTCATTACAGTGCTTACGTCGCAATGCATTGTTATAATGCAATGGTATCCATTTTATGTATTTCTTTTAGGAAAACTATTTGAGCTAAAATTGTTTTTTTTTTTTTTTTGTTATGTTTGATACACTGCTCTCTACCTTCATCATGGATCAGATTTTGCAAAATCTGAATTTTTGTCTTAGCATGAATGGTATTTATTAGAGATTGATTGGTTTTGTGCTCGTCACACACCACTTAGCGGGAATGCAATACAACACCGCAGGACGCCGATTGGTTGCTCACCTAGTAGCGCTCAAGGACAAACATCATTCCATTTGAAACACATAATAGAAATATTTTTCCCATGATAACATGAGATTTGGGACATATTACAGCTGGTAGTCAATGAAGCTGAGTTTCTAAAACTAGTGCGTGAACTGTGTGTAAAGTGAACAAGTAGGAAATGATCGCTTGAAATGTCCTACCTTTAACTTTTAATTTTAAAACATTTAAAACAAACGCTGCACCTTCTTGAAAGTATTGAAAAACCAGCTGTTTTCGTACACGCCATGTACTTAAACGGAAACTTTGAAAAACTTTTAGGAGTGCAAATTAATCTTTTTAGTGGTTAGCCATTGCTATACAAGGTTATCATAGCGTGATCCATTTGAACAAGCTTCTTCCCCCACAAATCTTCCTCCATTCTTCTCTTAATAACATGATCAACCAGCAAATGGATCTAATGCTCACCAGTTACGTGGAAATCTCTGATAAGGAACACTGTAATACTTTCGAAATGTATATTTTTATTTCAATAAAATATTAATAGGAGGTACAGGCCATTACATTGCTTTAATAATGGTCAACAATGGTCACAGAAGTTTGTGCTATAAAGTCACACAGCTCAAAGCTGATCATTCTTATTTGTGTTGATAATTACCAGTCACTTATTGGTTTGTGGACTTACTGAACATATATTAGCTTTGAAACTGTGACATTTTAAGTAGTGAATCATGGAAGGTTCACTGACAAGACTAATATATTAAACTGTATTAACCTTGTTTGTTACAGAAGTTCGTGTTGGTATGAACAAATCCGTGTTCGGGAACAAGCGTGCCACAGAAAACACAAAGACGAAGCCGTGATGACGTGACGCGATGACGAGGGCCACGTGGCTGCTTCTGATTGGCTGCGTCCTACTACAGGTCAATTGCGCCATCAGAAAAGGTAAGTTATTTCTACATAAGCTTGAATAGAACCTGAATACTGTAAATTGATATATTTCCAGACATTTCTTTGACATTTCAATAAAATCAGTGAAAGAAATCATGCAATTCAGAAATTAAAGAAAATAGAAATAGCATTTGAAATTTTCTACAGTGCAAAATAATTTAGGATTTGACAATATTAAGGTTTCTTCTTAATGAAACAATCATTCTGAATATGTTTTATTACTAGGAATTTTTCGCACACTTCAAGGTATTGCACTCTCTAATGATATATAGGTATTACTGTCGATGATAAAGTATATAGGCCACAACGAATAAGCATTAACTATTGAAAATGAATTTTTCTTATGGTCGCCGTTAAATTGCTGTGGTTCCGCGTCCCAACCTGCATATACTGGATGTGAAAGACCATTGAAAGGCCTTTATCTCGCTTGAGGTTCTTTTGTGTACGATAGGAGTCCACTAGCTTTACCTTTAGAAGGTAACCATGCTAAAGAAAATTTGCAGCCAAAACTATCCACAGATCCCCACCTGCCCTACACCCGCCATTCCCCGCCGGGTTTGTAATGGAAACCAGAAGCTGGCATGTTACTCATAGAACACGAAAGACGATTAACAGACAAATATCTGCACCCATTTAAATGTTAACTCTATATTTTGGAGAACAACAAAATAAAATTAGTTGCGACAGCTGCTACAATACAGACCTACTTGAATACCTCTTGCTGAATAGTATAATTCTTAAAATTGGCTTTCGCATATTGAAATGTTCTATCTTGGCCACTAAACCGGTATTCTAACACAACAGATATATTAGAGTAACATCGTAAGAATATACCTTCAATTTTAATGTACTAGTCTTCCCATAACCTTAATATTAGATTGTCATTCAAACTGAGTAGCTCCAACAAACAAACAAAAGAAAAATTTTAATTCAAGATAGATGTATATTAACAAATATATGTCCCCTTTATGCTAACGGAGGGAATTAGCATTACAAGGCATATCATTTAAGGATAGGTATGACTGAACATTCATGAACATTTTCAAAATATCACCTTTTCCTCTTTTTACTCTATAAAATATTGTAAGCCTTCCTGTATCCAAAGAATGCTTAGATAGCACGCGTAAGCCAGGTTTAAATGTTATGATCTAGTTTGAAAGTTACGTGAATGCTAGATGTGTTAAATATGAATTCTAATTTTTTATCCTTGCTTTCTCGCTATTGAAAATATCAGCATTTTTCATCATTTAAGATGCTCCTTGCGTCGCAGTTTTAGTGTTGGACAATTGAAATTTGCTACACATGTTTATAGAGAAGCAGTGAGTAGAAACTGCCTTGGGTTTTATTGTGAGATGTATTTTAAGTACATCTTCTTTACTTCAAAACACAAACATGTAAAATTTGGGCAAAAAAGCCATATTCATAGCTTTAAAAATTTTTGGAGCCTGAAGTTATTCAGACACAGAAAAGGGAAAATTAAAAAATTGGATGCATTGGGAACCTGTTGTTAAAATATTAGACCAAAATTTAGCTTATTTTGTCGCAAGGGACTTTTTAGGTGACGTACTAAAAATAAATATGTTTGATCATATTTTCCAAACTATCAAAGTGAAATTGACCAAATATGGGCTGTATCATATTTGCACTAAGCTGCATCTGTGGTCTAAATTTTAAAAAGCTAGGCTTATTAGTTCAGGATTTCAAATTTTCAGTCTTAGGCGTCCTTAAAAGCAGGGCACACGGCTTGAATTCAGAAGTTTCCAAAACACATTTAATCCCATAATGTAATTTCACAATTTATTTAAAAACAACTTGGGCGGCAAAAATTCAAATTATCACCAACCAGAATACAGAAGAATATATCATAATTCAAGACTATGTACCTGAACACAGGCTGTAATCTAATAATTACAAAATCAGAATAGGTATCTAGTGCTCCACCTATGCTCCATAACATAAGAACAATTTAAATAGGTGAATACATAAATCAGAAATGTATCAAATGGACAAGCGTGCATTTATTTGCTCTAGAAACAGCTATATGCTTATATGAAGAATTCACGAAGCTTATATATTGCCGAAGAGCTGGAGGCACCCAAACTTGAGCACACACCTCAGTATGGGAAATCAAAGAAAAGACGAACAGGCAGTGATCACACCCCTCACTCGAATATTAGCGCCAAAGACGAATACAATAAAAATTGATAACTGCGAATAAAATCTGTCACATTCAAGTTAGATAACTAAACCTATCCACATCCTAAACTTTTCTTGAACACTGCTTTGTGTTTATCTACTTTATTTAAGCACTCCTGAACCTCCAGGCCCAAGGTATATTCCGAACCTGTTGCTCTGCAAATGCAGCTAGTCAGTAAAATGGGGACAATATTTATCAGGTTTTGGTGGTATTTAGATAAGTAATCATGAAAGATAATATGATGGGTGTTATAGCAGCGAAAAAGTGCCTTGCTTGCTAAAATTGTACAATGTATAATTAAATATGTCTATGCTGTCTAGGAGATGCTATTTTGCAAGATGTCAGTCCAGTTCTAAGAAGCAGCTTAAAATGTTTATCATATATTGTTTTACTGTATTGACATTTTAATATGCTTTATAATTGCTTTAATAGTGCCTGTACTTGTTGATATTTTGCATTCCATAGCATGTACGAGGGCGAGTCATTAAAGACTGAGCATTAATTTTTTACACATAAAATACGCCAATCTTGCTCCAGATTGGTGTGGCCTTTTACAAAGCATTTTCCGTTGAGTTGAATGCACTTTATCCAACACTTATGCCAATCCTAGAACACGTGCTGGAAGCAATCTTTGACATATAATTTATAACCACCTCGGCCTTCTTCACGACGGCCTCCAAAGTAGCAAGTATATCCTTTTTCAAGTATAAATTCCCACGGATTTCAATCAGACGTTGCAGTTCCATACACACTTCCACCCTCATTTATTTCTGTTCAAGAGTCAATAATCTTGGTACCCACCTTGCACAAACACATCTCATGTTTAAGTGATTATGCAGAATTGAGAAAACACTGCTATGAAAAATCAGTAACACGTCTGCAATAATGACAATTGTTATTCGTCAGTCTTCGCGAAAAATGATGCCAGCTGTGTTAATCATCTCTTCAATGATTGTTGGAGTACCTGGTCAACCTTACTTTGTTATTGAAACACGGCCATCCTTAAATTCCTTGAACCTTGAAGTGCCGTGCATTGTGGCAGAACGTCATCATTCAGCATCTTATGCCTCCTGCAACAATCTGTAAGTTTTCATGCCGGATTTATGCTAACGAAAGCAAAACTTTAATACAGCGCACTGTTCTTCCCGTAATAGCTACGCTTTTTCTGTAGGCGGCAGCTGAACAAATGTATTATGGACCCACGGCAAGGAAGCAAGCTAGAGGAATGTGTAGCATAATCACTTTGGTGTCCCAACGATGTTTATGCTCACTTTCCCAGTATGACAAGGATGGAAGGTTCGTTTAAAATAGACAAGTGTTGTCACATAACTCACCCATACATATTACTTATCGCTGCGTTTACTGCAGCAAACATTAGATCTGGCATCATGGGTAACTCATATGTACTCTCATACACTCATTTAATAGTAAACAGGTCCGTTACCGGAGCAGATAAACAGTTCAAGCTCCTCTGCTCTTCACACCCCTCTAGCCTTCTTGTCGTGGGCATACAGTACTTCGTTCGTCCCGTGTATAGACTCATGCATAAGCGAGCATGTGCTTTGTCCACCAAACAGCTGATCCATTGGCATCACGCCAAATTGGTTTCATAGTTCTGTTCATTGTTGTTCGCGGAAAAAAGAAAAACTACTCTGTATAGGTACTTATTGAGCTACCCTCGTATTAATTGCAGCTTGTTTCAAATTGGGACATCTATAAAGAACACATGTCAAAATAATTTTTAATTTTGGATTCTGAGAAAACCGTACTGAACTTTAAAGTGCCTGAAGCTGCCGAGGAATGGTTTCAAAAGGATCCTAAGACGGTCAAAAATAGAAAAGATGTATACTTGTTAGATCATTAAAGCAGAATTTTGGAGAGTAACATCAGAATTGAAATTAAAAATAATTGTGTAATGTGTCTCCATGAAAATGCCACATTCAGTTTGTTAGTTGCATAGTTACTTTATTGCTTGTTTTTCTTTATTTGCATGATGTTATCTGATATGTTATAACAGTATAAATAAGACCATTCAGATCTCTATAATTAAACCGTTTAAGTTGCAGAATTTAAATTAAATGGATTTTGAAAGCTTTAAATATAATTTCCCAGGAAATTATAAGCTTTTCTCTGTGCTACCAACATTAATATCGCAATTTATGGATTTCAACATTTCAGCACGTTCTAGAAGAATGCACAGTGTTACAACATATGCATGAAATATGTGTGAAATATTTATGGAAATATATAATTGAGTATTTATTTTATAAATATATATTTCGCTATAGAAATAAAGCGAGGATTATGAATCCCCCAGAAGATTATGAATCGGTGTTTGTTATATAGGTTAGGTTCAGTCAGATGTTGTGCATTAAAGTATCCACACCTCCAGCTGTGAACAATTGCATCATGAATAAATTTGAATGGCATCCCTTATCAGCCTAGAAATTTGTTTCCAGTTTGATTAACCGTTATGAATTTTTGATTAGTTCGTTATTTTAACATGTTAGTTCAGGGGTGGTTTATTACAAACGTTACGTACGCACCAAAAGGTCATGCTTTCCATTGTCATATGAACAAACTCTTTGATAAGAGTTACATAACATGTAACTCCATGTTATATAACATGGAGTTACTCGAGTCATTTATTAACAGCTGATACCCAGCGAACATTGACAGTTGCATTGAAGATTAGATGACAATAAAGATGGTGATAAACCGAGGAAAGTTCACCTTTGCTGTTATAATTGAACCACGTTGAGCCTTATGGATATTTCACATGAGCTAGTCATGTACAGTGAGAGTAAATCCTGATAACGACTGAAGTAATTTTATAAGAGAATCCGGAAGAGCAAAGTAGTACATTTAAAACTAATAAATAAGTACATAAATTAAATAAATCGGGAGAATAGAAGGACAACCCCAAATGAAGGCAAAACTAAACGGGGCAGCAAAGGTCCCTGACATTTGTCCACAAAGGCTTACGTCTAAAGTGACCTACTAAGAATTCTTTTAAATACAATAAGTTTCATATCCTTTATAGAGAACCAAAACTTAAACATAAAGTGGTCCAAAACTTATATGACTGCTTGAATGACTTAGGATCACGTAAATGTATAAGCAAAACAAATACAAAATACAGTGAGTAGATGTGTTTTCTAGTCTCTTATGGCAATAGATTGAATTTAAGGGAAAATCATATGCGATTTTCATATATACACGTTTACTATTCGTATAATGGGTCGCGTGTGCAATATTATGTAATTATTAATGCGATAAAGACAAACGAGAGTACAAAGATAAAGCGTCCTGAATTATGAAATAGGCATGGTTTGAAAAAGAGAATATAAAATTATGCAGACTGCATTCCTCAGAGCTCACTAACTACCACAAAACGCTTGATCAAATGTCCAGATAATTAAAACCTCTCTGCTCTAGATAGCGGCTAATCTGTGGACTACCAATGGACATAAGAAACGCAACGGTTAGTGAAGTAATGGGGACAGTAATTGGATATCCTCGTAACAGTTACCGAGTTGGATGGCAGGATTCACTGCATGTGCGTTGGTATTCCTTACCAGGAACTGTCACCAGAGAGTGAGTGGTGCTGTGGATCTATTAGGTAGATATACGAGGGCTGTTCAATAAAGAATGATCACAAGTTTTTTGACAACGTACCTTTACTCATCCCCATAATTTTGATGATCCTTCTCAAAATAGTCTCCCCTGAATGCGATGCACTTGTCCCAGCGTTTTTGCCAGTCTTCAAAGACATGCTGGAAACCATTTCTTCAGAGATCGTTCTAAATCGCCTTCGCAGCCTTCACCACTACCTCTGATGGTGGATAATGCCTCCCAGGAAGGCGTTCCTTCAAGTTAGGCAATAGAAAAAAGCCACATGGGGCTAAATCCGGACTATAGAGAGGGTGAGGGACGCACTTCACGTTGATTTTTGCAAAATATTCAGCAAAAACATGGCAATATGCAGCCGCGAATTATAGTGGTGCAGCATGGAAATGTGGTCTTTTGCACCTGATATGGACTTGGAATGTTTTCAGGACATATCTGTAGTATGGTCCAGTGGCTGATGTGTGTGCAGGTACATCATGCTAATCAACCATTTCATGAATATCAAAGAATGAGATGACCATAAATTTCGCAGCAGAAGCAACCACTTTTGCTTTTCTGGGAGTCGGTGATGAACGAAATTTCCACACTGAGCTTTGGTGTTTGCTCTCAGGATAAAAATGACGTTGCCAAGTTTCATCAGCAGTGATTACGTTTGAAGGAAACTTCTAATCTTCCTATAACATCAACTTTAACTGCATGTTAAATCCATTGCAGTAGTAGGCGATACTGAGCATGTCTGAAGTTGCCTGGTTCTCACAGGCGGGACCAGGAGTACCAACAATGGAACTACTACGGCGTGTTTGTTTCACATTAAGCTAACAGAATGTAATACGATTGAATTTTAGTGCGAAAAATTATTTTACCGTAAATAGTTATGATCATTCCTTATTGAACAGCCCTCATATATATCAAAATTAAAAAATAGCACTATCATCTTTAACCCCGTAGGAGAATATCTAAGTTATTATGTGCTCAAGATACGATGTAACTCAAGTTTATTTTGGCAACACTGATGTGTTTCCTTTACGATCTCTGCATCACATGATTCCCCTAAGGGAATACTATTTTATGTAGAAATTCTGTATATTGGCAGAAGTGTACAAGCAACCTCCTTTGTAATCAACCTCTTTACAAAGCTAAAGTAGATGACATAAATAACAAAGCAGATGTTTAACGAGATCTTCCACTAGTTTCAGCATGAAGCTAGTGGTACAATGAAGGCAATGTAACTGCAAAAAGCTGTCATATATCAAGCGGAAACAAGTACAAGGATAACGAACGAAAGGTGGATGTAGGAATAGATTTCTATCGTTGGAACATCTTAGTAAGGCATCGGTAAAGAAGAAATGTAGAAACAGAAAGATATATTTCTTTCATTTCATTTCGATCTTTGTGGGAAACCTAAGGAATTATTTCCATTGTGCACCAAACGCTCTTCTTGCAGAGCACTATAAGCGAGTCTTTCTACCCGAAGGCTTTGAATCGATTTTCCGTTTGAACTTTGCTGCCATCCGAAACTTCCCTTTTTTTAACGTTTCCGAAAACTTCGCAACATTAAGAGAGAAAGGAAGTAGGAGTGGCTGATTTTTACGTCGTTACCATAAATCACTGTTTACTCCAGTTGTCGTAAGGCCCCCGATACATTAAAAGGGACACAAAAACATTAAGCCCTAGCACATACTCTATCTTTTGTTTTCGCTTATAATTTCTGCTAGAAACTCCTGGATTTAAATGAATTAAAGATGACGGAAACGAGCTGAAAGAACCTGTGTGTAGCTCATTCAATGAAACCAATTATCGTTGATATTGTGACTTCGTCTAGTTTTCCAAACTGTAACTTCAGGGTTTTCACTTTCACTTCATAATTTAGTTTAACTTCTGCAAACAGCTAGCTTAACCCACTCAGGTACTTCACTGATGTGAACTGGATCCATTATTCACTAACTTTCTTACGGCGTAATGAAATAAACCTGATGCAGGCTTTACTTCCGTGTTCATTTGTTGGAGAACTGACTTCAAACTATGGCAGATACTGCAATTAAAATATGTGCAATGAAGAATTTGGAAATTTCCCAAATTTGTACCCTTAAAAAGCAAAATCTACAGAAATCATAGACTCCGAAATGAAAAGGAGTTTAGTTTAAATGATAAAATGTCAAAAATAAGGATACTGTTTATACCGATTACATTATATTGTTGATTTTATTTCCAATTGATTTAAATAAAATCGTATATTTTGTATTACTTCTGCCTGAATAATAGGTACGCATAATTCTTTTCAACAAAAATATTACATAGCAACATATAGAATAGGGCAAATTATTCGAATGACGTACTAATTAATTCTTTTAAAACATAAATTGTTCAAGATTTAAAATTTGTTATAAGAATATTCCTAAATGACTGAGATTCAAATTTAAAATTAGTTTCCAGATTTAGAAGCTACGATTTCATGCATTTTCTGGGAATTCATGCACAAATTGGATGATGCCTACCTATTCTTATGCATTTATTCATTAATCATAGCTTATAAGTCACTGCTTTAACCCTGCACCTTTAACCTTATGAATTACATAGAGAGGTTATTGCTACCGGAATATTGGCAGCGATCTCCAGCCAACAATTCATTCCATTACAGGAACACATTTGGTCAAAGTCATTTTTATGTTATGTCCGGTGAGGGCAGGAACGAAATGAAAATGTCATAGAGATGGCTTCTACTGGTAGAAAGAGGCAATTGCAATAAATGACGGTCCATCCGCTCCGCAAGAGGAAAAATGCTATCCTCTATTTCCGCACAACATAATAGCTGTGAAAACAGGACGCAAATATTTTCAACAGGGACTTTCTGACAATGGAACTTTTTCCGACTTATTACATGTTTTCTCTTTCGTGCTCCAAAACACGGCGTTTCATAGAGAAAGGAGGGAAATTTAACTCAAGCATGTCAGCAGTAATCAAGAGGAGAAACACTCAAAGAAATAAGAGGCGCAATTACAGGGAAGAAACTGCAAATTTGGGACTTTTCTTGCTGTTGGCATTTAGCCTAACTCACTACTACGGACATGCTCTGACATGCCAAGGATTAAACAAAAACATCCCATCACAGAAAAACTACCAAAACTATATGCTAACCATGACAGAAAGATGACAGAAGCTTTTTTTCAATTCAGCTCAAAGAAAACTCAAAAGTTCGTCCTTTATTTCTTATTTGGAAACTTTGGTATAAATGATCATTTTCATGAACTCATTAGAAGCAATAAATGTGTTGTAAATATAACAAATGATACTCTTTAAACAATTGTAGAATAAAGCTAACAATAACGTGTATTTTATACAGATGCTAAGAATTAATATTTCACTTATGGGGTAAGTTTCTAAAACAGGGATAAATTTCTGTATAAATAGAGAACTTAGAATTTATAAATCATTTCTTTGTATACCATTTTCCGTAAGTGCATATTGTGACTTTGTGGGTTCGTAGAATTGAAATTCCAACTTGCAGAAATTCAGATCGTTCTTTATTTGCGTAGAAAAACACTCACAGTAGCAGTATTACATCAGTTACACAATCACAATCTACCAAGGTCGATGACCACAACAGCGTTCTGATTACACCTGTTTACATTAGCTCTCGTCACAACACTTACAACTGTTTACTACTTTACGACTGACTCTTGGCGAGCCGTTGCTTCCTTAAATACCTCATTGATAATTCGAGACTGTTCTGTAACAATCACTAAATATTTCTGGAATAAACAAGATATCGAATGTTCTGTCACTAGATGAAACCCGAACGTTCTAAAAGCGTAACTTAATCTATGTCGGCAAGTCCTTTATCTCCGCTATCTTTATTTGCAGGCTCTTTGTGTAAACAAGCCGCGCTTATCTCTCTGCACCGAAACTTTTGTGCGCGTCGCCGCGACAATATTTATTTTTATCAGATGTTATGCTGTAACAAGAGTTGCACTTTACCTTTAGTATGCTTTCGTCTACCAATCTTTATTTTGAAAGATTGTATGAATATCATTTCTATAGATATTTTGGTTTTAGCAGCGGTTTGTTATATTGAATGTGTATTTCTCTTATTACTTGTCCATTAACAAGCACTCTGCAATGTCGTGTACACAGGCAGATCTAATGCTAAATTTTCCCCTTCCAGTTAATATTGATAGGCGGAACTGTAGGGCCTCTTTTGTATTTATAAGTAAGGTGAGAACCATCGCTTTTCACACATCCCAAATTTCTGAGATAGCAGTTCTTACTAACTCTGACATGACATTTTGGCAAGGAGAACACTACTATAAAAACGGTATTTCCTGTATGTATATGTTGCATCATCTGACCACTTTAGCATATTATTTACAAGCAATTCTTAAACACGCCGCTACCCTGACGGCCACAATTTATGACATAGTAGAATACACAAATGTTTATACACGTATTCACTGAAAATGACTTAGTAATGTCATTTTAACTAATATCTTCTGTTTAAAATTATTTTGTACATTAGGGCGTTTACGGCGGCTGATGTGTCACTTTCAGGTGACGTTTCTATTCCCATTTTATGTCTCTCTCTCAAACTAACTTCCATTATATTCCAACTAGTATACAAAAAGTGTTCTGGAAAATGGTTATTACTATATTTAAATATGGGTATTTTAAAGCACACTTTTTGAGACGTCTAACCATTTCTAAAATATCCCTTGTCACTGCCTTAAATTGTCGATACTGACATTTTTCTTAAATTGGAAATGATTAGTGACTGTTTTACCCTCTTCTGGGCATGAAGAGAGATAGCGGAATTTAAAAGCCAAAACATAGCAAATGGGCCTTTGAATATTTTACAACCCTTAAGAGTATTTTATAGGAAATAAATAATAAACCCATCTCTACAAATGTTTATATCTATTGGAATTAAGTAGATAGATGAATAAGCTTTCTACATATTAGTAGAAAGCAGTTTTCATGCCAAATTTTTTGTTGTTTATGACGCATTAGAATTACACGTGGAAATGTTAGCCACTTGTTCTAATATTTGGACGTAAATAGAAAGTTAAACTCGTTAGATGCTTTTGTTTTACAAAATAACGATAACTGATTCTTAAACATTTTATTTTTGGGATATTCCCTCTAGAATATTAAGTTTGCATTCTAGAAATATTTTGAATTCAAGTGTCATCGATTTCAGATTAGAGTTATTTTTTGAGATACATATTCGGGTATATTCAAATTCAAACTTCAACGCCTCTAATTAGAGGGCATATCATGATGATGGGGCTGTCGTTGTCACGCGCTCGCGCGCGCACTCACACGCACATACACACACACACACACACACACACACACACACAAACAATCACACACACAAATTAACCGCGGGATGAAATATACTTCATGTTAACTGTTAGATGTGCCCTTTTTCTTTGGTTATAAGATATACTTGTACCCATATATTGGTTCGCAGAGGAATATGTAACCAAAAAACAAAGAACTGTTAAGGTCAAAAAGTAGTGGAAGCTTCAGTTCCCGCAAAGGCCGCACTAACAGAAATGCGATCGCTTCCCCAATTTCCATTTTGAGTTAAGAGCACCTAAAACTTCCTCCAGGTTTAGCTTCACTAAAGCTCTGCTTTGTATGCAGAACATCTTGTGTTTCATTATTCCAATTAACATACTTCTGTTAGAACTCCAGAGACACAAGTTTTCATTTCCTCTTAAGAAATGGATAGGTGCTCTACTCCTGAGCTTAATGAACTCTTGCCAAAATTAATTTGACCCTTTATCGACTACTTATTCCGGGAAATTTCCTCTGTTATTATGTACTTATCACTGCAAGGTGTTTCGTAATGGAACGTATCATTCATTACTTACTAAACAAAAGGACATCGCGAGAACAACTGTTGACTGCGAAATGTAATCAACTTCAAATTTCTTAAGTTTCCAGTAACATCCTCAACTACCTCGTGTAAATGAGTTTTCGTGTTTCACTTCGCCTTCGTAGCTAAGCAGAATTTCTTAACTGAAACACAAACCAAGAATATCATTCCCATTATAATTCTCAGAATTTTGTCACCTGCCCTGACTTCTGAATAACTGATTTCAAAGGACACCTTAAGCAAATGGAATCTTTGTCGTCTGGTTTCATCTGAACTTTAATTGTCTTAACTACACTAGCCGAGTAATTACTTAACCTTAACACGGTAGTTTGCTAAAGGTTTGAATGTCTGACTAAATGTAACCCTTGCATCTTCACATAAAGCACTTGTTTATTATATTGAAATCGTTTAATTGTAATTTTTATGTACCTTGCTAGTCTTTCTTTGCAGCATAATTAACCTCCTCCTCCTCATCCTTCTTCTTCTTGTTCTTATTCTTCTTCTCCGACACAGTTTAGGCCGTTTATGCTGTTCCAGCTCTAAAGTCTTGTTTCTTTCGTCTTTTCCTCGGTCTTCCTAGCTTTTGCCGTCCTTGTGGTTGGTTATTATATACTATTTCAGGAATTCTATTTTCTTCCATTCTATTTAGATGCTGATTTCAGTTAGTTCTATATTCTATTATTGCTTTACATAATTCTTCTACTTTTAATTGCTGTCAGAATTCATCTTTGTCTAGTCTTGTATATCCAGCTATGCTTCTCAGGAAATAATTAACCTTATTCAGTAAATAATTCATATCAGAAATTATATGTTCTGTAGCACCTTCTTAGGAGTGTTGTTGATAGATAATCTGTATAGGTGCCTCAGTGCAACATTTATTTGTACTTCATTAGCTCTGTTGCAGAAACTTTAGGCATTGCCGTCTAAGCTTTACTGTATAACTTACAGAGCACAACAACAGCTCGTTCAATTATTTCTCCCCCCCCGCACTACTTGCATAGATGAGTAACCTAGCAACATTGTTTGAGGAAACGTACTTGATCGAGGATCGGTGGTGGTGGTGGAGGGGGGGGGATTAGGTTTCTATTTTTGTAGCTTTACGTTCTCCAACGTTAAGTCATATCGGACGATGAATGGAATGGGCGAAATGATGCTCAAATAAGCCTAGGGTCCATAGAGCTCAGAGTTACCCGACATTCGTCTTTTAGGATAAGGGAAAACACCGGAAAAACCTTATCCAGGTAACTCACCTGACCGAGATTCGAACTCGGGACCTCTTGAACGTGAGGCAGACACGCTACCAGCACGCTACCGAGGCGGGCGGTAATTAGATTTGCAGTCACATACACATGTTAAGCTTTCTTGAGCATATTTAAGACTACAGATTTGTATACAACACATAAAGCACAAATATTCAAACAATAGAAGAGAGGGTGCTATTGATCGTCCCTGACGTGACAATCGTAATAATTACTTAAACTTGAGCGAATCAACACTTCGTTTAAGCATACCATAACTTCGCTTAACATGAAAACCACCAATACGTATATTCAGTAAAATAGACCCCCTTTTGATTTTTGACACATGCAACTATGGTATGGATACCAATGAGGTTTCAGCCGTTTTACCAACGGCTCAGAAGAAACATTCAGTGATGATTTTATTAAACTTAATTCCCAAAACCCCTCTCAATAAAACGCGAGTAAAATTTAAATAAATGTCTAAACTAAATAGTCTGGAACATTCTCACTCTACTCGTAATTAGCACGAATGAAGCAGTAGGCCCTTCCGACGTCTGCAACCTTCCTGGTACCAGTGTTTCTTCCGACGTAACTCCCACTCTGTAGTATGCCTTTGCATCGTAGACTCCATATCCTAGTTACCTTTGTGACTGACTCCCAGCTGCGACTCCTGTACCGGGCGAACTCTTGTCCCTTGTGCCTGCCCGTACTGGGCCAAAACCCTCCTTGCTAGCAGTAGCAGCAGCAGCAGTAGCCTTGGCGGAATGAGGAAGATCCTGTAGGAGGGGTGTCAGATATGTAGTACCTGCCCGGAGTAGGGCTTAGAGATGTATTGACGGATTTATTGTGGATTGCAGGATGGCGGCACTGAAATTGAACACATATATCATCGATTACGGCAAGACAGAAAGGAGCTCGGACAACCTTTGAGGACTGCATACAGTGCATTATTAGAAGGAAAGCCTACGGTGACTTTAGCAATGGGTTCATTCGGACAAAAACTATATGTTCAGTAGACCGATATACTTTCTTGAATAACCGGTTTTCTTCAACTGTGTCTATTGATTATCCTGAAACCCTTAGGCCTTTCCATCCAGAAAATTCTCAAGTGAAAGAACCTTCAGAAAAATTTCAGTATAAAGACAGCGGTTAGTCACCCTTCCATTAGATCGGAAGAGCCTAGAAAGAGAAAATGAGGAGAATCTGAGCTTCAGATGCAGTGGTGGCCGAAGTACCTAGTAAAGAAACCGTTGACGTGTCACTCTGGAGACAAAAATATAAATTAATTCAAGTTTTTTAAAGAAGGAAACAATATCACTGCAGGAAATTTTATGTAGCATGAGGGAATCAGCCGAGGATGACTGAATAGAGTGCAACAAATGCAAAGTTTTGCATGAGGCTGTTGAAAATTGATATGAATCTTTTAAAGTTAATCTATTCCATTATCATATTTTGAGGAATAATAACAACATGCATAATTATTTTTCTAAGGTTAAATTCAGTGTTGTTGTGGGTTAAAATAATTAAACGTGAATAACAAAGCCAAATTACACATCTTAGGGTAAAATACAGGCTTTAAGAGAATTATAATTACAGTTGCAAGTTACATAGCCAGGACCAACACTAGAATAATCTCATTATGCTGTAAGTTCCTTTAATCAATACAATTAACCAAGTTGTGGGTCCTAACGAAACCTTTCTGTCCGGTTATTAGCACTTAGTTAAGTGGCCCAAATCATACGGTGTTCCCATAAGTCTTAGGTTATGTGACGGGGTCAAGAGACCACATTGGGTTACACTAAGCTGTGTGTAGGTTCCAAGTTCCACCGACGTTTTCTCGTGCTTGAGGATGCTATAATTTAAGCTTATTTACATAGATTATTCTTCAGAAAGTGTAAATTCAGTAATAAAATCACGTGATTGATTATTCGCTGGATTTTACTCGAAATGAAAATCATACTAGTAGTTATTTGCTTCTCTTGCCGGCACTTTATGACTTTGTATAAATTCTTAATTGTTTCTCCCAATAACATACCAAATTTAACTACATGTACTTAAGGTCACTGTTGTTACCAGATATCCTCCCACCCTTCTTCGAACAACGAGAAGCGTCTTGTTAACAAAAAAGAAAATCATAGTGTGTACTGCATAATTTTTTTGAGCTAATAAAATATTTTGAACCTTATAGTATCATAATTTAAATTTATGAGTTTCAGGCATGTAAATACCCTCATATGACAATTTAAATGCCCGTGCGCACGTGCCTGCCAGCCCTTGGATTCACAGAATTCTGCCAGGTGATTTCGATTGAATGTACTAAATTAATGCATTTGAAATCAGTGGGCAAAGTTTCTAGTGGACTTTTGTGTGTTGCTATAATGGTTATTTCTTACAATATGTGGCACCATGGAAACAAAACACTGGCTGCAAACATTGAAAGCAAATAGTAAGGTTTATATTTTGATTTTGTGTGAGTTTCTAACTTGGTCGTGATTTTCTTGTGTTTATCGTTAAACTACATACTGTTTGTATATAATTATTGAGTTTTAGTGTGTAATTTAACATTCCCAAAGGTGTTTTATACTGTATGATGATCTGTTACAGCAACAACTGCCGTCATATTGTAGTATTTTTGCTTATGCAGATGATGCTTTACTACTTGTTAAATCAAATAACGCTAAAATCCTTGAAGAAAGAACTAATGAAGCACATAAAATAATACACTCATGGGGAAATAAAAATAAACTTATGTTTAATCCCTACAAAACCTTGGCGATGATTGTCACCAGAAGAAGAAAAATGGAGCCCATTACTCTTACCATGAATAACGTCAACTTGAAGATGGTATCTACGGTAAAATACCTTGGCGTTATACTGGATTGTAAATTAACATTTCGATCACACTTTGATTACATTGCTGAAAGAGCTAGCAAGCTCCTTGGTGCGCTCGCAACAACAAGACCAACCTGGGGTAGTATTCTTAAAATTATATATCAAGGTGCTGTAGTGCCCCTAATTTTGTATGGTGTATCTGCATTCCGGGATGTTCTTAATAAAAAATGGGCAGTTAAAAAACTTGCACAAATTCAAAGGGGATTCCTCCTTCGCATAATTCCAGGATATCGTACTATCTCCACTGATGCAGCTCAGTTTATAGCTAACATCGAACCTTTGGCTCTCACTGGTTTATCAACAGCAACTATTATGAAATTAAGAAATGAACGTGAATGTGCGTCTTATCTGTCTCACTTAAAACTACAAATCCCGGAGCATCCTACCACAGCAGGACACCCATCAAGTTTTATAACCTGTTTAAAGAAAATATGTAATTTTCATGATTATTACATATATACAGATGGTTCGCGTTACCAATTTGAAGATAATATATCTGCAGTAGGATGTGCTTTTGTTGTTTATGAAAACCAAACGGAACTAACTCACTCCATGTTTAAATTGTCACCTGAATGTTCTGTATTCCAGTCGGAGCTCTTAGCAATTAAAGAAGCTATAAAATGGTGTACTGTTAATGGGAACAGTGCCCGTATTCTTAGTGATTCACAATCAGCTCAACTCGCTATTAATGTTAAATACAACTTAAATTCATTAGCACATGAAATCAGAACCTTGCTTCAAAACCATCCAGGACATATTTGCATGGGATGGGTTAAAGGACACAGTGGAATTTTAGGTAACGAGAGAGCTGACTGCTTGACTAAGAAGGCTGCAGAATCCAATCTTCCTGTGACATACTCTTTATGTCCTATTTCTACTGCAAGGAGAATAATACATCAACATATTCTTGAAAAATGGAACCAGCAATGGCTTACAACTCCAAATGAAAGTTTAAAAAAACATTATTTTTCCCTAGTGTATATGACAGAGGAAAATGTGAAACTCTTGTACCAAATTTTGTTTTGACACAATTTTTAAGTGGACATGGTAAATTTGGTGAATACTTATCACGTTTTCACTTAACATCTAACCCCAAGTGCATGTGTGGTGAAGAATTTCAAACTGTGGTTCATCTCCTTTTCTGTTGTCCCATTTTCTGGAGAGAAAGACAAGAATTAATATTCAAGCTAGACTCTCTAGGAACTGAAATTTCTGCTCCGCTCACATCTTTGCTAATGAAGCCACAACAGTATAAGTACTTCATGATGTTTTTAAACTCAGTGTTTAAACGTCTGAAATAGTTTAAATTAATATGCATCAGATTATAACATATTTTCTTCCTTCTAGTATTTAAAATATTTTTGTTAAAATTGTATATTTTTATGTATCAACTCTAACCCTAATATACAACTGTGTAAAATAGGGTTCATAAATCTGGATAAATAAAATAATGGTGTTTTATACATCTAAATGTGCATATAACTGTTATATAGGTTATAGGTGAAATATTTTTTTAAAACAACAGACTTTTGGTGACTGTGTACATAGGATCATGAATAGGCTACACAATACAAGTATCAAGGGCAAAAGACTCTTTAAACGTTCTAAACAGGGATCAGGCTTAGTAAACCTAATGGAAACCCTAATGTGGATAATAGTAAATTCCATTGCACATATGCTACAACTACTGAAACTATGAGTGAACCTGCTCCTGAATGTGCAAATGAACCAAGACCTTCCAGATTATCTGTCAGTCAAAAGAAGATCACTGCAGCAAATTTTGAGGCTGCAGTAAGGCTAGATAGACCTCAAGCTGACTTTTCTATAGTACATAACAGTGTATGGGAGGAACTGTATAAAGGTATGAAATGTACTTATTGTGGCAAAGCAACCCAGCATGCAGAAACTGTAGATCATTTAGGGTTTGCATTCACTATTAGAGTGAAATGTAGAAGCTGTAAATGCTTGATAAAGTTCATTGCATCAAGCCCACACATCACTGAGAGTGAAACTTCAAAAGCACCATTTGATGTAAACCGTAGAATGGTAGCCTCATTCTTGAGCAGTGGTAAAGGGCATGCTGGTATGCATAAATATTGTATGGGAATGGGGATGACCTGCATGTCACTTACTGCATATAGGAAGAATTTCAATAAATTATATAATGAAAACATTGTTCTGAATAAAGAGGTCCTTAGGAAAGCCCATGCTATCATTAGAAAAGCGCATATGGATTGCGACCCAACATTAAAACAAGATGACATAATAGACATTGCTGTATCATATGATGGCACATGGATGAAGAGAGGCCATTCATCCCTCTATGACATGGGCATTGTTATACATATATATATATATATATATATATATATATATATATATATATATAATGACAGGGTTAGTAGTAGACTATGGCATTCTATCAAAATACTGCTCTCTTTGTTATCAATATATAAAGAAAATATCCAGCGACCAATACACTGTGTGGCATCAGGAACGCATTGCAAGTGGCAATTACCAGATTAATTTTCACGGTTCTTCCAATGCTATGGAAGCAGCATCAGCTGAAATTTATAGAAAAAGTCCATGTAGCTTGCAAAGTTTAGGTACACCACTATACTATCAGATGGGGATGCCAAAACTGTTAAACACCTTTCAGACCTTCGAGTATTTGGAACCAAATCTGAAAACCAATTCAAAAAAGAGGAATGAATTAATCACATTGCCAAAACGATTAGTAAAGGCCTCCAGAGTACAGTGGATGAATGGAAGAATAAAAATGTAACACTTGTTGGCATGTCACATGGCAGCCTAACTGTAGATGTAATTGGTTGACTCCAAATGTATTACAGAAGTACAATTATAAAAAGCATTCCTGATGTACCTGCAATGAAACAAGCTATTTATGCCACTTTACCTCATTGTAGTTCAAGTGATAGCAATCCAGTGCATACCAGCTGCCCTACTGGACCCACATCTTGGTGTTTTTATAATAAAGCTATAGCAAATGGGGAAGAAACACCTAAACATAACAACACAACAATGAGAACGTACCTGAGGCCTGATGTGGTAAGAAAACTAATGCCTGTGTACCAAAGGCTGGCATCAGATGAAATTCTAAGGAGATGTACATTGGATAAGACACAAAATGCAATTATGGCGTAAATGCCCAAAAGAAGTATCTGTGTCAAATAAGATACTTCAAATTTCTGTGGCATCAGCCATCAGTGAATATAATTTTGGTTGTTCTGCCTCACTCAAGCTGCAGTCAGACATAATGGATACTGAGATTTCACCAGCATCTCTAAAAATTAGCCCAGTGAAGGACCAATTACGCTTACTTCATTCAGCAGCTTCTGCGATGGTAACTTCTAAAACATCCAGAAGGAAACTGAAATTGAAGAAAACTGCTGCAGAAGAGAGAAGGAAGAGGCAGGAGGGTCCAACCTACATATCTGGAGGGTTTTAGCCTGCTTCAAGGTATGTAACTGAGGTATGTAACATCCAAATGTTTTGGATTTTAAAATTTGATTTACTCAGTTATATTTTTTCAACATTTTTGTCATTCAAAATGTTCCACACGATACAGTTTTGATTCAGTTCCTCTAAAATTTTTAACACTTGCTCTTAGAAAGCAAACAAAGGTTTCCATCATATGAATTTTTAATATTCATTATATTTTTGAAGTTATTGGTATATAAAATCAAAGGTTTGATCATTTTTTACTTTTTTTGTTTGCTCCATACCTTATTTTTGGTTTCTTTGATACTAAATGCGGTATACAAAATTCATATGATAGATCCTTTCTTCATAACCATCTGAATATTTTTAGAAACAGAAAAATTAAACATTTCAAAATTTTCATCGTGTGGAGAAGTTTGAATTTTGCTCAGATTTTGAATTTCACAAATTAATTACTCAAAAACTATTAAGATACAAAAATCAAATGTTGCATTCTGAGTCTACTATGCATCAGAACTAAGTGGTAAATATTTCAGCAAGATTAGTTGAAAATTGTTGGATTTGGGGTTTTCAGTGGTGCAGCCCCTTTTAGCATCTATTTTCACTGTGTGTTAAACAGCGTTGTGTAAAACTTCAGTCGCTCATATTTATGCTGTCACACGTCTAATGATGTATTTGAGAGTTCCTATACATCTGTGCCCGCCTCGGTAGCGTAGATGGCAGCGCGTCTGCCTCACGTTCAAGAGGTTCGAAACTCGGTCAGCGTCAGTTACCTGGGTAAGGTTTTTCCGAGGTTTTCCCTTATCCTGAAAGACGAATGTCTGAAAACTCTAAACAATAAGGACCCTGGGCTCAGTTGAGCTTCATTTCACCCATTTCGTTGATCGTCCGATATGACTTAACGTTGGAGGACGCAAAATTTCAAAAAAACACTATTCATCTGTATTTTTCTTTTTCAGTCCTCTATCTCCCCCCTCTCGCTCACACTTCAAACTGTGCTTATTACAATTTCCTGTGTTATTAATCACCTCTTGCTAATTCCTTAAATTTACTAGCTCGCTTTTTCTATCCAAGGTTTCTTTTAAAGTATGTCATAGGACCTGTAGTTCTTCTCATTCCTATCCCAGCCTCACGAGTCTATCACCGACTTTGGATGCCTCTATTTCAGAAACGGGTCCATTTCGGAGTTTTAACTCTTTACACCATTTATTACAGTAAACTTACAGGTATAATTTATATATCAAATGAAAAAGCAACTCAGTTTTGTTTGTTGGCACCAGTGCGCATGTGCGTGCAATGTTTCTGCCGCAATCCGCTAGACAGCGGTAGTAGCAAAGATGGCGACTAGTAAACAGTAAGCGTTTTATGTTTTGCAATTTGCAAAGGCCGAATCTGTAGTTACTTTGCAGTGTGCGTTCTGCATTAAGTTCGGTTGTGATCCTCCTAGTGATAATAACATTCGTAGAGGGTATCATCACTTTGAAGATACCGGCTGCCTTTGTAAAGTAAAGAGCACGGGACGACCAAGAGTAAGTGAAGAGACTGTTGGGTGAGTGAGAGAGTCGTTCCCTCGTAGCCCAATGGAATCAGTCCGGAAGGCTAGTCGTGAATTACAAGTTCCTGTGTCGACTGTTTGGAAAGTTCTAAGAAAACGCTTACGGCTACGTTCTTACCACTTACATTATTACAGGCTCTAAAGCCGACAGACCACGAATTACGTGTCAACTTCGCAAACGACATGTTTCATGACGATGAGGATTTTACGGATCGTGTTGTCTTTAGTGTTGAATCGACCTTTCAACCTTAGTAGACATGTTAACATTCATAATGTGTGCAACAGGTGCACAGAAAATCTTCAAGGGGTGGTACAAATGGAACGGGATTCCCTAAAGTAAATGTTTTTTGTGCCGTATCCCGACGTGAACCTACTGTAACTGGCATTTCTTACCTTGATACACAACAGCGATGGCTCTTACATCAGTTTTAAGAAAATAAGCCAGAGAACTTCATTTTCCAGCAAGATGGTGCGCCACCTCACTGACAACGATGTACGCGATTGGTTGAACGTCACTGTACCCGAGCGCTTAATTGGCCGCAAGGGGCTCAAAGACAGGGCTTGCTATGCATGGCCCCCAAGTTCTCCTGACCTAACTCAATGCCATTTTTACTTTTGGGGCTTCATCAAGGATCTGTGTACGTGCCTCCACTACCAGCTGACCTCACTGAATTAAGAAACTGGACTGAAACAGCTATTGCTACAATTACTGAATACACACTTATCAACGTTTTGGAAGAACTCGGCTGTAGACTTGTGTGCCGCGTGACAAACGCTAGTCACATTGAACATTTATAAGGTTTTGGTAAAACTGTTTGCTTTTTTCATTTAACATATCATTTTTAACTGTAAGTTTAACGTAATAAGTATTATAAAGAGTTTAAACCCCGATATTCATTTATATACACCCCTGTATAAGCAGCATTAGAAACGACGATCACATTAGACCATAGTGATTAATACAAGCTACTATATTGTAAAGGCTGCCACTATCATTGATAAAAAGAATTCGAGTTGTGTATTTCTAAATCCCAGAGACAAACGTTTGTAAGTTGGTTTCTGTTTGCTAATTTATGGCAATATGCTGCCATTGATTGTAGCAGTATAAACCTCGATAGCTAATAGTTGTTTACGAGGCAGATGTGCATCAAGGAAGAATTATTTCTTTGATATTTGAAGCCAATGTAACAAAGATAAATGCAAAAAAGTGGGAGGTGTTTTCTATCCCAATTGTTTGACAGTAGTACCACGAGCGAGAACATGAAGCTAGCCATTTATATCCCGTAACCCTCATACGTAACTTGTGTTTTTGAGCTATTCCTGCCTCCAGGGCATCCAAAAGGGAGGAAGGGAGGGACAAATGCAACTTGGGAGCTGCGGAGAAGGGAAAACAAAGACAATGAGAACATTTATCCCAGCAACAATGGGCGGCCACCTTTCTCCGGAAGCTTTTGTGTTGTTTTCTGTTTGTAGAGGGAGTAGTCCTAGCCAAGTTCTGTGTACGAAGCATTACGTGTTGTAAAAGTTTTTCCTGAAGAAAGTATATATAAAAGTTAGGGGTAAATGTTTCTGCATATAGTGAATTTATCTGGAATCCTTAGGGGTTGCGTAGGTACCACTTTATTTATACCCTTTGCTCATGGATACAGCATTAAACTTAGCTATTATCCTGGATATCTAGAAAGATTATTTTCATAGAAGTCGCTGTTATCTGTTTACACCGCACTGCTGGCTATCAGAGGGGTTGAGAGCTAAAGAGCATATTATAAAAGTAAACATTAATGAAGTTTTGCGATGTTGGAGAACCCCTTTATGAAGCGGCGGTAATAACTGCACAGCCCCAGGAAACTGCGCGACTCTTTCTTGTCCTTTGGGCGAGGCCAATCTCTCACAGCCTGTGTCTTCTCCGGGTCTGTGGCCACTCCGGTTGATGAGACTATGTGGCCTAAGTAGTTCACTTCCTTGCGGAAGAGTTGGCACTTCTTCGCGTTCAGCTTCAAGTTGGTCACCTGCTGTCTCTGTAGCACCTTACTCAGATTCTGGAGATGGTCTTCAAAAGTCCTACCGACGATGATGATGTCCAGGTATAGCTGGCAGGCGTCGTAAGTCAGTCCTCTCATCACTTACTCCATGAGGCGTTGGAAGGTAGCTGGTGCGTTGCAGAGGCCAAAGGGCATAACCGTGAACTGCCAGAGCCCTCGGCCTGTCGAGAATGCGGTCTTCTCCTTGTCTCTTGGGTCTAGAGCTACCTGCCAGTAGCCCGACTTCAGGTCCAGGGTCGAGAACCACTGTGCACCAGCTAGCGTGTTCAGGGTGTCGTCAATCTGGGGTAAGGGGAAACAGTCCTTCCGGATGTCAGTGTTCAACTTTCTGTAGTCTACGCAGAAGCGCAGCTCGCCGTTCTTGTTTGTCACCAAGACTACAGGGGAACACCAAGGGCTGTCGGACTCTTCAATCACCCCCCTGGATCTCATATCCTCCAGCATGTCTCGTACCGCCCCTTGCTTCGCCAGCGGAACGCGTCTAGGTGGTTGACGAATAGGCCGGGCGTCCCCGGTGTCGATGCGGTGAAGCACTTTGACCGTGTGTCCGTAGTCACTGTCGCCTTGGCTGAAGACGCCCTCAGCAGTTGTCGGACTTTCTCCAGCTGTTCTGCGGTCAGGTGGTCGGCCGCCCTCTCCAATAGGCCTTCTAGCCGGGGCCCCAGGTGTTGCGTCGACACCGGCTGCTGTGTCCTGTCGATTGCTGTTACGCTCACCACGGGTTCGCACGTTCCCAACTCCATCCCGGCCTGGACGCAGTGATCGGTGTTCGTTGGATTTAGCAGTCTCACTGGCACCTCCTCTCGGCATGGCAGCAATGCCCTGGCTACACACAGTCCGTGTAGAGGCGTCTTCTGTTCCAGCATCATGTTCCTGGTTTTCTGGCCTTCCAGTCGCGCCGTCACCACCACCTCGCTCCTCGCGGGGACAACCACGTTTTCGTTCAAGACGACCCTGCAAATTCCAAGGCGCTCTTCTGGTTGACGGAGTATAACCTCTTCTCCGTTGATCCGCAGGACCTTCTTGTCGACGTCGAACGTTACCTCATGGCTCCGGAGGGCAGCCAATCCCAGTATCACCTCCTCAGCCACTTTCGCGACGAACACCCACAGACGTACGGTGCTCCTTCCCAAGGTCAGTTTCAGCATGGCCTCCTTCTCCACAGGCAAGGTGTCGCCCGCCCCGTGACGAGCTGGTATGGTCGGCTCGGCTTCCTTGTCGGCAAACCTTTCGCCACGTCAGGTCTGATGATGGTTACGGCCACCCCAGTGTCCACCAGCACGCGGCACGGCTTCCCTCTCACCCAGCCGTCCGCGATGAGGCTGTCATCCATCCGACGGCCGACGGCGCGCAGTATGACTCGAGGAGATGGAGTGGATGGCGCCGACGTGCTCCTCGCCACGCCGGGCCTTACTCGTTCTTCCGGCTGCTCTTCCTGGTGTGAGCAGTCTCTCTGCAGGTGTTTGGCTGTCCACAGGCCCGGGTTCCCGGTCCTACGGGGCTGGGGCTTATGGGAAGTAGACCTCGGCGAGTATGTCCACAACCCCAACACAGGCCGCTAGGTATTCGCCGGCGTCCCTCAGCTTGTCTTCTGTCTCCAGTGTAGCGGACGCTCCTCGTTCTCGACGTCGGGATAGCTGTTACCTTGGTCGCCTTCATCCTTAATGCTGCCGTTAGCGCCTCGTGGATGGTTTTATAATCGCCGAGCATTAGGCGCTGACGAATCTCCGTGTCTCGTACCCCGTCAACGAAGGTGTAGGCAGCTTCCCGGGACACGAACTCTGGTGGGAGGTCGACTAGGGCCTTGTTCGCCAGTTGTTCAACTGCCAGGGCGAACTCCTGCAGCGTCTCCCCTGGCTGCTGTGACCTTGCCTTCAGCTGGCTGCGGTACGCTGCGGCTAAGCGGTGGTTCCCTGACCGATTCTCCAGGGCCTCCCAGATGTCCTTGGGCGCCGCCATTGTCTGCACCGCGTTTAGCACTTCCGCGGCCCGTCGCTGGAGGCTGGCTATTAACTGTGTGGCCTCCTCCTCTGGCGACCATATGTTGTGCCTGGCCACTGTGTCGAACTGGCGGCGGAAGACTTTAAACGTTGACGCACTGTCATACTTGGGAGTTTTGACGCGCGCAGATGTTGTGTCGCGTCCCGGCGAGTCGGCCTTCAAATCCTTCAGCTTCCTGCCGACGACGTCCTCCACCATGGCATTCAGGGACTTGACGTTGCTGTCGGCCTTTCCCTCCAGGTTTTTTACGCGGTTCGCAAGGTCTTCGACGTCTTCCACCACGGCGTTCATGATCTTGGCGTTATTGCCGGCCGTTTCCTCTAAATCATTAAGGCAGTCGTCTACTTGACCCATCCGCTTGCCCAGCTTCGTGACGTCATCCCTCACGCCGGCCAACTGTTCCTCAAATTTGGCGTCGAGGACCTCGTTCGCCTCCTTCATTTTCGTGGCCAGACTGTCGTTCGCTGCCCTCATTTCTGTGGTCAATTCGGTCTTTATTTCTTCCATCTTCTCGGTGATGTTGTCGTTGGCCGTCTTCATTTGTTTCAACTCGGCGGTGAGGTTGTTATTTGCCGCTTCTGTTTTTGTTGTTAACTCGTTCATCTTCGCGGCCAAGCTGTTATTTGCCGTCTTCATTTCTGTCAGCTTCTCCAAAATCTTTTCCAATGCCGCGTCCATGGCTGTAAGGTTCAGTGATGTTGTGGTCCCGCTTCCTGACACCAGTGTGACTTTGTGGGTTCCGGAAATGAAAATTCCGATTGCAACACTCAAAAATGTTCTTTATTTCCACCGACTTACAGTTGAACACTTGCCAATTACACAGGATTATGTAATGAACACAATTACGATTCACCAGTTCGTCCGTTACAATTCCACTGCACTCGCGATTACGTAAACTCCTCCGACGCACGTACGCAGTCTTCTCGTCCGTTCGCTAGCTCGTCAAGCACTGACTAACTCAATTCACTCACTGCAGCCCTTTTTATAGGAATATCGCCGTCTTCTAGAAGTCTCTGGTTTCAGTGAATTATTACGAAAGTTCCAGGTGGCAGTGGGTGGGGGTAAAGAGGCGGCCAGCGACAAGTGACATTTTCCTAATCACCCTTCAGTTAGTGACTGAGATTAATGGGGGGCGTAGCTCGGCTGCCTCTGGTCCCTTCCATCTGTCGCCGGTCGTGCCGTCCGCTAATTGGGTGACAGTATGAATAATGTTAATGGATTTAATAATGTAATAAAAGGAAATACGCAGTTCAATTATTTGTTTTATAAGAGCGATAAATTATGACACAAGCGTTAAAAGGAGACTATCTTTGTTTACAACCTTCCTCCATACTACCATTTTATTTAGAAGCAATTGATGTTTCCAATGAGGTTAATGTAGAGTGCTTTAAACTTCGTTCATAAACTTGGGTGCCAATATTTCCAGAGGACAATTGACATTTTCTGGCCACAATTATTGCATAGTGACTGCGCTTAATGCATCCCCAGGCAGTGGCTTTGTGTGGAAAAACAGTTTTTACACCTAACCACTATGTCATAGACATCTTAGGTTACACTTACCGGTGTGGAGGGGTGTAAAAAGTCAGGGTCGTGTATATAGCTGAAAATATCCGTGGTTGCCGTTGTTTAAAATAACATTTAGAAGGAAAAAGATCTTCCAGCTGATTTCACTGTACGAACTAGTAATTTGGTTTACTTATTGATATTTTCAAATAAATGTTAAATAATTAATGCATACTATAGTAATACATAAAGTTACAACGCTTTATAACATAACTGAAAAGAGGTATATTACCTATGCTGTTATGGTATAATACTTATAATACCCACAAGCACTAAATGCGTATTATTAACATAATATCCAAGGAAAGCTTAGTAAAACATCATTACAATTTTAAGAGGGTTAAATTGCATCAGTGTGCATCAATTTGCGAGGGATATTTACTTGAGAATTAAAGAAGCAGTTTGGATATTCTGATAGTTAATAATAATTTATAAGCAAAGATTGCACGTTAGAGCTTTGTTTATTGCAGTCATGAGCCGATTTATCCCCAACCATTTTTCTACATGTGTTGAATTTCAGTTGATTTAACAAAGCATTAATATTACTTCAAAACTAAAAAGAAGAACAAAGCAATTTAAGAAAAACTAGTAAGGAAACTCTACTACTCTTTTTAAATGCTAGGAAGGTTTTTACTGGCATATCTGCTAATTTTTTATGTTTGAATAAAGTTAAGCAGTGTGACATTTTTGGAGGTGGGGTGCTTCTGTTAAACACAATTTAAATAAATAATCACTTACATTCCGCATAATAATTAAATGTCATAAACGCTTTAGAACTCGAGAAAGGTTAGAGGTATATTTGAGAAGTAGGAATGGAAATCCATGTTAGCATATCCATGTTTGGTTCGATTCCCACGGTCTTCACATCTTCATTAAATTACGCAAGTGGTAAACGCCAATAACTATTAAACACTAATAAATTTATAAAACTACACTAAATATAACACTATGTAACTTCAATAAATATAAGCTTAATTAACACACATATGAAGCACGTGTGTACAGTCTAAGCTAATAGATGATACCGCAGTTCTGCGAATACAAGAAGATATTGCAACAGCGCTTTAACTTGGTAAACGCATTGAAAAGGGTCACCCCATATGTTAAAGGGTAGAACACCCTTATAATAGCTTACATGTGAGGATGTGTGGTCAGAGGTGAAAGTTTTGACGTCGCGTGGGAAGGAATGAACGCGGCTATTATAATAACTATGTTACCATGCAGCGCCCCCTTCTGAAGATTTTGAGATGCTAATTTATAAAATAAATAATATGTTGCATCCAAATCTTCATCATTTCTTATTTATTCGTTATATTTCTATAACTTCCACACATATCTGACAAAAGCAGGTTTCTGTTTCTTTAATGCTAATTGGAATAAATACTTTCAGAAATAAATTATATGCATATTTATTTGAGTTATAATCAGAAATCAGATGACGGATTAATAGTAGTTTAAAATTGGTGGCTGTATAATAACCTCGAAATTAATGTCTTGAAGTCATAACATGGCTGCGCAAACTATTGAAGACAGTAAAATCCAAGGTATTGAACATTTCAAGCCAATGATTATAAATGTATGGCTATTTAGAATAAAGCGTTTACCAAACAGAAGTATAAATGTTTTGTATGGCACGTTTTACCTGTTTTTGAAAATGTATTATTTAAACAAAATAAGCAATATTAAAATAAATGAAAAGTCTATTCATAGATAACTCAAGATATAAATTCTATTTCTTAAGTAAATATTGTAAATACGTCATATTTTAAGCAACATTGTGACAAATGTTGGAAACATTTTCCAAGAAAGGGGCTGATTTTCTTGAAATATTCCTTTTTGCATATTTGGAAGATACTCAACACAAAAGAGGGTCTTCCGGCATTTAGTTTTTGAGCTATCAACAATTAAAGTGTCCACCGCGGTGGTGTGGGCGTGTAATTGGTTCCTCTGCCTCACATTCAAGAAATCGCACTTTTGCATCTCGGTTAGAGCGAGTTATGGGGATGTAACTTTTTCCGAGTCCTGTTCCTGTCCTAAAAGATGAATGTTGGGTAACTGTAAATTATACGGATCCCAGTAGAGCATCATTCGACCAATTTATTTCATAGTCTTATATGATCTAACGTATAAAGGGAAGTAAAACGTTTTAGGTATCGGAAATAATGTATTAATGTTTCCATCAAAAGTAATGCAATCTTCAGAGAATGCCAATTTAAATCAAGAAAGTAACAGGAAAACAAAATAATGACTTCTCGCACCGGGTGAGAATTGATATAGTTGATTTTTAAAGACCCCGAATAACAAAAATAAACAAGTTGAACTCCATGTACGTATTTGCAATCATCAATCTCGTTACAAAATGACAGCCTGCTTTGACAGAAATATTGTTTGGCACTGGCGTAACAATATCTGCTCTCAGAGCAAGATCAATAGCTGCGTTAATGCGAAATAGAAAATAAGTTTTTGTATAATGCTCTCAAACTGCACAGCTATACTGCACCTGTCAAAACCTTGGAGAATATTTTGTGTATATGAACCAAAGCATGATTTATTTTACCTGCGTCAGAATTATATAAAAAGCTACCACTTCATTAATCACTTCCTGTGGAAAACATGCACCATTATCCCTGGGATTTTGTTTCCAGTGAGATACATACGTGGGTACTTTGTATCAGTATGTCACATTTTTATTTACATGCCACCTTTAACATCTAAGGCTTTTTACCTTTGCAACAAATACCTATTCGCTGTGATGTTCATCATACATACCTTATACACACATACTTATCCACCCACCTACCCATCTACTACCTACCTGCTTACGTACATATTCACGTAACGTAATGAAATGCAATACAACACAATACATACATTCATTTACATAAACAAATATCTTTATCAACACAGAGAGACCTTCCTCCTTGAAATATGCGGGCAAGCATGATTACACTAAGCACTATCGAATCAGAACGGCTCCTGACGTCGCTAAATGCGAAACAGAAATTCTTCGGCACAGGAGCTATGATAGATCAAGGATGGACAAGAGAAAACTACTAAATGTGACACGTGATAACAAAATTGGCAATGCGCAGGTTCCACCACGTCATCTACCAGAACAACACCTATCACGAACCAAATGAAATGGTCAAATGCACATTGTGTGACAAAAATGTGAATGCTACCATATGAAACTTTGTACCCAAAGGACAATATCAATGAGTGGTTATGCAAAATACAAGGTACAACTGATAGAAATTTTAATTAATTAAATAGCTATTTGGCTGCAAATAATGCATTATTATCAACACAGTACGTGGAGGGAGAATTGTGTATTAACAAAAATATAATAACTGTTGAAAATGTAAGTTTTATTTGTCTTTTTTGGCCTTTAGGGAAAAAAACCTATGGCCATCCATGTTTATTTGTCTTGTGGAGTGTGTTTTGTTTCTTGGTAGTGTGTTTTATTTTTAGTAGTTATGTACAATGGCTGTTGTTTTGAGATAAACTATATCTGTAATCCATCACGAATATATTGAAATGTAGTGAATATTTTGAAGTCAGATTGATTCATTTACAACATTTGGTGACCCCGACTTGATTGGATTGCGAGTGTTTATTCCTGTCCTGGAAGAGAAGGAATTTGAAGTACAATAGCGAGTTGTTATTTCTTCGAAGAGGAGAAGGAATAAAACATTGTTACTGAAGTTAATATTAATAATTTGGAATTACATATTATCACTATGGAGAAACTGAAGGAAGGTAGGATACCTGTGAGAACATATTTCACAAAGAAGATACAGGACATAAAGGAATTCTTGCAAGAGGTATGTCTCCCGATTTTACTGATGTACTTACGTCAAAGTTTAATATTTTGCAGGTATTAATGTCGGAGCTTCGTGGATTAGATAACAAAATAATGGATGCACTTTTAGATAGCAGTGATGACATGACTGAGATTGTATCAGAAAAGGAAGTACAACGACGGATGTGAAGTTATACAGGTGCAGGTAAATAATGCTTTGGTAAACCATAGATCAGATAATTCTTTAAGTGACGTACATAATGGGACCTCATATCACAATTAGGATAGAAGTACTTATAAACTTCCTAAGATTAGAATTAACAAATTTAATGGTGGTTTACGGGAGTGATTAAGTTTTTTGTTTTGGAAGATTCACGAAGATGATAGTTTACACGGTAGTGACAAATTTCTGAATTTACTGCAGGTTACGGAAGCAGGAACTGAACCTCACGAAATAGTGCTCAGTTATCCACAGACGTAAGAAAATTACCCAAAGGTCATTCAAAATCTGCAAGAACGATATGGAAGAGCGGATCTTCAATTGCATGTGTACGTAAGAGAATTACTGAGGTTAGTGATCTCAAATGCTACACAAGATGACAAACTTCCATTAACCACCTTGTCAAATAAGTTAGAGTCCCACCTTCGATCCCTCAATAGTTTGTATCTAGCAGCTGCAGAACCAAGTAAGTGCCTCCTTCCATTAATTGAATCTAGCCTCCCAGAAGAGACATTGCGAACTTGGCAAAAAGTAAGTTCTGAGAACAATAAGGAAACACAAATGAAGAAATTGGATCTCGACTAGAGTGCCTCATGGAATTTCTACGTACTGAGGTCCAAAACGAACAACGGATTCTATTAACTCAAACAGGATTTAGTGATTTGGCTGTGAAATCTAAGAATGAGGAGAGGTTAGGTTCTTCCAAGGCGGAGAAGAAACACAATAAAGAACATATAGCTAAACTCACTCCTACTGTTGCTGCACTTCACAACAACACTTCCGTGTCGTGCATCTTCTGTAGTAAGCCTCATGAAAGTGATAAATGTTCTTTTTCAAGGAAAATATGTATAGAAAGACGCTGATCGAAAATGAAAGAAATGGGTCGCTGCTATTTGTGTACATAACCTAACCATTTAGCTAAAAACTACAAGTCTTCTGTTTGCTGCTTACTCTGCGGAAATAAGCACATTGCAGTGATGTGTCCTGTGAACTGAGAAGAGTCAACCGAAGACTGAGAAGGAAACGTCTAACTCAAGTCACACACGACCTAGCTGATCATACCTGCATCAATCAAGGTTTTCTACAAACACTTCGGTTACGCAACATGGGAACGGTAAACAGAACAAATTAGGAGCGTTCTTGGATTGTGGCTCACAACGAAGCTACCTCCGTCAGTGTACAACTGAAAAGTTGAAGCTAGAACCTTGTTCAGAAGAAATAGTATCCCATGTTTTGTTTGGTGGAATTCAGCTACTTTTAAGATTTAACAGTAAACTTTGTTAATTAGAGGTTAGTTTACTGATTAATTGAGAATCAGTGAATTCTGAGGAGTCATGAATACTTAAAAACATGCTCATTTGCCTTTTGGCCAAAATTAAATACGGGTTTGCACCTCTGTTACACCAACAACCTTAGACGGGGGAACTTCTTTAATATTGAAACTGTAAAAGAACTGTTGAACGTTTTAGACTTTAACATTTCACAATATTCTTAAGGTTTATATCTTGTGTGCCGTGTCATACAATCTCAGCCACACTGTTACATGGCTCTTCATAATCATTTATCAGTATCTTTACTGAGATTACAGAGGCCATCTGCAACTGGTAGATCACATCCTCTATACGCTTTATGGTCTACACAATACTTCAGAACTCTTCTTCATCAAGAATATCCATAAAGGATTTCCCATTATAATCAAAAGTGCTCTTGCAAATGTTAAACTGAAAGTTAGATGTTTTGGAGGTGCTACAAAGCCCAGAGAGTACTTTATGTAAACTTTAACCAGAGGACATGTGCTCCTAACTGAAGGAATTATCACTTTCCTCTCCTGACCTTGAAATTCTTCAACTGATCCAAATTTTGGACAAGGTACTTTAAATTCTTCAAAAAAGATTTTCATTTTCATAACCTATTTCTGAAATAGTGTTATAATCCAAATGTTATCAGGTGTTGACTCAACATCATAGAGAATATACGCGTAATTGGGTGTCTCAACAATTTTTGGAGTTAAACCACGAAGGACTATCTTCTTCTTGAAAACGCTGACCTCTGATGCCATGGAAAATTATTGATGGTGGTCCTCCATCTTCAGGACTTCGGTGAAGTAACTTGGGACCAAGAAGTGCCAAAAGTTTAGTTTCAGTCCCTTCAGTCTGCGATACATGTGATTTTATGTTTGAGTTGTGGAAAAGACTTTTAGCAACATTCAATATTTCTGGAACCGATCGATAGTTGAGTGACGACAAGTGGGTTATGGCCCGCAGTATCTGGAAACCCGTGCTCATCTCGTTGATAAGGGGAGCATTGCATTACCCTATATAGATATGAAGCACTCAAGCCAGACATAACCACCGGCCCAATTTGAAGAGGATCTCCTGCAAGCTCTATCTCTCTGGGTTAAGAAATACTAGAGGTATCATTATTTTCGGTATGGTTGCCTGACAAGCTTCATCAACAAACACATGTGTGAAGTGATCTCGAGTAAATCCCATAATATAAAGTTGGTCCAAGCATATACAGGTGCTCATTGTGGTCCTGAGTCTTCCAAGAACCTTTGAAGTGGTTGAAAATATTTGAGGTGCTTCCAACTCATTGGACTACCACTCACCAATTTTAAGTCAGTTGTTGTGAAGTATGGCAGATTTTCAGGAATATTATCATCTTGAAAGTGTGTGTGTGTGTGTGTATGTGTGTGTGTGTGTGTGTGTGTGTTGTGTGTGTGTGGTGTGTGTGTGTGTGTGTGTGTGTGTGTGTGTGTGTGTGTGTGTGTGTGTGTGTGTGTGTGTGTGTGTGTTTAATGCTCAGAATTTGATAATAAAATCATTTTTCTTCTTGCTCCCCAATATTTGGAGACTAGATCTTCTTGATTTTGGAGAGTTTCACACACAGTTAGATGATTGATGTACATTAAATCGTCTTTACAGCATAAAGAGCACTGTGGAGAAGTTGTTAATCCAACCTTAAATAAACGTCCATTCAAACAATCGTGGCCTGTGATTAATCTGAACATTACTACTGAAGATTTTCGAGGTAGTTCTGGAATTGTCTTTAGTTTGTTTTGGAGATCTTTCCAATTAAGTTTTTCAGAAGAAACAAGATAGTTGTTATATAGTTTTGTGAAGATTTTTTTTATTAATATTTTAACTGTTTCATAGGGGATATTTTGTTTCGTTGTTTAAGATATTTTGGAACCCTTCTTGGCCAACATATCTGCTTGCTCATTGCCAGAAATTCCACAGTGAGATGGTATCCATTGGAAAACCATAAGTATATTTAAATTTTGAAGTTGTTTAATCATATTATGAATTTCATTTATCTTTTCGGTTTTTGGGCAGTCATTTAAAATAATAGCCTAAATAGCTGCTTAGAATCTGTTAAGAAAACTATGTTGGAAAGCTTATTTGTCAAAGCAAATAGATTTTGTAGGGAAGTATAAATTACATCAATTTCTCCATCAAAACTTGTTAAGTAAATTCCAACATGCTTATAGAAAGAAAAGAATTTACAGTTAGCTCCTGCTCCTGCACCATCTTCTTGATTGTAAAGAGAGCCATCTGTGTAGATGTGTGTCCATTTGTCAACTGGATATCTTATATTTATGGTTTCAAGGACATATGCTTTAGCTTCTGTAGATGAGTATTCTTTCTTTTTTAAAATCTGCAAGTAAACCTAGGTAGTATTCTAATTCAATGATGTTCAGTGGGTTATTAAGAGACATGAAAGGTTCTATTTTGGATGGGTAATTTAGTTTATGTCTTAGTTGTTGAACTTTCTGTATGAAGCCTAATTGAGTTTTCAAACTGAAGGTGGATGTGTGTTGTTTTACCCATTTACTATTCTCTGGAATTCTTAAGAGCTTTTCATATGCTAAAAGGGCTTGCATTTCTAAATCTGTCATTATGGTTCTGTTACATGTAAATGCTTGTAAGGTTATTATAGGAGTAGTTTTTATAGCTCCAGTAATTAACCTAAGAGCTTGATTTTGTGTGCGCTCCAGTATCATGGAAGTTGAAGGTGTTGATGTTATCAGTACTTCTCCACAGTAATTAAGAACTGGCCTTATATATGTATTATATGTAGTATTTAATTTAGATCTTGAACAACCACATTTAGTTCCTGCAAGTCTTTTTAATATTTTAAAACGGTTAATGGCTTTCTCTATAATTTTTTTCAATACATTTTTTCCAAGTTAATTCTTTGTCAGACAATATTCCAAGATTTTGAGCATTTTCTATTCTGGTTAATTTGGTATTATCATAACTTAAAGTAATACTGGGTTGTTTCTTTCTTAGAGAGAAGAGCTGATAGTTACTTTTCACAGTATTTAATTCCATGAGGTTTTTAGAACACCATTGTTTTAGGGTATTCAAAGAATTTTGAATATTTGTCTTTAGAATTTCAAGTTTACCTGATTTCCAGATTACTAAGTCATCTGCATACAATTCAGTGTTGATGCCTGTTTGTTGAAGTTGTTTGGGCAGATCATTTATATAGATATTGCATAGAGTAGTGCTAAGTACTGCTCCTTGAGGTAAACCTAGATGGATTTTTTTTCTTAATGTTGATAATGATGAACCATAAGAAGTTGCACAATATCTTTCTGAGGCAAATTCTGATATCCAGTGAAGCATATTATCTTTAATTCCCCTCTGTTGTAGTTTCTTGATAAGATTCCATCTCCATACAGTATCATATGCAGATTTCAGATCAACAAATACAGCTAAGGTATCCTCTTTCCTATTAAATCCCTCTTTAATTTCTTGACTGAGTTTAATTACTTGTTCACTGGTTCTATGATTTTTCCGGAATCTGGCTTGGTAGGGTGATAGAAGATTATGTTGTTCAAGGTACCAATTTAATATATCTGAAATCATTCTTTCCATAATTTTTGCTAAAACACTTGTTAATGATATAGGTCTATAGTTGTTTATATCAGCTGCTGATTTGCCGGGTTTGAGTATTGGAATAATAATAGTTTTTTCTAATTGGATGGAACAGAAGATTTCCAGACAGAAGTTGAGTAATATAGTTTTTGCTTTTTTACCTACATTTTTAATGAATTCTGGATGCATTTTGTCTGGTCCTGGAGCTTTTCTATTAGCTGTTTTACAAATAGCTATATCAAGTTCAGAAGCTGTAAATTCATGATAAAATACTTCATATGTTGAAATTAAATAAGGTTTATTTTTTATTTTTCTTTATTTCTTTTATTTCCTTCTGTATGTTCTTGAAATAATTAAGTGCAAGTCTAACTAGGTCGCCAGGTTTTAACACACCTGAATCCAGCAGTCGCTCAGTAAGAAAATCAGCTGAACCATTTGAAGTCGTTGCCACTAGAATTCTGCTATGTCATGGCTTTTCCTGTAACAAGCGGACCAAAATTAACATATGGAGGAAGACGACCCTGGTCTTTCGGCTTATTAATAATAGTTTCCTTCTGGTAAGGGTTTGATGAAGGATTCAACCAGCTTATTTTCCTTTTAGCTAGTTCTGGAAACTATTCAGATAGATTGAAATCACACTGTGAAGTTTCATTATTTGAGGCAGATTGTTGTTTTTGTTTTGCAACTTAGTTCAAATGATGCACAAAGGATTTATTTATATTACAATTCTTATGCTAACTACCAATTAGTTTCTCTGCTG
The DNA here is from genome assembly GCA_030765055.1 of Mantis religiosa. NCBI lineage: Eukaryota > Metazoa > Arthropoda > Insecta > Mantodea > Mantidae > Mantis > Mantis religiosa. Next base: position 202,060,250 of record CM060947.1, on the reverse strand, counting down.
TACCATGCTTTTCAATGTTTGACTAATTTCTGCAAGAATACGATTGGTTACAATATTCCTCAAAATGAAGCTCCAGAGGTTGAACTTCGATTCAGAGAGTTTAAAATCACGCTGTGAATTTTCATTATTTGATGCAGATTGTTGTTTTGTTTTGCAACGTAGTTCAAATGATGCGCCAAGGATTTATTTATATTACAATTCTTATGCTAACTTTCAATTAGTTTCTCTGCTGTACTTTGATTATCAATGTTTGACTTATTTCTGCAAGAACACGATCGGTTACAATATTCCTCAAAATGAAGCTCCGGAGGTTGAACTTCGATTTTTGTAGGAAAAAGCATTTTTTCAGGGTAGCGTGTAGGGACTCCTTTTAGGACAGCTCTACACCAGGGAGTTGCGACCCTGCCCACGCGAGCACCAAGTCCCTCTGACCCTGAGGATAGTACTTGGAATGGGCGGTAGCGTGAGAGGTAATATATCCAAAGGGGTTAGAATCCCTTCTCTCGCTAGCTCCAGGATACGTTGACCAGGTGTATAGTACCTGGTTAACGATCCCTTACATAGGTTTATGTGTGAAGATCTCAACGGATATTGGATAATACTGTGACTTTGTGGGTTCGTAAAATTTAAAGTCAAGTTTGCAGAAGTTCAAAACCCTCTTTATTTCCGTAGAAAGATCCTTGATAAACTCTGCCATTAGCGGAATGACGTCACACATACGAACACAATCTTCCAATCCGTCTGCCACACGTCCATAGATACTACACTCGCTAGCAGCTCCCTGCTGATTGACTCACTCAGCCTTCTGTAGTGTTATTTATACCGGTCCGCTGTTTCTTGAAGGTAGGCGAAGCCACAAGAGCTCTCGTGGCGTAGCCAGACAAGGGGAGAACTATCCAGACATCTCTCCGTCTCCCCATCTCCCCGCCCCGTCTCTCCCTCGGCAAGTGATTAGCGCTCCGCACGCGTGCTGGTCGGTCCGCGGGCGTGGTATGGGCGCTACCTGTCTCTTTCACTCCCCGCTCCTATCTCTCTCGGTGCTCGTCTACGCAGCACCAGAATAATGCCTCGTGGCACTGCTCCCTCCTCAAGGCTCGTTATCACGACCAGCACAATCGTAGCGGACCAGATGATCCTGGTGTACCGCCAACATCTTTCCTCGGGGCACCTACTGGATGCGTTAGACCACGTCGTTAGTTCTCTTTATCATCCGGTGCGGTCCCTGTCACGGTTGCTGAAGTTTCGGGCAGCGTCCCTTGGTCCGAGTAGGGCGGTGCAACCAGACCAGGTCACTTGCTGGAATGCTAGGCAGTTAGCTTGTCTGTCGTAACCGATCTTCTTGCGGTCGCTCGCTATCTGGATGCTCTGACGGACCATCTCATGTATGTTGTGGAGATAGACCACGAGGTTTTCCACATACTCGGTTGCGGGCTCTTTTGCTTCCGGGGGGCCCCCAAAAGCTAGGTCACAAGGGACCAGTAGCTCTCCACCTAACTTTAAGCCTGCCTGCGTCATCCCAGTGGTGTCGTATCTTGACGAGCGGTAGGCCACAAAGAACAGTGGCACCTTGAGGTCCCAGTCTCGCAGATGACTGGCCACGACCTTCCTTAGATGTTCTTCTAGGGTCTTGATGTAACCCTCGGCCATGCCGTCCGACTTAGGATGCAGAGGTGTTGTCCGGGTCTTCTTCCCGCATTGTTCCCAGTTGATCGTCTTCAACACCTGGTTCGGGATGGCATACGCCTCCGGTCACTTGTTGAAATAGCCCACGGCCACCATCAGGTACCTTTGCCTCGGTCGGACACTGGGAATTGTCCAGCTGTGTCGGCGGCAATGCGTTCGATAGGCGCTCCGACGTTGTACTGCTGTTTGCGACCCCGGAACCTAGTTTGGGGCTTGCGACTTACCGCGCACACGTGACACTGATGGCGTCTGCTCGGAGCCCCAGCCAGTAGTAGCGCTTTAGTAGTTTGTCGATCGTTGGGTTTGCTTCCAGGTGTGATGCTGAAATAGCGGCGTACACTTCCTCCAAGTCTAACGGGACATTATTTCCGAGAGGAAACAGCTGCTCTATCTGATTCTTCCCATCGGGTGATTCCAGGACCCTGAACAGCAGGTACTTTTTGATCTTCAATGAGTCCCACTGGGCTCAGTACGACTTGTGTGTAGCGCTCCTTGGTGCGATGTTCTACCAGGTTGGTCTTGTCAGTGAACTGAATTCTCTTCGTGTTATACAAACATTATATAAACATTTGTATTATCTATACTTATATGTATGTATATATAATTCTTCTTTCTTCGTGTTATATTATATATTCGTGTTATTGTTCGTGTTATATAAATATTTTGTACCACTTGGACATACGAAAGTGCATGAAACCTTTTTGCATAACCAGACATAGTGATGCCCGAAGTAAGGACAAGCTCCATTTCTTTCAGATTTTGCATATAGCATCAAACCTGAACAGCACGTCCTCTTTGAACTTCAATGAGTCACATTGGGCTCACTACGACCTGTGAGTAGCGCCCCTTGTTGTGTAGTTCTCCCAGGTTGGTCTTGTCTAACTGTGAACTGAATTCTCTTCATGTTATATTATTTCTTGGTGTTATTCTTCATGTTATATAAACATTATGTACCTCTTCGACATACGAAAGTACATGAAACCTTTTTGCAAAACTAGACATAATGATGCCTGACGTAAGGGCAAGCACCATTTCTTTCACATTACGCAGTATAGCTTCAAACCTGTGCTTTCTGCATAACTACACATAGCGATGCCTGACTTAAGGGCAAGCTCTATGTCTTTCAGATTACGCTGTATAGCGTACAAACCTGTGCTTTTTGCATAACAAGGCATAGTGATGCCTGACGTAAGGGCCAGCTCCATGTCTTTCAGATTATGCAGTATTGCGTCAAACCTGTGCTTTTTGCATAACTAGACATAGTGATGAGTGAGTGAGTGTGTGGTGTTTTTGGGCCCGTCGACAACAAGGTCATTTGGGCCCGGACATAGTGATGCCTGACTTAAGCACAAGCTCCATGTTTTTTAGATTATGCAGTATTGCGTCAAACCTGTGCTTTTTGCGTAACTAGACATAGTGATGCCTGACGTAAGGGCAATCTCCATGTATTTCAGATGATGCAGTAATGCGTCAAACCTGTGCGTTTTGCATAACTAGACATAGTGATTCCTGAGGTAAGGACAAGCTCCATGTTTTTTATATTATGCAGTATTGCGACAAACCTGTGCGTTTTGCATAACTAAACATATTGATGCCTGACATAAGGGCAAGCACCATGTCTTTCAGATTATGCAGAATTGCGTCAAACCTGTACTTTTTGCATAAATAGACATAGTGATGCCTGACGTAAGGGCAAGCTCCACGTCTTTCAAATTATGCAGTATTGCGTCAAACCTGTGCTATTTGCATAACTAGATATAATGATACTTGACGTAAGGGCAAGCTCCATGTCTTTCATATTACGCAGTATAGCGTCAAACCTGTGCTTTTTGCATAACTAGACATAGTGATGAGTGAGTGAGTGTGTGGTGTTTTTGGGCCCGTCGACAACAAGGTCATTTGGGCCCGGACATAGTGATGCCTGACTTAAGGACAAGCTCCATGTTTTTTAGATTATGCAGTATTGCGTCAAACCTGTGCTATTTGCGTAACTACACATAGTGATGCCTGACGTAAGGGCAATCTCCATGTATTTCAGATGATGAAGTAATGCGTCAAACCTGTGCTTTTTGCATAACTAGACATAGTGATTCCTGACGTAAGGACAAGCTCCATGTTTTTTATATAATGCAGTAATGCGTCAAACCTGTGCTTTTTGCATAACTAAACATAGTGATGCCTGACATAAGGGCAAGCACCATGTCTTTCAGATTATGCAGAATTGCCTCAAACCTGTACTTTTTGCATAAATAGACATAGTGATGCCTGACGTAAGGGCAAGCTCCACGTCTTTCAAATTATGCAGTATTGCGTCAAACCTGTGCTTTTTGCATAACTAGATATAGTGATACTTGACGTAAGGGCAAGCTCCATGTTTTTTATATTATGCAGTAGGGCGTCAAACCTGTGCTTTTTGCATAACTAAACATAGTGATGCCTGACATAAGGGCAAGCACCATGTCTTTCAGATTATGCAGAATTGCCTCAAACCTGTACTTTTTGCATAAATAGACATAGTGATGCCTGACGTAAGGGCAAGCTCCACGTCTTTCAAATTATGCAGTATTGCGTCAAACCTGTGCTTTTTGCATAACAAGATATAGTGATACTTGACGTAAGGGCAAGCTCCATGTTTTTTATATTATGCAGTAGGGCGTCAAACCTGTGCTTTTTGCATAACTAGACATTGTGATGCCTGACGTAAGGGAAAGCTCCACGTCTTTCATATTATGCAGTATTGCGTCAAACCTGTGTTTTTTGCATAACTAGACATAGTGATGCCTGACGTAAGGGCAAGCTCCATGGCTTTTAGATTACGCACTATAGCGTCAAACCTGTGCTGTTTGCATAATTAGGCATAGTGATGCCTGAGGTAAGGGCAAGCTCCATGTCTTACAGATTACGCAGTATAGCGTCAAACCTGTGCTTTTTGCATAACTAGACATAGTGATGCCTGACGTAAGGGCAAGCTCCATGGCTTTTAGATTACGCACTATAGCGTCAAACCTGTGCTGTTTGCATAATTAGGCATAGTGGTGCCTGAGGTAAGGGCAAGCTCCATGTCTTACAGATTACGCAGTATAGCGTCAAACCTGTGCTTTTTGCATAACTACACATAGTGATGCCTGACGTAAGGGCAAGCTCCATGTCTTTCAGATTACGCTGTATAGCGTCAAACCTGTGCTTTTTGCATAACTTCACATAGTTTTCCCTGACGTAAGGGCAAGCTCCATGTTTTTTAGATTATGCAGTATTGCGTCAAACCTGTGCTTTTTGCATAAATAGACATAGTGATGCCTGACGTAAGGGCAAGCTCCATGTCTTTCAGATTATGCAGTATTGCGTCACACCTTTGCTTTTTACACAACTGTACATAGTGAGCCTGACGTAAGGAAAATCTCCATATCTTTCAGATTATGCAGTATTGCGCCACACCTGTGCTTGTTTCATAAATAGACATAGTGAAGCCTGACGTAAGGGCAAGCTCCATGTCTTTAAGATTATGCAGAATTGCGACAAACCTGTGCTCTTTGCATAAATAGGCATAGTGATGCCTGACGTAATGGCAAGCTCCACGTTATTCAAATTATGCAGTATTGGGTCAAACCTGTGATTTTTGCATAACTAGACTTAGTGATGCCTGACGTAAGCGCAAGTTCCATGATTATTAGATTATGCAGTATTGCGTCAAACCTGTGCTTTTTGCATAATTAGATATAGTGATGCCTGACGTAAGGGCAAGCTCCATGTCTTTCAGATTATGCAGTATTGCGTCACACCTTTGCTTTTGCACAACTGGAAATAGTGAGCCTGACGTAAGGGCAATCTCTATGTCTTTCAGACTATGCAGTATTGTGTCACACCTGTGCTTTTTGCATAGACATAGTGGACCCTGACGTAAGGGCAAGCTACATGTCTTTCAGAATATGCAGTATTGCGACAAACCTGTGATTTGTGCATAACTAGGCATAGTGAGGCGTGACGTAAGGGCAAGCTCCATGTCTTCTAGATTACGCAGTATAGCCTCAAACTTGTGCTTCTTGCATAACTAGGCATAGTGATGCCTGAGGTTAGGGCAAGCTCCATGTCTTACAGATTACGCAGTATAGATGTCAAACATGTGCTTTTTGCATAACTACAAATAGTGATGCCTGACGTAAGATCAAGCTCCATGTCTTTCAAATTACGTGGTATAGCGTCAAACCTGTGCTTTTTGCATAACATCACATAGTGATGCCTGACGTAAGGGCAAGCTCCATGTTTTTAGATTATGCAGTATTGCGTCAAACCTGTGCTTTTTGCTTAACTAGACATAGAGATGAGTGACGTAAGGGCAAGCTCCATGTCTTTCTGATTATGCAGTATTGCGTCACACCATTGCTTTTTGCACAACTGTACATAGTGGGCTTGAAGTAAGGGAAATCTCCGTGTCTTTCAGACTATGCAGTATTGCGTCACACCTGTGCTTTTTGCATAAATGGACATAAAATGCCTGACGTAAGGGCAAGCACCATTTCTTTCATATTACGCAGTATTGCGTCAAACCTGTGATTTGTGCATAACTAGGCATAGTGATGCCTGACGTAAGTGCAAGCTCTATGTCCTTTAGATTACGCAGTACAGCGTCAAACCTTTGCTTTTTGCATTACTAGGTATAGTGATGCCTGAGGTAAGGGCAAGCTCCATGTCTTTCAGGTTACGCTGTATAGCGCCAAAAAGTGCTTTTTGTATAATTATACGTAGTGATGCCTGACGTAAGGGCAAGCTCAATGTCTATCAGATTACGCAGTATAGCGTCAAACCTGTGCTTTTTGCATAAGTAGACATAGTGATGCCTCAAGTAAGGGCAAGCTCCATGTCTTTCAGATTACGCAGTATAGCGTCAAACCTGTGTTTTTGCATAACTAGAAATAGTGATGCCTGACGTAAGGGCAAGCTCCATGTCTTTCATATTATGCAGTATTGCGTCAAATCTGTGTTTTTAGCATAACTAGACATAGTGATGCCTGACGTAAGGGCAATCTCCATGTCTTTCAGATTTTGCAGTATTGCCTAAACCGTGCTTTTTGCTTAAGTAGACGTAGTGATGCCTGACATAAGGGAAAGCTCCATGTCTTTTAGATTACGCTGTATAGCGTCAAAACTGTGCTTTTTGCATAAGTGGACATAGTGATGCCTGACGTGAGGGCAAGCTCTATATCTTTCAGATTATGCAGTATTGCGTCAAACCTGTGTTCTCTTACATAACTATACATAGTGACGCCTGACGTAAGGGCAATCTCCATGTCTTTCAGATTATGCAGTATTGCCTCAAACCGTGCTTTTTGCATAAGTAGACATAGTGATGCCTGACATAAGGGAAAACTACATGTTTTTCAGATTATGCAGTATTGCGTCAAACCTGTACTTTTTGCATAAGTGGACATAGTGATGCCTGACCGAAGGGCAAGCAGCATGTCTTTCAGATTATGCAATTTTGCGTTAAACCTGTGCTTTTTGCATAATTAGACATAGTGATGCCTGACCTAACTGCAAGTTCCATGTCTTTCAGGTTACGCAGTATTGCGTCAAACCTGTGTTTTTTGCACAACTAGATATAGAGATGCCTGACGTAAGGGCAAGTACCATGTCTTTCAGATTACGCAGTATAGCGTCAAACCTGTGCTTTTTGCTTAATTACTCATAGGGATGTCTGACGTAAGGGCAAGCTTCATGTTTTTCAGATTACGCAGTACAGCGTCAAACCTGTGCTTTTTGCATAGCTTGACATAGTGATGCCTTACGTAGAGGCAAGCTCCATGTTTTTTAGACAACGCAGTATTGCGTTAAACCTGTTTTTTGCATAACTATACATAGTGATGCCTGTCCTAACTGCAAGCTCCATGTCTTTCAGGTTACGCAGTATAGCTTCAAACCTGTGCTTTTTGCATAACTAGGCATAGAGATGCCTGATGTAAGGGCAAGCTCCATGTCTTTCAGGTTATGCAGTATGGCGTCAAACCTGTGTTTTTAGCATAACTAGACATAGTGATGCCTGCCCTAAGGGCAATCTCCATGTCTTTCAGATTATGCAGTATTACCTCAAACCGTGCTTTTTGCATAAGTAGACATATTGATGCCTGACATAAGGGAAAGCTCCTTGTCTTTCTGACTATGCAGTATTGCGTCAAATCTGTGTTTTTAGCATAACTAGACATAGTGATGCCTGACGTAAGGGTAATCTCCATGTCTTTCAGATTATGCAGTATTGCCTCAAACCGTGCTTTTTGCATAACTAGACATAGTCATGCCAGATGTAAGGGCTAGCTCCATGTCTTTCAGATTATGCAGTATTGCGTCAAACCTTTACTTTTTGCATAACTAGACATAGTGATGCCTGACGTAAGGGCAAGCTCCATGTCATTCAGATTATGCACTATTGCGTCAAACCTGTGCTTTTTGCATAACTAGACATAATGATGCCTGACGTAAGGGCAAGCACCATGTCTTTCAGATTATGCAGTACTGCGTCAAACCTGCGCTGTTTGTATAACTAGACATAGTGAGACCTGACGTAAGGGCAAGCTCCATGTTCTTTAGATTATGCAGTATTGCGTCAAACCCGTGTTTTTGAACAACTAGACATAGTGATGCCTGACGTAAATGCAAGCACCATGTCTTTCAGATTACGCAGTATAGCGTTAATCCCGTATATTTTGCACAACTACACATAGTGATGCCTGACGTAAGAGCAAGCAACATGTCTTTCAGATTACGCAGTATAGCGTCAAACCTGTGTTTTTTTTGGCACAACTAGACATAGTGACCCCTGACGTAAGGGCAAGCACCATGTCTTTCAGATTACGCAGTGTAGCGTCAATCCTGTGTTTTTTGCTCAACTAGACATAGTGATGCCTGACTTAAGGGCAAGCACCATGTCTTTCAGATTACGCAGTATAGCGTCAAACCCGTGTTTTTTGGCACAACTAGACATAGTGATCCCTGACGTAAGGGCAAGCACCATGTCTTTCAGATTATGCAATATTTCGTCAAACCTGCGCTGTTTGTATAACTAGACATAGTGATGCCTGACGTAAAGCAAATTCAATGTCTTTCAGATTATGCAATTTTGTGTCAAACCTGTGCTTTTTGCATAATTAGACAGAGTGAGGCCTGACGTAAGGGCAAGCTCCAAGTTTTTTAGATTATGCAGTATTGCGTCAAACCTGTGTTTTTTAGACAACTAGACATAGTGACCCCTGACGCAAGGGCAAGCACCATGTCTTTCAGATTACGCAGTATAGCGTCAAACCTGTGTTTTTTTGCACAACTAGACATAGTGATCCCTGACGTAAGGGCAAGCACCATGTCTTTCAGATTACGCAGTATAGCGTCAATCCTGTGTTTTTTGCACAACTAGACATAGTGATCCCTGACGTAGGGGCAAGCACCATGTCTTTCAGATTATGCAATATTGCGTCAAACCTGCGTTAATTGTATAACTAGACATAGTGAGGCCTGACGTAAGGGCAAGCTCCAAGTTTTTTAGATTATGCAGTATTGCGTCAAATCTGTGTTTTTGGCACAACTAGAGATAGTGATGCCTGACGTAAGGGCAAGCACCATGTCTTTCAGATCACGCAGTATAGCGTCAATCCTGTATATTTTGCACAACTAGACATAGTGATGCCTGACGTAAGGGCAAGCACCATGTCTTTCAGATTACGCAGTATAGCGTCAAACCCGTGTTTTTTTTTTTTTTTTTTTTTTTTTTTTTTTTGCACAACTAGACATAGTGATCCCTGACGTAAGGGCAAGCACCATGTCTTTCAGATTACGCAGTATAGCGTCAAACCTGTGTTATTTTGCACAACTAGACATAGTGATGCCTGACTTAAGGGCAAGCACTATGTCTTTCAGATTACGCAGTATAGCGTCAATCCTGTGTTTTTTGAACAACTAGACATTGTGATGCCTGATGTAAGGGCAAGCACCATGTCTTTCAGATTACGCAGTATAGCGTCAAACCTGTGTTTTTTGATCAACTAGACATGGTGATGCCTGACGTACGGGCAAGCACCATGTCTTTCAGATTACGCAGTATAGCGTCAATGCTGTATTTTTTTGCACAACTAGACATAGTGATCCCTAACGTAAGGGCAAGCACCATGTCTTTCAGATTACGCAGTATAGCGTCAAACCTGTGTTTTTTTCTTTGCACAACTAGACATAGTGATCCCTGACGTAAGGGCAAACACCATGTCTTTCAGATTACGCAATATAGCGTCAAACCTGTGTTTTTTTGCACAACTAGACATAGTGATCCCTGACGTAAGGGCAAGCACCATGTCTTTCAGATTACTCAGAATAGCGTCAAACCTGTGTTGTTTTTTTTTACACAACTGTACATAGTGAGCCTGACGTAAGGAAAATCTCCATATCTTTCAGATTATGCAGTATTGCGCCACACCTGTGCTTGTTTCATAAATAGACATAGTGAAGCCTGACGTAAGGGCAAGCTCCATGTCTTTAAGATTATGCAGAATTGCGACAAACCTGTGCTCTTTGCATAAATAGGCATAGTGATGCCTGACGTAATGGCAAGCTCCACGTTATTCAAATTATGCAGTATTGGGTCAAACCTGTGATTTTTGCATAACTAGACATAGTGATGCCTGACGTAAGCGCAAGTTCCATGATTATTAGATTATGCAGTATTGCGTCAAACCTGTGCTTTTTGCATAATTAGACATAGTGATGCCTGACGTAAGGGCAAGCTCCATGTCTTTCAGATTATGCAGTATTGCGTCACACCTTTGCTTTTGCACAACTGGAAATAGTGAGCCTGACGTAAGGGCAATCTCTATGTCTTTCAGACTATGCAGTATTGTGTCACACCTGTGCTTTTTGCATAGACATAGTGGACCCTGACGTAAGGGCAAGCTACATGTCTTTCAGAATATGCAGTATTGCGACAAACCTGTGATTTGTGCATAACTAGGCATAGTGAGGCGTGACGTAAGGGCAAGCTCCATGTCTTCTAGATTACGCAGTATAGCCTCAAACTTGTGCTTCTTGCATAACTAGGCATAGTGATGCCTGAGGTTAGGGCAAGCTCCATGTCTTACAGATTACGCAGTATAGATGTCAAACATGTGCTTTTTGCATAACTACAAATAGTGATGCCTGACGTAAGATCAAGCTCCATGTCTTTCAAATTACGTGGTATAGCGTCAAACCTGTGCTTTTTGCATAACATCACATAGTGATACCTGACGTAAGGGCAAGCTCCATGTTTTTAGATTATGCAGTATTGCGTCAAACCTGTGCTTTTTGCTTAACTAGACATAGAGATGAGTGACGTAAGGGCAAGCTCCATGTCTTTCTGATTATGCAGTATTGCGTCACACCACTGCTTTTTGCACAACTGTACATAGTGGGCTTGAAGTAAGGGAAATCTCCGTGTCTTTCAGACTATGCAGTATTGCGTCACACCTGTGCTTTTTGCATAAATGGACATAAAATGCCTGACGTAAGGGCAAGCACCATTTCTTTCATATTACGCAGTATTGCGTCAAACCTGTGATTTGTGCATAACTAGGCATAGTGAGGCGTGACGTAAGGGCAAGCTCCATGTCTTCTAGATTACGCAGTATAGCCTCAAACTTGTGCTTCTTGCATAACTAGGCATAGTGATGCCTGAGGTTAGGGCAAGCTCCATGTCTTACAGATTACGCAGTATAGATGTCAAACATGTGCTTTTTGCATAACTACAAATAGTGATGCCTGACGTAAGATCAAGCTCCATGTCTTTCAAATTACGTGGTATAGCGTCAAACCTGTGCTTTTTGCATAACATCACATAGTGATGCCTGACGTAAGGGCAAGCTCCATGTTTTTAGATTATGCAGTATTGCGTCAAACCTGTGCTTTTTGCTTAACTAGACATAGAGATGAGTGACGTAAGGGCAAGCTCCATGTCTTTCTGATTATGCAGTATTGCGTCACACCATTGCTTTTTGCACAACTGTACATAGTGGGCTTGAAGTAAGGGAAATCTCCGTGTCTTTCAGACTATGCAGTATTGCGTCACACCTGTGCTTTTTGCATAAATGGACATAAAATGCCTGACGTAAGGGCAAGCACCATTTCTTTCATATTACGCAGTATTGCGTCAAACCTGTGATTTGTGCATAACTAGGCATAGTGATGCCTGACGTAAGTGCAAGCTCTATGTCCTTTAGATTACGCAGTACAGCGTCAAACCTTTGCTTTTTGCATTACTAGGTATAGTGATGCCTGAGGTAAGGGCAAGCTCCATGTCTTTCAGGTTACGCTGTATAGCGCCAAAAAGTGCTTTTTGTATAATTATACGTAGTGATGCCTGACGTAAGGGCAAGCTCAATGTCTATCAGATTACGCAGTATAGCGTCAAACCTGTGCTTTTTGCATAAGTAGACATAGTGATGCCTCAAGTAAGGGCAAGCTCCATGTCTTTCAGATTACGCAGTATAGCGTCAAACCTGTGTTTTTGCATAACTAGAAATAGTGATGCCTGACGTAAGGGCAAGCTCCATGTCTTTCATATTATGCAGTATTGCGTCAAATCTGTGTTTTTAGCATAACTAGACATAGTGATGCCTGACGTAAGGGCAATCTCCATGTCTTTCAGATTTTGCAGTATTGCCTAAACCGTGCTTTTTGCTTAAGTAGACGTAGTGATGCCTGACATAAGGGAAAGCTCCATGTCTTTTAGATTACGCTGTATAGCGTCAAAACTGTGCTTTTTGCATAAGTGGACATAGTGATGCCTGACGTGAGGGCAAGCTCTATATCTTTCAGATTATGCAGTATTGCGTCAAACCTGTGTTCTCTTACATAACTATACATAGTGACGCCTGACGTAAGGGCAATCTCCATGTCTTTCAGATTATGCAGTATTGCCTCAAACCGTGCTTTTTGCATAAGTAGACATAGTGATGCCTGACATAAGGGAAAACTACATGTTTTTCAGATTATGCAGTATTGCGTCAAACCTGTACTTTTTGCATAAGTGGACATAGTGATGCCTGACCGAAGGGCAAGCAGCATGTCTTTCAGATTATGCAATTTTGCGTTAAACCTGTGCTTTTTGCATAATTAGACATAGTGATGCCTGACCTAACTGCAAGTTCCATGTCTTTCAGGTTACGCAGTATTGCGTCAAACCTGTGTTTTTTGCACAACTAGATATAGAGATGCCTGACGTAAGGGCAAGTACCATGTGTTTCAGATTACGCAGTATAGCGTCAATCCAGTGTATTTTGCACAACTAGACATAGTGATGCCTGAATTAAGGGCAAGCACCATGTCTTTCAGATTACGCAGTATAGCGTCAAACCTGTGCTTTTTGCTTAATTACTCATAGGGATGTCTGACGTAAGGGCAAGCTTCATGTTTTTCAGATTACGCAGTACAGCGTCAAACCTGTGCTTTTTGCATAGCTTGACATAGTGATGCCTTACGTAGAGGCAAGCTCCATGTTTTTTAGACAACGCAGTATTGCGTTAAACCTGTTTTTTGCATAACTATACATAGTGATGCCTGTCCTAACTGCAAGCTCCATGTCTTTCAGGTTACGCAGTATAGCTTCAAACCTGTGCTTTTTGCATAACTAGGCATAGAGATGCCTGATGTAAGGGCAAGCTCCATGTCTTTCAGGTTATGCAGTATGGCGGCAAACCTGTGTTTTTAGCATAACTAGACATAGTGATGCCTGCCCTAAGGGCAATCTCCATGTCTTTCAGATTATGCAGTATTGCCTCAAACCGTGCTTTTTGCATAAGTAGACATATTGATGCCTGACATAAGGGAAAGCTCCTTGTCTTTCTGACTATGCAGTATTGCGTCAAATCTGTGTTTTTAGCATAACTAGACATAGTGATGCCTGACGTAAGGGTAATCTCCATGTCTTTCAGATTATGCAGTATTGCCTCAAACCGTGCTTTTTGCATAACTAGACATAGTCATGCCAGATGTAAGGGCTAGCTCCATGTCTTTCAGATTATGCAGTATTGCGTCAAACCTTTACTTTTTGCATAACTAGACATAGTGATGCCTGACGTAAGGGCAAGCTCCATGTCATTCAGATTATGCACTATTGCGTCAAACCTGTGCTTTTTGCATAACTAGACATAATGATGCCTGACGTAAGGGCAAGCACCATGTCTTTCAGATTATGCAGTACTGCGTCAAACCTGCGCTGTTTGTATAACTAGACATAGTGAGACCTGACGTAAGGGCAAGCTCCATGTTCTTTAGATTATGCAGTATTGCGTCAAACCCGTGTTTTTGAACAACTAGACATAGTGATGCCTGACGTAAAGGCAAGCACCATGTCTTTCAGATTACGCAGTATAGCGTTAATCCCGTATATTTTGCACAACTACACATAGTGATGCCTGACGTAAGAGCAAGCAACATGTCTTTCAGATTACGCAGTATAGCGTCAAACCTGTGTTTTTTTGGCACAACTAGACATAGTGACCCCTGACGTAAGGGCAAGCACCATGTCTTTCAGATTACGCAGTATAGCGTCAATCCTGTGTTTTTTGCTCAACTAGACATAGTGATGCCTGACTTAAGGGCAAGCACCATGTCTTTCAGATTACGCAGTATAGCGTCAAACCCGTGTTTTTTGGCACAACTAGACATAGTGATCCCTGACGTAAGGGCAAGCACCATGTCTTTCAGATTATGCAATATTTCGTCAAACCTGCGCTGTTTGTATGACTAGACATAGTGATGCCTGACGTAAAGCAAATTCAATGTCTTTCAGATTATGCAATTTTGTGTCAAACCTGTGCTTTTTGCATAATTAGACAGAGTGAGGCCTGACGTAAGGGCAAGCTCCAAGTTTTTTAGATTATGCAGTATTGCGTCAAACCTGTGTTTTTTAGACAACTAGACATAGTGACCCCTGACGCAAGGGCAAGCACCATGTCTTTCAGATTACGCAGTATAGCGTCAAACCTGTGTTTTTTTGCACAACTAGACATAGTGATCCCTGACGTAAGGGCAAGCACCATGTCTTTCAGATTACGCAGTATAGCGTCAATCCTGTGTTTTTTGCACAACTAGACATAGTGATCCCTGACGTAGGGGCAAGCACCATGTCTTTCAGATTATGCAATATTGCGTCAAACCTGCGTTAATTGTATAACTAGACATAGTGATGCCTGACGCAAGGGCAAGCACCATGTCTTTCAGATTACGCAGTATAGCTTCAAACCTGTGTTTTTTTGCACAACTAGACATAGTGATGCCTGACTTAAGGGCAAGCAACATGTCTTTCATATTACGCAGTATAGCGTCAAACCCGTGTTTTTTTGCACAACTAGACATAGTGATCCCTGACGTAGGGGCAAGCACCATGTCTTTCAGATTATGCAATATTGCGTCAAACCTGCGTTAATTGTATAACTAGACATAGTGATGCCTGACGTAACGGCAAGTTCAATGTCTTTCAGATTATGCAATTTTGTGTCAAACCTGTGCTTTTTGCATAATTAGACATAGTGAGGCCTGACGTAAGGGCAAGCTCCAAGTTTTTTAGATTATGCAGTATTGCGTCAAATCTGTGTTTTTGGCACAACTAGACATAGTGATGCCTGACGTAAGGGCAAGCACCATGTCTTTCAGATCACGCAGTATAGCGTCAATCCTGTATATTTTGCACAACTAGACATAGTGATGCCTGACGTAAGGGCAAGCACCATGTCTTTCAGATTACGCAGTATAGCGTCAAACCCGTGTTTTTTTTTTTTTTTTTTTTTTTTTTTTTTGCACAACTAGACATAGTGATCCCTGACGTAAGGGCAAGCACCATGTCTTTCAGATTACGCAGTATAGCGTCAAACCTGTGTTATTTTGCACAACTAGACATAGTGATGCCTGACTTAAGGGCAAGCACTATGTCTTTCAGATTACGCAGTATAGCGTCAATCCTGTGTTTTTTGAACAACTAGACATTGTGATGCCTGATGTAAGGGCAAGCACCATGTCTTTCAGATTACGCAGTATAGCGTCAAACCTGTGTTTTTTGATCAACTAGACATGGTGATGCCTGACGTACGGGCAAGCACCATGTCTTTCAGATTACGCAGTATAGCGTCAATGCTGTATTTTTTTGCACAACTAGACATAGTGATCCCTAACGTAAGGGCAAGCACCATGTCTTTCAGATTACGCAGTATAGCGTCAAACCTGTGTTTTTTTCTTTGCACAACTAGACATAGTGATCCCTGACGTAAGGGCAAACACCATGTCTTTCAGATTACGCAATATAGCGTCAAACCTGTGTTTTTTTGCACAACTAGACATAGTGATCCCTGACGTAAGGGCAAGCACCATGTCTTTCAGATTACTCAGAATAGCGTCAAACCTGTGTTTTTTTTTTTTTGCACAACTAGACATAGTGATGCCTGACGTAAGGGCAAGCTCCATTTCTTGGAGATTACGCAGTATAGCGTCAAACCTGTGTTTTTGGCACAACTAGACGTAGTGAGTGATGCCTGACGTAAGGGCAAACTCCATATCTTTCAGATTACGGAGTATAGCGTCAAACCTGAACAGCACGTCCTCTTTGATCTTCGAGGAGTCCCATTGGGCTCAGTACATATGTGTAGCGCTCCTTGTTGCGATGTTCTCCCAGGTTGGACTTGTCGAACTGAATCCTCTTCGTGTTATATAAACATTTATATTAGATATAAATATATAATTCTTCTTGCTTGGTGTTATTCTTCGTGTTATATAAACATTTTATACCTCATCGACATACAAAGTGCTTGAAACAGTTTTGCATAGCTAGACATTGTGATGCCTGACGTAAGGGCAAGCTCCATTTATTTCAGTTTTTGCAGTATAGCGTCAAACTTATGCTTTTTCTGCTTAATTGTAATTACATCAAGGAACTTCTTGGCACTAAAATTAGAGGAATGCAAACAGGTACACATGCTAGCGGTTTTAAGGGACGTACACATGATACAAAATTCCTTGGAAGTGATAAGATTCTGGCAATAGTGGCGTGACATTAGAATAGTGTTTTATTGGTAACAGTTGCGTTTGGGATGTGTGTTGTGCTTCTGCTTCAATATGTCGTCCTATTTGGAAACTCTGAATAAAAATACAAATGGTTCGTTCCTACAAACTTTCCTTTACCATAAAATTCGTATTCTACTTCCTTACCTGAGTCAATGATAATCTCACTGGCAATTTCTATTTATACCTACTGTGACAGGGAACTTTAGTTTGTCTCCCCTTATTGTTAATTTCTTTAAAACTGTCTTTCTTTTCATCAAGTTTCAGCAAACCAAGGTCTAACACTTCAGAGATAACAATTCCTGCTTTATTTTGTAGAAGAATACTGAGTTCCTGTTCACTTGCTGTATTATTCTTGCGGTTTTCCTTTGAATGTTTTTCTGCTCCATAATAAACGGCTGTGAGTGCTCTCCGAGTCAGGTATCCCTGCTGAATTTCTGTCGCCTCAAATATCACTTTGTGTCCTACAACAAGACAGTAAGTTCACAGTAACCTGTGTTGAAGCAAGTATCTTTCTTTATGTTACCGTCCTTAAAATTCCAATGAGTGATAGCACCAACGTGAATACGGGATCGCAGTGGGCGTATCTCTTCTAAACCCATCACTTTTCCTTCCAGATCACACAGCTCCTTGTCAACTTCTGTTGCAGCTTCCAACTCAATCCAGTCTCCTTCAGGAGGCTGAAATTTGCAGTTCACGCTGTCCAGATCACAGACAAAGTCTCCTGGTACAGGTACCAAATTCCTTCCTATCCTCTTCTTTACTTGAAAGACAAGGGTTCTTTTCAGAACACCATTTGGTATAAATGTAGACTGTGGTGCTTCACACTCTCCTCATTCAGCTCTTTAGTTTCAGACGACTGGGGTCCCCAGTCATCTTTCACGACGTACACTATCCTCTATATTCTCCAATCACGATGAACTTCCTTTCTATAAGCTTTATATGCCACAGATCCCCTTCGACAAGCTTCAGATCAGGCAAATCAGTAGTATTAATTTGTAAACCCTGAGTGATTTGCACGTAGGGGACCTGCATGGAAGATAGTCTTCCTTGAATTATTACAAAATCTAAGTACTCATGTCGCAAACCTTACTCGTTGATAAAAGCTCAAAGTTATTGTCATTCACAGACTTAGAATTGTCGTACTGTAGTCCAACTTCTTCCTTACTTTCTGTTAGGATTGTAGTTTCATCCTCAGATTCTTCCAGCTGATTAAATTGTCATTAAAGCAATTCAGTTAGATTAATTCACAGCCGAAGGTGATAACGCCAGTGGGATAAATATTGTCAGGGACGAGAATAGTCTTATCCGAGTGAAGACCGAGATTTTGACGAGAGAGGATCTTTTGAACTTCAGATACTCATTATTGCTGCTAAGAAGTATGCAGTAGTTGAAGCAATGACTATGGAGCAACATCAATTGCATCGCCATGTTGGTGTACAGTTTTAAATGGCCTATTTAAGGAAAAGGTATTGGATAATATAAACCAGGAGGACTGTTAAGAAGGTGATAGCAAATTGCCTGCAGTGGAAGCGTCATAAACTGAAAAACACCGAAACAGTGTCCGCTCCTATACCTAAGGATTGGGTGAAGGACGCTAATGTTTTTGAAGTGGTATTGACATGGTAGGACCTCTGATTCAGAAAAGTATTTCCAAGTTATGAATTGTTCTAGAGAACAATCGTCTTCCGAGCAATCCATTTGGAGCTAGTTTCGTCATTAAGTACCGAAGCTTTCATTCTTTCATTGAGAAGATGTATTGCTAAAAGGGACCGTCCATCCATTATCTATTTTGACAATGGTACTAATTTTTTGGAGCTTCCAATGCATTTAAAATCCTAGATCTCCACGACATTCAACAGTATACTAAGTTTCAAGAAATAGAATGGAAGTTCAATCCCCCTTCTGCGAGTTGGTGGGGAGGATGGTGGGAGCGGCTGGTTCGTTCTATTAAAGAATTGTTGAGACGAATTCTCGTAAGATCCGTACTAACTTATGAAAAACTACTGATTTCGTATTGTGACGTAGAGGCCGTAATTAATGTACACCCTCTGACTTATGTATTGGAGGATCCCGAGGATTTAAATCTTTTGACACCATCAATGTTTTTTAATGATGATGGAAAGCTTTTTGTGCTAGATATTGATTATCTGGACAAGGAGAAGCTCCAGGCACGCCTACGTTACCAACAATACCTGATGTAAGAGCTGATACAACGTTTAAGGAAGGAATATCTGTCCCAGTTTATCCAGGGCCCCAAAGGGAGGAGGAACATCAACTTTGAAGGAAAGTGATGTGCTTCTGGTTGGTTGCGAGCAACAAAAGAGAGGGGAGTGGCCATTGGCAAGAATAGTGTCACCCTTTCCCGGCAGGGACGGTATATCTCGGGTAGCCAAGTTAAGGTTGAAAGATGGGGCACTGATGCGACCTATTGAACGACTGTACCCTCTGGAGATACACGCACGTGAAGACCTCATAGTTTCCAAAGCCTCTTCATCTGATATCATTCCTCAGGTATACAGAACCCGCAGTGGTTGCACAGTTGTCCCCAATCCAAAATTCTCCTCTTAAGTTATGGACTATGGAACTGTGCTGTGATATTTGCAGGAATAAGTAATTGGTGAAATTAAAGTCGCTGAAATTATTCTCACAATTGAGGGTGAGAGTAATGTTGAACATTTAAGTTGCATTTATCCAGTGGAGTGTGTTTTGTTTCTTGGTAGCATGCTTTGTTTTTTAGTATTTATGTATCATGGCTATTGTTTTGAGAAAAGCTTATACTTGTAATGAATCACGAATATGCTTGTTGTTGGTTTAATAAATACAGTGAATATTTTGAAGTCAGATCGATTCATTTACAAGAATAACAGGATTCAACAAAAAATATGTCTTAAGATTCCTTGAATTAAAATGATGATGATGATGACGACGATGGTGATTCTTGGTGTATCCATCAGTATGTGAACACCATAACACATAAAAGATAACTTAATTAACTATCAGACTCTTATTTACATTATCCATAAGTCAAGGATATGACAAGCAGGTTTCAGGAAAATGCTTCACACCAGCAACTATACTCGACATTAAACTTCTCTGGAAAATTCTGATTCGTCGAAGATGGTTTTAATACTTTTTCCACTCATGTTGTGGTAAGCATAGTATCATGTACGAGGGCTGTTCAATAATGAATCATCATAACCTTTTTAAGGTTATAATTTTTCGCCCTACAATTCAATCTTATTATATTCTGTTAGCTTAATGTGAAAGAAACACGCCACAGTAGTTTCATTGTTGGTTTCCTGGTTCCCGCCTGTGAGAATCAGGTAGGTTCAGACATGTTCAGTATCGCCTACTGCTTCAATGGAGGTAACATACGGTTAAAGCTTATGTTATAGGAAGATCCGGAGTTTCTTGCAAACTTAATCACTGCTGATGAAACTTGGCTACATCATTCTGATCCTGAGAGCAAACAACAAAGCTCAGTGTGGAAATCTCCTTTATCACCAACCCCCTAAAAAGCAAAAGTGGTTGCTTCTGCTGGGAAAGTTATGGTCATCTCATTCTGGCCACGCCGTGGCTCAGTGGTTAGACCGCTTGGCTCTCACCAAGGCGGCCCAGGTTCGATCCCAGGCGACTGCAAAGTGAGATTTTTGGTGGACAACACGGCGCTGGGGGTTTTCTCCAAGATCTCCGCTTTCCCCCGCCATCTCATTCCACCGGTGCTCCATCCTCATCTCATGTATCAAGTGCCATCGCCTGCGGTGCCGTATGTAGTAAAAGTGGGCGTTAAACACTTCACATTTTCATCTCAATCGTTGATATTCATGGAACAGTTTATCAGCATGTTGTACCTACACACCCATTAGTAACTGTACAATACTACAGGGGTGTCCTGAAAACATTGCAAATCCATAACAGGCTCAAAAGACCACATTTCCATGAAGCAGGCTGGATGGCCCACCACGATAATGCGCGGCCGCATATTGTCAATGTTGTTGCTGAATATCTTGCACAAATGAACCCGAAGTAAATCCCTCAACCTCGCTATAGTCCGGATTTAGCCCCACGTGACTCTTTTCTATTCCCTAACTTGAAGAAATGTCTTTGTGGGAGGCATTATCCATCTTCAGCAGCAGTGGTGAAGGCTGCGGAGACTATTTTGAAGGATGTCTCAAAAATGGTTTCCAGTATGTCTTTGAAGACTGGCAGAAATGCTGGGACAGGTGTATCACATTTAGGGGAGATTATTTGTAGTAGGACAATCAAAATTATGAGAATGAGTAAAGGTACGTTGTCAAAAAAATTGTGATCATTCTTTATTGAACAGCCCTCGTATATTTTATCCTTACGAGTAATTAAAAATTACCTCTCTGAGGACGTAAGTCTACATATCTCCATACTTACTTCCCTGCGTATTTCCCTGATATGAAGGTTTGAATTTTTGTAGGAAATTTGTTGTATTTAAGAACCTTTGGTATTCTTGTTGAACACCGTTATTTGAAGCATTTATATTCATTCTTGTTTTAGACCCCTAAGGAAGTAGAGATTAACAAGCTGCATTTGCAGCCACTTCTATGCAGTCATTCATAATTACACAAAAAATCAATGTGTCACCATACCTGCTATTAAAAACCACTAACTACTCTCTCATAGCGACACAAACAATACAATGACAAACAAGAGAATGTCAATGGACAGTTCGATTCATTAAGTATTATAAATGAGTACGTGTAATATAAAATTGAAATTATGTGCCATAATAATAGGTATATGATTAACTCATAATAGGTAAATGATAACCGTGAGTGGAAAAAAATCTTACATGCAATACGGGAGGTAGGTAGAATGAAGCATTCTAGCCGTCACTTCGTTCGGAAGTAAACGAGTCCTCTGATGGTAAATTATATCTGTCTCACTTATAGCATAAATAACAATTAATTAAGATCCCATAATTTTAAGATATTTTCATGACATACAACGTGTACCATTTGAAACAATCGTTTAAATAAACTTTTATTTAACTGGTAAAACTTTATAGTGTCTTACTAGGCAAGTAATGTGGAACAATAGGGTACATAATGCATATCCATTTACATATTCTGGATAATGAACAAGCAAATATAATGAATTTTTAAGCCAACATTTAAAATTTTGACCGCCGCTTAAGCCCACTCTATCACCTCCTAGGGCAGTTCAATAAGCAACCATGTTTGAAAATATGAGATGTTGCTAACGGAAGTTTGTGTTACGTTCAGGTATTATTGTTTGAGACACATTATCAGACCAATTGGAGCGGATTCATTCGTTAGTTAAATTTTACAGACATTTCAATAAGTTGTTAAACTTGGTTTGCTGAAATCGAAACGCCCGTCTCAGTAGAGTAGATGGCAGCGTGTCTGCCTCACGTTCAAGGGGTACCGAGTTCGAATCTCGGTTAGGGTGAGTTACCTGGTTGTTTTTCCGGGGTGTTCCACTATGCTGAAAAGCGAATGTGGAGTAACTATAAGCTCTGAGGACCCCGGACTAATTTGAGCATCATTTCACCCATTTCATTCATCATCCGATATGACTTAACGTTGGAGGACGTAAATTGCAAAAATAAATAAATAAATAAATAAATAAATAAATAAATAAATAAATAAATAAATAAATAAATAAATAAATAAATAAATAAATAAATAAATAAATAAATAAATAAATAAATAAATAAATAAATAAATAAATAAATAAATAAATAAATAAATAAATAAATAAATAAATAAATAAATAAATAAATAAATAAATAAGCAAGTGAGTAAGTAAGTAAGTAAGTAAGTAAATAAGTAAGTAAGTGAGTGAGTGAGTAAGTGAGTGAGTGAGTGAGTGAGTGAGTGAGTGAGTGAATGAGTGAGTGAGTGAATGAGTGAGTGAGTGAGTCAGTCAGTGAGTGAGTGAGTGAGTAAATAAATAAATAAATAAATAAATAAATAAATAAATAAATAAATAAATAAATAAATAAATAAATAAATAAATAAATAAATAAATAAATAAATAAATAAATAAATAAATAAATAAATAAATAAATAAATAAATAAATAAATAAATAAATAAATAAATAAATAAATAAATAAATAAATAAATAAATAAATAAATAAATAAATAAATAAATAAATAAATAAATAAATAAATAAATAAATAAATAAATAAATAAATAAATAAATAAATAAATAAATAAATAAATAAATAAATAAATAAATAAATAAATAAATAAATAAATAAATACTGTATTCAGTGATTTATCTTTTACTTTTACATGGGAAAACTTTCGAGAAGATAAAAGTGAAATCGGATGCTGTATATGGAGACATTTTGCCTTTTATGACTACAGCTGGATAAATGTGGTCGAACTTCCGCTGTTGGCGAGGAGCGCCCAGGACGCTTTGCAGATATGGTTACGGAGTAATTAATTGAAAAAAATCCACTGTATAATTCTCGCTGACCGTTGGAAGAAAGTTCAGTAAGTGGCAGAGGCCATATGTGTATCGATGCAAACGGTAATTCATATCTACTACATAAGTTGGAAATGAGAAAACTGTGACCGGATGGGAGCCACGTTTGCTCACTGTGGACAACAAGCGATTGCGGCTTTCAGCTTCGTAGCTGTATTTGGAGCTCTTTAATAAATTCGGACTTTTTTCTTCGAGTTGTCACTGTCGATGAGACGTTGATTGATCATTATACTCCGGAAACTAAACGAAAATCCAAACAATACGTTGCTTCTGGAGGATCTGCTCCAAAGAAGACAAAGACGGTCCCATCTGCGATGATTTTTAGGATGCGAATTGTGTCATACTCATTGACTACTTGGAGAAAGAATAAACGGTTACAGAGCATACTACAGTAGGCTTTTGGCTCAACTCGAAAAGAAGTTGAAAAAGACATGGTCCCATGTAGCCAAAGAGAAAGTTATGTTTCTCCAGGATAATGCCGCCAACTGCATTGCTTCCACCTGACTCATATTCTCCTATTTCCAAACATAAAGAAATGGTTCACAGGTACAAAATCTAATGAAATGAGGAGGACATCATGGAGAAAGAGGGGCATCTTGCAGAGGTTGACAATTTTTGAGGGGTTAAAGAATGTCAGGAGCGTTGAGAGATGTGCATATGTCTAAAAATGGGACCATCTTGAGAAACAAATAATTTGTTTTTGAAAACACAGACGTCTTCATTCCTAACACGGTTACTTACTGAACCCCCTTAACATTGCACGGTATCTACAATAAAATTGTATGATAAAACCATTTTAACAGATGTATATCTGAAATAATAGGAAATAGTAAAACAAGGACTTGTAAAAATGTTTGGTACAGGGTATGGTATAGGTGGTTGTTAGTCATTTTCAGAAAAGTGCTCCACATAAATGATGGTATAGGGATTTTGCTTTAATCTTGATATCGCTTTCTTAGAGAACGTTGGAGTTAAATGCTTTGGTATTTAAAACGTTACTGTTTTTCGTTTTGCTGTTCAAAGATACATAGGCGTAGGAATTCCAGGTGTCTCTAAATATGCATTTCCCCTAAAACTTTTGGCTGAAATGTATTAATTACTCTTCCTCTAAGTACCTAAGTAGTAGAGAAAGCAAAATTGTAAGACAGGTATTTAAGAATTCAAATTAATAACGGAAAATATTTCGGAAATATCTGATTATACGGATATGTTACGCGTATGTTTTAAAGAGTTCTGTACTTTTTGTGTAATGCCAACTATCTATCTCTAACGGTACACAAAATTTAATTAAACTCCAGTCAAATAAAGAGTATTTGATACGTTACTTTATACCAATCCCAGTAGTTAGACATTTTAAAGGTTCTCTGCCATGTAATGGGTTACCGGCATTTTCATTAAGTTTGCATGCAAAATACAACTTTTTGGCGGTGTCTTTTGCGACATTACTGGATAGAGAAATATGTGCTTTACAAAATTATGTTTGATTTTCATATTTCTATTCAGTTCAAGATTTTGAGATCAATAAAATGTAGTGTCAAGTTCACAACAAAAAGCTTATCGAACACTTATTTACTATTAGTACTTGGTTTATACTCAGAAAGCAAAAGGTATCAAATATGTTATTTGTTGTCCACTTGACATTCCATTTTATTGACCTGTAAAGAACAAACAGCATACGCATACCTAACACAATGTTATGTTAGTAAATATTTTTGGATTTATTTATTTTATTTATTTATTTATTATTCTGCATTACTATTCACCTAGGCTTCTTGGGAATAAACCTGACCACAATTTACTAACTTCGTCTTTTTTACACTATTATACACAAATTACTTTACACAATATATAACTTTATATGTACGGAACTATGACTGCTTGGGTTCAAAAGCAGTATTAGAATTGAAAACATTTTATATATAAGCCTAATAACAGTCTCATCTTTACATTTATAATATATATGTTTTATATGTAATATCCATTCAACATAATTCTCTATAAAATAGCCTAAAAGGTATTGCCAAAATATTTTATTTTACATTCCAAATATTCACTTAAAAAGAAAAATATGGTAGATCTGTATGACAAACTATGATTATAAAAACAACTTCGAAACTCATCTATCAATATTTCGTGACTAGGTTGTTTAAATTACTTCGTCCACATGCTTTTACATTTCACTCTAATCACAGTGAGCTGTAATACATCATGTCCACTAATGTGTTAAGCCTATATGATTTTGTATTTACAATTTTATTAGAGAAATAGTGAAACTAATTATGTATTACAGTTCAAGAACCAGGTTCTCTCAAGAACAAATTATACATATCTCATTAGATTGATGTAAATATATATGTGATAAAATTCAGTAAATATCTCTCTTAGAGACCAGTGAATGATAGCACTAGCTTATTCAAAGCATGTGTCTTATGAGAAACATATCCTAGACTTGGCGAGTTGGGTAGTCACTCACGAATTCAATCTGGATCCTGTTATCCCTCACGAGAAGACTTGTCAGACCTTGGTATCTTATCGCACGTTTTCGCCGTATTCCAGGAGTTCAGTCTCACGTTCCAGGAACATATCCCCGTCCTGGTTGCTTCATCTTTCTTGTTATAGGTATGTCGCGTCACACTATAGCCAGAAATCTGCACATGCCAGACTCCACTAGCATTTCTTATAATTTTGGGGGGAGTAACATTTTTCCATTGGCTATAAAAATTACTAAACTTCATTTTTCTATTTCCATTTGTTGAATTATCCAGTAGGGCGTCTCTGTGTTATACAAATTTATTCAGTTATTTACGCAAGTAGAGCTGAATTTTGGTCGCAGATTACATATCCATAATTACACCGAGCTCATTTCGAAAGTTGTCAAGACGTAGTTTTAGTGCAATTTGAAGACAGCATCTGTTTTTAGAGAAGGAAATGTGACACATACGTGTGCTAGAGCACTTGCTTAGCATTCAGTTCGAAGTGTACTAATAAATAGCGATATTAACCATAAATAATGATCAAATAACGTGCCTAGCAATCTCACAGGTTTATACAAAAGCCAAAATGTTACTCTTTATTGTATAACCATATCTAAATTCAACGAAAGTACTCTTTTATTTACATTCGCTAGTGATGTACGGATTACTCAGGTTACAGATTCCATGAGTCTGCAATATCAATGAAACAGAACACAATTTGACAAAAAGTTTAGATGCCGCAAATCTAGAAGATTCTCATGTTTGTACCGCAATTTCTGGTCGTCAGGCAACTTCTCCAACATAGAAGTAATACTGTGCGGAAGCACATAGGCGCATTGAGGTCATAGAGCGTGTTATGACAAGATGCTGTATAAACATCCAGCATAGTCCAAATTCTCTTGCATTAAAACAGCAACTCCATAATCGAATTAAAGGAAATTTTGAACTGCATAAATATACTCTTATAACACGAAACAAAGTTATAGTTTGAAACAGACAAAAATATCACTATTCAATTTCAGATATAATTTTGAGATGGCTAGCCTAAATTTCAATAATGAAACTATGGGTTTCTTAGGTATATAGCATACAGAATTGTAAAAGAAGCTCTAGCAACATGTTTTCTAAGAAAATCTGAATGTTTTTTTTTTTTTTGTTTTTTTGTTTTTTTTTTTTGTTTTGTAATTTACGTCCTCCAAAGTTAAGTCATATCGGACGACGAACGGAATAGGTGAAATGATGCTCAAATGAGCACAGGATCCATAGAGCTTAGAGTTACCCGACATTCTCTTTCAGGATAAGGGAAACCACGGAAGAAACCTTATCCACGTAACTCGCCCTGACCGGGATTCGAAATCGGGACCTCTTGAACGTGAGGCAGACATGCTACCATCTACGCTACCGAGGCGGGCAGTGATGGGTTTTGGAAATTGTACCACAAAAATATGATTAGTCAAACAAAATGTTCATTTAATGGTGCTTAAACCACTTTTGCAATGTACGAGGGCTGTTCAATAAAGAACGATCACACTTTTTTGTTTGACAGCGTATTTTTACTTATCCTCATAATTTTGATGGTCCTTCTCAAAATAGTCTCCTCTGTATGCGATGCACTTTTCCCAGTGTTTGAGCCAATCTTCAAAGACATGCTGGAAACCAATTTTTGAGAGATCCTTCAAAACCGCCTTCTAAGCCTTCACCACTGCTTCTGATGATGGATAATGCCTCCCACGGAGGCGTTTCTTCAAGTTAGGGAATAGAAAAAGTCATATGGAACTAAATCCGGACTATAGGGAGGGTGAGGGATGCACTTCCCGTTGATTTTTGCAAGATATTCAGCAACAACATTGGCAATATGCGGCCGCACATTATCGTGGTGCAGCATCCAGCCTGCTTCAAGTAAATGTGGACTTTTGCGCCTGATATGGACTTGCAATGCTTTCAGGACATCCCTATAGTATTGTCCTGTTACCGATGTGTGCAGGTACTACATGCTGATAAACCATTCCAAGAATATCAAAGAATGAGATGACCATAACTTTCCCAGCAGAAGCAACTACTGTTGCCTTTTGGGTGGTTGGTGATGAACGAGATTTCCACACTGAGCTTTGCTGTTTGCTCTCAGGATCAAAATGATGTAGCCAAGTTTCATCATCAGTGATTACGAATGAAAGAAACTCCGGATCTTCCTCTAAGATCAACTTTAACTGCATGCAGACGTGCATGCGAATGTCCTTTTGTTCGGTAATCAACAGTCTTGGAACCCATCACGCAGAAACACGTCTCATGTGTAATGTTTCTGTCAGATACGTGTGGGTGGCATCCACTGAAGTGTTCAGTACTTCAGAAATAATCTTAAAGTAATTCGGCAATCCTCTCTAACAATGGCAGCAGCAGTGTTGATGCTTTCTTCCGTAAGAGCAGTAACTGGAGTACCGGATCCACTTTCCTTTGAAATTGTCTCCCCTATTTAAACTCTTTAAACCACCTTCGAGCTGTGCTGTAGGGAACAACAGACTCTCTATAGTCTTCCTGTAACATTGTATAGGCCTCCTGAAGATTTGTTGAGATGAAAGCAGAATTTCAAAGTCGCATACTGTTTTCCACGTGTTACATCCATTGCAGCGGTAGGCGATACTAAACATGTCTGAATTTGCTTGGTTCTCACAAGCGGGAACCAGGAGTACCAACAATGAAACTACTACGGATTATTTGTGACACATTAAGCTAACAGAATATAATAAGTTTGAATTTAAATACGAAAAATTATGACCGTATAAAAAGTATGATTATCTTTATTGAACAGCCCTCGTATTCAATATAAGCTCCTTTGCAGTTCATTGTGATCCTTAAAACTTTTCCACAAATTTGCACTGAATTATCCTGTAAAATTCACTGTTCAAAGAATGAGAAAAATAATGTTAATACATTATTTATAAATTATATAATAACCTACTTTCATATTCATGGTAATGATAGTAAATTGCTAATAGTACAATGACTGAAATATTCTATTTACATAAAATTAGTATACTTAATACAACTTAATGCATACGATAAATACATATAAGAATTATTTAAGTGATCTTCGTCAAACATCTTATTGCGTTCATCTCGTACAGCTTATGAATTGATCACCTTTGAAATTTGGAATCGTGCTTATTGGATATTATACCCAAGAGTGGTTTGTGATGTATGGCAATTTGTAAGACAGAAGATTAATAGAAATAAAGAAAAACGTACAGATTTTCAACAGGATAATTGAAGCGTAATCATCAAAAGGATGTAAGCCTCTAAAGCTTCAAAAACTTAACTTTAATCCCTAATTGGAGAAAGTGTAGTAGATCCTTGTTATTCGTCAGCTGCTTTTCAGAAGCCCATTTCTCTGGAATAATCAACAAGTGTCGCAAATTCACTGTAATACAGTTATCCAGTCCATCTATGTAACAGTCACATTTCAGGATATTTGCTCATATAGTCACATTTATAATTATTGAGGCATAGACATGAACGTACAAAGCATCAAAATGTAATACCGCGGAAACAGCAGTGTGGTATTAATATTAATTCTTTTTATAATTCATACGGACTCAGGTACCTACATGATAGTTTCCACTTGATCAACAAAGGCTTTAAAATCTCCCTGTGAATTTATAGATTTCTACTTATTTACTTATTTTCGCTTCATCCAGCTGATAAACCTGATAAATAACAACAATATTCATATATAATCATAACATCATCTGATCAGTAGGAATAAGTGAATGCAAATTATCTATAAAATGGCTACAAAAATGCTAATATTGTACACCAGAATACTATGAGACCAACTGTGCGCGAGAGAGACGTTGAGAGGAAATTTAGAGCGAGGGAGAGAGAGGTGCAGAGTTTTTCAGTTTGACAAACCATGCTCGGTTAGGATTGGATGGGATTGGATTCGATTGGATTATACTACGGAGAGGATTCGGCGCTGAGACAGACTAGATCTGCTGTACCTATGCCCCAAATGTGGACATCCCCGGGAGGAGGGATGGTACCGAAAACACCTGGTATCCCACCCACGTGGTCCTTTAACAACCCACCAGGCCGGCCAAAGACCGGAGACAATCCTGAAGGAGGAGGAACCGTTTACCAGGAGCGTATCATCCTGCCATGCAACACCAAAACAGCCGCAGACACTTTCTACCCTGAAAGAGACCACTAGTTGAGATACGACATGAAATGAAAATGGAGATGAAATGGAGAGACAGGAAATTCGGGGATGTAATTAAACTGGCCAGCACTCGCCAGTCGAGCCCGGAAAAATCCCGAAAATATCCCAAGAATCAAGTAAGCCGGACACGGGATTCGAATATGGACTTCCCGAATGCGGGTCACGGACAAAACCACCTAGGCCATCCCTTTAGGTACAAACTATGTTTAATACAACGTTAACAAGGTAAGATATACGTTAACCTGTTGTGCGATATAGGCTGAATTTAGCAGAAATACAATATTTCAGTTTTAAACCATAGAGAATTGTAATGGATTGAAAGATTTCTAATGACAAATTTGATTAATCTAATCAATGGACACGTTACGTTAACGGCAGACGTTCTACTCCCAACAGTCCTGGACCCGTAGGACCAAGAACCCGGGCCTCCTTCTGCTAGGGAGTTACTGAGCTGTCCCAGAAAGGCGCCCGGCGCCTCCGTGGGGCTTTCCATAGGGCAAGACCTAGAGACTAACAAGCACGCCCCCCCATATGGTCCTGTGGACTCAAGACGGGATGGAAGTGGATACGCCACTCTCGGGCGCCTACTCCAAATTGAGAAGGTTACCGATATGACCTCGGTGGGGCCGCCTGGTGATCTAGCACAATTTCTACTAGCTATGCTGGCTAGTACGCGGGAATATTAATGGCTTCCCTCAACCCCGTCCGGAGACGTACCCGATCTCCCACGGGTATCGGGAACCACTACCCCCTCGAGTACAACCCAACCCGAACAACTCCCAATCAGGGAGGGGCTCGAATGTTCGGCCCGAAGTTCCTCTAGTAACGTCAGAGGTACCACGAGTGCTAGGGGTCCACAGCTCCCGCACCACGGCAGCTGAAGGGCACGGAACCCCTCCCCTACGGGGCTAATCAATAGACATGAAATAGTCTCTAAAATAAGATCCAAATATTAGGTTCAAATAAGATCCAAATATATAAATTATCTAGCTTCCGTCCATTAAATTGAGGTCCTTGTACAAAAGGAATGTACAAATGTGGGCTAGTTGTCAATTGATATGTCAATTAACTTAATATTTAGTGAATAAGTCTGTGATCATTATAGAAGGCCTCTTCAGAAAATATTGTATCTTTTTTCCAGGAAAGTTTACTTTCTGTTACTTTGCAATGCATAACTGTTACCTCCCTATGAAATTGCTCTATAATAACAAAGGTGTGCAGTCGTCTGGTTGGAACTTTTACATTTATCATCCTCTAGATAAGGATGTGCTTACACAAACTCTGCCTTCTGGGAAAGCAAATATAGAAAGCATACCCTGAATAATAGTTTCCATGAATATAAAGAGTAAAGAGTACAGCTTAAAAGAAATTAATTAAATACACATAGAAATAAATAGTCTCTAAAATAAGATCCAAATATTAGGTTCAAATAAGATCCAAATATATAAATTATCTAGCTTCCGTCCATTAAATTGAGGTCCTTGTACAAAAGGAATGTACAAATGTGGGCTAGTTGTCAATTGATATGTCAATTAACTTAATATTTTGTGAATAAGTCTGTGATCATTATAGAAGGCCTCTTCAGAAAATATTGTATCTTTTTTCCAGGAAAGTTTACTTTCTGTTACTTTGCAATGCATAACTGTTACCTCCCTATGAAATTGCTCTATAATAACAAAGATGTGCAGTCGTCTGGTTGGAACTTTTACATTTATCATCCTCTAGATATGGATGTGCTTACACAAACTCTGCCTTCTGGGAAAGCAAATATAGAAAGCATACCCTGAATAATAGTTTCCATGAATATAAAGAGTAAAGAGTACAGCTTAAAAGAAATTAATTAAATACACATAGAAATAACATATACTGCGGCATACCCGCATGTCAGATTTCAAATTGGTTGGTGTTTACTTTTGATTTGGGTTCTAATTGGAGCTATGAGATCTCTTGTTCTTCAGGTGAATGGTTGTAGGAAATGGATTTGTTGTTTGTTGGCTGCTCAGTTGTCTCAATAATACACTGGTTCGTTGCAAAAATTGATTTAATTCTCACTAAATTCGTTGATTCAGATTGATTTGTAGCGGTGACCACCTGTTACTAAACTTCCTAACAGAATTCTCTTAATCCTTTATACGGCGAATGCTTTGCTATTATAAACTTCTTCTGCTGCTTCTCTCACGCTGGTTGCGTTATTCTTGACTTCCCTACATTTCGGACTTAGAAATCTTTACGACCTCTTCTTCACGCGCACTAACACGTCTTTCCCCTCGTAGTATGACTGTAGAAGTGATGTTTCGTCTACTCTGCGATTCCGTTCGTACTTTATTCTGATCCCTACTCTAACCCTTATCACATGACCAAAATAACTCACCCTTCTTCCTATTTCTCAAATCTTACATTATTATTGGTTTCTCATTTTATTTCAATTTTTCTTTATTGGTTAGCAAAACTCATCGAACTCATTGTCGTTACATCCCACCGTGAGTTGGGTCACGCCTACCCTGGTCTCTTTGTAACGGTATACATCGTTATCGCCTCAGCAAAGTAAATCCTTTTAGGTCTTACGCTTGACCGCATCTAGAAAACCTTATTGTTCCTACACATTTTTGCTTATAGTTCTCAGACATTGAACCTTTCCTTAAACAAAGAGGCTAACGGTCACCTCTTCCTGTCTCCCCGACTTGTGTTCAGATTTTACAGAAATATTTTCTCTCCCTTACATGGATTCTAGCATGTTAGTTGTCTTAAATTATATTCTTCCCATCTTATTCTTAATTAAACCGCTATTTTAATCAGTACTCTAATTTCATTCTAATTTCATATTAATATAACAATATTTTATATTAGTTTAGCAAAGCATTTTCATTAATTTATCTTCTTTTTTAATTCTCGTGATTTCAATTCATTCGCCGCTTCCTAATCGCTGTCTGATACTGCGGTTACATAATGCCCGTTTGACAAAAATGAAATACCCATTATTTAAATTTTGTCAAACCCCCGTCATGACATTTCCTCCTTATATCTTATAATTTCCCATTCCCTACTCGAAACATTTTTCGGTGGTCACCGTTTCCCTCATCTTCATCAGTGTGTTACTTTATACACATAGAATGGTCAATATGGTACATCATATACATAGAATTATAGATATGATACATTACGTACATAGACAAGTACACTGTCGTATATGTGGTTATTACCCTATATACAAATAACATTCGTGATACCTCAACTATATATACACTTCACTGAATTATCCTTGTCTCACTTGACATCAACTTGATTTTACCTTATTACATTCCTTAAGTACTACATTAATGTTACTATATTACAGTTTACAATATTACATTTTACATTCAATGATATTTTTTTTTTTTTTTTTAATATTATTATATTAACTTATTGGGACGTTTCTTTATCTTTCAGTCCTTCACCGTAAGAACATTCGTCCACACATTATTATATTTTGCGTAACGATGTCCAAATATGGTTACCTCTACCTGCACTCAGTTGTCTACCTGTAATCAGGTGTTTCGTTTACCTGACAGTAAACATTGGCAGTTCATTGTCCTGTCTTTCCACTTCACTTTTCACTCTCAACTTTCTTTCACTTTGTCACGCCTAAGTCTGTGACCTTTAGAATAACAATATAGCCTTTTGGCACATGAATACATCAGTACTTATACTATATTTACATTTCACAAATTATTTTTAAAGATCTTTCTAACATGTTCATTAGCTGTGGTTATTCTTATTACATTATCATTTTGTTTGTGCACAGGAATTTTGGAACTTGCAACTCCCACGCAGTGTTTGAATTTCAAACGAAAACGTTACCCGTACTGATTATATAACTTTTACTTGGTATTCTTTACATCTTCGTATATATAATTTCAATCACATTTACACAGGTGATTCTTGGGTCTGCTCTGTACTGTTTACAACGTTTTTCTGACGATATGGCCTTATTAGGGAGATGTTATATCTGCCTATCGGTTTACCATTTCTTGGGTGTGATAGAGCATACGCTCTGTCACCAAATATTTTCTCAATCCGGTATGGGCCTTTCCATAGCATATATAGCTTTTTATTCTTCTTTCCTAACAAATCTGACTTGTCGAACGATTTCACTAGAACTAAGTCGCCGACCTTTGGTTCCCAATTCTTCTTATACCGCAGTTTCTTTGCGTTTCTTTTCTCTACTTTTTCCATTATTCTTTTAACAGCATTTTGGATCCGTTCTCGATCTGTCTCGGTCGTCACTTGGATACTTTCCGGAACACCCTCTATTATTGGTTCCGGTGTTAAATTCCTATGCAATTGGATAGGAGCATACCCTGTGGTTAAATTGACTGAATTATTGAATATAAACTCAATATAGTTGATGTGGTCTGGCCAGGTAGTCTGTTTCAATGAACAAAGGACTCGGAGATGAACACCCAGGTCTTTCAGTACGCGCTCGCTTGGATTAGAGCATGGATGGTGCGACGTTGTATTATAGATGCGAATTCCGGCATCCTGAATGGTGTGCACGAATCGTCTTCCATGGTGTATGGACGCGTTATCTACTAATAGTGCTTTCATCTTCCCGTATTTGACTATATAGTCTTTCACTATTTTATTCGCGCATGCTGCACTTGTTAATTTCTTGAGAGGGTATATTTTCACAAATTTCGACATCACGTCGATAAGTACAAATAAATATTTTAGTCCTCCTCTTCCTGCAGGGAGTGGACCGTATGCATCCGCTGCAACTAATTCTAATGGTTCCTTCCTGGTGATGGATACAGGGGGTCGATCTATCTTATAATTTAATGATTTTGCCCTCTGGCAGATGTCACATGTAGATATAAAGGTCCTAACTTTCTTGCCTAATCTAAATATGTATAAATGGTTGCTTATGGAAATCATTGTCTTCTCAACGCCAGCATGTATAAGAGCTGTGTGGTAAGCAGAAATCACTAACTCTTCCAGCGCTGCGGGTATATATGCTTTCCAAGCAGGTTTGGAAACACCCTGTAACTTATACAATACGTTATTTAGCACTCCGTATTTCTGTGAATTTGCTTGTTCTATGGGCAATGCCTTTTCCATAATTTGTTTTAATTTCCAGTCCTGGCGTTGTAATTCCGACAATCTTCTCATCTCCTTTGTTAATTTTATACTGAAGGTTACATCCATCTTTAACACTGGCAATTCTGTACCATGACTACTGATATTTTCTGGAAGATTCCCCTGTGGCTTTATACGTGAAAGCATGTCACTAAAGATGTTAAGACTTCCCTGTATATGTTTAATCTCTGGGTTGTAAGCCATGATCTCGTGGATATATCTCGCAATTTTTGTACTGGTCAATTTGCAATTTCGTATAAATGATAGGCTGATATGATCGGTGAATATCACAATCCTTTTATTATATATATATTGTCTAAATTTACAAATGGCGTAGTAAATAGCCGTAATTTCCTGTTCTGTTATGCAAGCAATTTTTTCGGTTTTCGTTAACCCTCGGGAGGCTGTGGCTATGACCTTTAATTCTCCAGTCGGTGTCTCTTGGGCTAAAATAGTTCCTAACGCCACCATGGAGGCATCCGTGTATATGAGATAAGGTAAATCTGGATCAGGCCATGTCAATAATACGGATTCACTGAAGAGTTCTTGTAATCTTTTAAAAGCATTTTCTTCTACCATAGTCCATCGCCATTTTCGATTTTTTTCCAGTAGTGCTCGCAACGGTGCGGCTTCCTTTGCATAGTTTATCAGGAACCTTGATTGGTACCCAAGTACACCCAGATAACGTTTTACTTGTTTTGGTGTCTTAGGTCGTGGTATTTTCAAAATGGCTTCCACTCTTTCTGGATCAGGAGCTATATTTTCGCCTGTTATGATATATCCTAAATATTTAACTGATTCCTGGAAAAATTTACATTTGGCCCAATTCAGTGTTAATCCAGCATTTGCTAGCCTCCCGAGCACTAAATCCAAATATGTAAGGTGATCTTCCACTGTTCTACTGTATATCAATAAATCATCTACATACTGTGACACATATGTTTCCCTTTGCGTGTTGAGTATTTTCTGCATCGCCCGTAGGAATGCGCTTCCAGAATTAATTAGTCCAAAGCAATTTCTTGTAAACTGGTACTGATATCCTCCGTGCAAAAATGAGGTATATTGCCTTAATTCAGGTTTCAACTTAATTTGCAAAAATGAGTTGGTCACATCTAGTGAAGTAAAATACCTTTGTGCCCCAATACCGGCCAAAATTTGCTCAATTGCTGGGGTTCGAAAATTATCCGGAACAATATATTGGTTTATATGACGTCCATCTATCGTCAGTCGTACTGTTCCATTTGCTTTTCTGACTATGCATAGGGGACTTATAAATTTTGATGTAGATATCTCCAGAATTACATCTTCCAACATTTCCTGTATTTTAAGGTTCACTGCCTCCTGTAAATCCAATGGAATAGGTCTGCACTTATATTTGAATGGGGGAACATCATGTATCTCGAATTCATACTCAAAATCTTTATAGGTCCCAGTGTGTTCCGAAAATACATTTCTGTGTTTACATAAAATGTTATAAAAAATCTCTTTTTGGTGGTCGTTAAGTAGGTTCGAGTTTGCTACTGTTTCTCTTATTCTATAGGTCATGTTTACATTATTTTCGACTACCTGGAAATCATCTGGTAGGGTAATTATCTCCTGTTCACATGCTTCTGTCTGCCCAAGTCCGTATGACGTCATCTCTAAAAGCCCTTCTTCTGCCGCTACGTACACTTCTTTATCATAGTTTCCCATCTCTTCTGCTTCTAATGGATTCATCTTAACTAGCTCCATCCCTCCTATTCGTATAAATTCTACAAAAAATGTTTCTCCATCTATTTCTTTTTCTTCATCTGTCAATCTTATCTCATTTTCTGCTTCCCTTGAGCTAAACGGAACTTTAACTATGACGTCTTTAATTTTGATTTCCAAGGCTTCCATTTGATAATTCATCTTAGCTTGAAGCGCATACAACACGTCATTACCCATAATAATGTCTACAGATAGCCTATTAATAACAAAACATACAAATTCTATTGTATCCTCCCCAATGGTGACTTTCAAAAGCATTTGTGTATTAATCTTTTGTTTGGCGCGACCTACCGCCAGAGTACAATATGCACTTTTCACGGGCAATGTTTGCAATTTCATTCCATTGTTTTTTAAGTGATAAAAGAATGCTTGACTTATAGCTGAAACTGAGGATCCTGAATCTATGGTAATGTGCCATTTTTCTTTGTTTATTATTGCAGCAATACGTGGAGCATCTCTCACTTCTTGCAATTCTGTTAAGTGATTGTTTATTTGAGTACCGTTTACTATTTCTGTTTCTGTTTTATTCTGTACCACCCT
This sequence comes from Mantis religiosa, assembly GCA_030765055.1. Classification (NCBI taxonomy): domain Eukaryota; kingdom Metazoa; phylum Arthropoda; class Insecta; order Mantodea; family Mantidae; genus Mantis; species Mantis religiosa. The sequence continues at coordinate 202,022,931 of CM060947.1, read as the reverse complement.
ACTCAGAGCTGTGTCCCTGTTCAAATTAAGAACTAGCGTGTTCATCCGGGTCCGATGCGGGACGTCTTCTATCGCACCCTGGAGTCGTTTCCCGTCTGCTGTGTCGTGTCTGGCCTTTCATCTACCTCGGGCGCCGCGTCCCTCGGTGTGGGTGGAGGAGAACGCACCCATTCTCTTGAGAGAAGTTGATTCCTCTGTCTTACTTCAGGTCTGTCTGTATGGTTCTCTCTACCAGCGTCACGTGATTGATACTGTCTATTAGCTTCTGGTAGTCGGAACGTCGGTCTTGCATTCCCTCTTCGAAGAAATGGGGGGTGACCCCTATTTCCATTCCTAGTTACATGTACATATCTTATAGGGAAATTATATGAATTTGAATTTGGTGGTCCCTGTCTCCCTCTATTGTTGTTAGGGAATTCCCTCGGGACGTGGGCATCGTATCTTTGACGAGTAGCCATATGGTTCGTGTTAAAATTTCGGGGATTGTGTGCCCTTTCCCCGTCATGATTATTATTATTCCACGGTCTGTGTGGATTTCTCACTGGCATTCGATTCTCATGTCTATTTTGTGAGTTTTGCGTCCCAACGCTTTGTAAAGCTGTTAACAATGTAATTGCCTCTCTCAATGTCTGAGGTCTTGCTACCACCATGTGATTTCTAATGTTCTCAGGAAGGTGGGGAGTGAGAAGAGAAATCAGTTCGGCTTCCTGTAATGGAGGTTGTAGATATTTACTCATTTGCGAATATCTCAGGAAATAATCAGTAATAGACTCTCCATTATTACCTTGGTATCGGCCATTTGTTATTTGATTCCTTACTTGGTATTGGACATTGGCGTTCCAATACTTTTCTAGGAAAGCTGTTTTGAACAACTCGTAGCTGCATCCTTCTCCCACAGTTACTCGTAGCCAATTAAGTTCGGCAGATTCTAACGCCCTTTGAACTATTATCATCTTATATTGCTCGGGTACACCTCTGATGACAAAATACTTTTCTAAGTCGGCCAAAAATTGTACTGCGTTGTCATAGCGACAATTAAATTTCGGGAGGGGCAATTCGCTTAGAAAATTCATGTGCACTGGTGGATACATATTTACGTTTTGCATATTTACTTCGCAATTATTGCTGCTTTGAGGAGAGACAGAAGGGGCGCTAACCTGTTCGTTCTGCCTCTCTCCATTGTGTGTATGTATAGAACAATTGGAACTCTCAGGTACCGGCCCTTGCTGTCCCAGCTGTAAGCCAGTTACAGTATCTCTGATTTGAGATATCTCGCTTACTGTTTCCCTCAACATTTGTGTATTCTCTGATTGAATATTTGTTACACGTGCTACCTTTTCTTTTAACTTCTCCATGTCAGCTGCTATACTATTGTTTACAGTGTCAAACCGGTCATTTATCTCTTGTACAAAAGTTACCTGTGTCGTGGTCAGTTCATCTAATCTTATTCTTTCCTTATTAATTTCCTCCCCTATTCTATTTTCTACTCCTGCAACGAGAGATTTGGTAGCTTCTAGGTCACTTCTTATAGTACCTACTTCTCGCTGCAGGGCCTCTTTTACAGACTGGATTTCCCCTGTTATTCCTTGAATTCTGACAGTGATTCTAGTTTCTGTTTCTTTCCCTTGGCTTGTAATTTGACTTACTAATTTAGCTTCTAGTGTTTGGTTCTGTCCTACTAATTTAGTCTCTAGTGATTGGTTCTGTTCTACTAATTTAGCCTCTAGTGATTGGTTCTGTTCTACTAATTTAGCCTCGAGTGATTTGTCCATAGCTTCTAGTGTTTGGTTCTGTTCTACTAATTTAGCTTCTAGTGATTGGTTCTGTTCTACTAATTTAGCCTCGAGTGATTTGTCCATAGCTTCTAGTGTTTGGTTCTGTTCTACTAATTTAGCTTCTAGTGATTGGTTCTGTTCTACTAATTTAGCCTCTAGTGATTGGTTCTGTTCTACTAATTTAGCCTCTAGTGATTGACTCTGAATAGTCATTTGCGCCATGAGTTTCTGGAACATCTCTTGTAGATTTTCCATAACCCCAGGATTGTCACTTCTCCTATTTACATGTAAGCTACTTACACCATTTACACCCTCATCTACTGATCCTATAACATTGCTTTCCATTATCTCTTCATTAACAACTTCTAACTCTTTCTCTGTCTCCATAACTATTTGTTCCCCAGAATTTTCCATTTTAAATTTATTCTGTACGATCTTCTTATTTCTCAAAAGCATTGAATTTCCCCTTTAAATTTTCTAATTTCCCTTCCAAAATACTTATTACTAAGACATTACATAGATATTGATTTCACTGAATGATATTACATTTACAAGAAATATAAATTGAGTATGTGTAACTCACAGTTCTGTTGTACGGCTGTGGTGTTTATGTGATGTCTTTACCAATTTTTGTCGTGCTGCTCGTCGTCTAGTAGGCTCAGTTGATGTCGAAAGAACTTGAACTTCTCTCTTGGTTGGGGGAAAATTCTATGTAGTTGTTTTTGCCGTCTTCTTCGTAGTCTCTGCTGTCCTCATCGTAGTTGTCGTCGTCGGTCTTCTCACTTCTCCTTGTAGTCGTCCTTCGTCGTCGTTCTTCTCACTTCTCCTTGTAGTCGTCCTTCGTCGTTACATTTCACCCATTTCCTACAATTCGAAGCCCCAACGTGTCGGCGCCATTATGCGGCATACCCGCATGTCAGATTTCAAATTGGTTGGTGTTTACTTTTGATTTGGGTTCTAATTGGAGCTATGAGATCTCTTGTTCTTCAGGTGAATGGTTGTAGGAAATGGATTTGTTGTTTGTTGGCTGCTCAGTTGTCTCAATAATACACTGGTTCGTTGCAAAAATTGATTTAATTCTCACTAAATTCGTTGATTCAGATTGATTTGTAGCGGTGACCACCTGTTACTAAACTTCCTAACAGAATTCTCTTAATCCTTTATACGGCGAATGCTTTGCTATTATAAACTTCTTCTGCTGCTTCTCTCACGCTGGTTGCGTTATTCTTGACTTCCCTACATTTCGGACTTAGAAATCTTTACGACCTCTTCTTCACGCGCACTAACACGTCTTTCCCCTCGTAGTATGACTGTAGAAGTGATGTTTCGTCTACTCTGCGATTCCGTTCGTACTTTATTCTGATCCCTACTCTAACCCTTATCACATGACCAAAATAACTCACCCTTCTTCCTATTTCTCAAATCTTACATTATTATTGGTTTCTCATTTTATTTCAATTTTTCTTTATTGGTTAGCAAAACTCATCGAACTCATTGTCGTTACATCCCACCGTGAGTTGGGTCACGCCTACCCTGGGCTCTTTGTAACGGTATACATCGTTATCGCCTCAGCAAAGTAAATCCTTTTAGGTCTTACGCTTGACCGCATCTAGAAAACCTTATTGTTCCTACACATTTTTGCTTATAGTTCTCAGACATTGAACCTTTCCTTAAACAAGGAGGCTAACGGTCACCTCTTCCTGTCTCCCCGACTTGTGTTCAGATTTTACAGAAATATTTTCTCTCCCTTACATGGATTCTAGCATGTTAGTTGTCTTAAATTATATTCTTCCCATCTTATTCTTAATTAAACCGCTATTTTAATCATTACTCTAATTTCATTCTAATTTCATATTAATATAACAATATTTTATATTAGTTTAGCAAAGCATTTTCATTAATTTATCTTCTTTTTTAATTCTCGTGATTTCAATTCATTCGCCGCTTCCTAATCGCTGTCTGATACTGCGGTTACAAAGAGTAAAGAGTACAGCTTAAAAGAAATTAATTAAATACACATAGAAATAACATATACGTAGCAAGTTCAGAGGGAGTGCAAAACAGGCACACTTTAAATTTCCTCAGGTGTGTTTTCATGTAGATAAAGTGAAACTCAGTTCTTAGGTCATCATTTGCCTCCGGGCATGAAGAACAACATCTTGTCTGCAACAAAACACATGATATTTTAGTAGTTCGTGTACGCTATACGGCCCTTTACCCTGTAGGTTCTGTCATAAAGAACATCAGCAAGGAGTGTTTGTGGAGAAATAATTTTCCCTCTGGATACTACGTAGCTCGCCGTCATTGTTCCCAGCCTTTGACCATTATAAACTAGCAAAAAAGTAATAGATGCTCCTGAAGCTTGAAACTGCTTGCATTTCAAAGCGTGAGATGGCATAGCAAAAACTCTACTTCTCTTGCATTCATTAAAGTAACTCAGTGACCTTCTTGCAGCCAGCGATCGTCTGCATCACGAGTGGCTCCTAAACGAAGCAATAAACTTCAAAAGAACCATTAGCACTTTTTTCCAAAGCCGCGTAAAAGTTAACAAAGGGCAGGTCCTGCTTTCCGTGAAGCAATTTAATTTGTGGTGAAATTAACAATTGAAAACTTTATAAGGCGTTAGTTAATAGGCGCTGTTATATATGGTAGTTGAATGGAATTTCTGCAGAAAAAAAAATGCTAGTTGAGAATGTCAACGAACTGAAAAATCAATGAGAATAACAGCTGAGTACATAATAAATCGCAATTATCTTTAAAAGCTTAGTCCTGCTGCTACTAGGGCTGTCCTCACTAAGTTTGGTATTATAATTTATAGTTTTCTTCTGTCTTTGTCATATATATAAATTGAGGTGTCTAACTTTAAGTCTGAAATGTCCTTTTCCTAAATTTCCTTTCTTAATTATCATTGAACCATCAGTGTCCATCGCCTATGGTGTCCTATGTTAAATACCACTGAAAAATATGTTTCATTAATAGTCGAACAAAACATGTAGGAACGGAAAAAGCACAACCATCAGCACAAATTTCTTAACAGTACTGCCTTAAGAATCAGCAGGCGCATGTAGCCAACCTTTTACTTTCACTAATTACGTATAGTATTTACGGGAAGTATTTTATTCTACCCTAAAATTCAAATTAAACATTTCACCTTAAATATGTTTCAAAACTCAATGGTACAAAGAACGTTAAGTTCAGTAAGACCCGTTCGCACTCTCGTGTGCGTATGTGCGTGTGCGTGCGCGTGCCCGTGCGTGTGTGAAAAGGATTGCTCGGATTCGAAAAGTTCGTCAAATACCGATATATAGGAACCAAAAGTGGATGATCAAGAAAATTCTTCTACTACCCCATACCTACCTTTACATTCAACATTCTATTAACATTTTTATTTTCCTGAAATGTGGTTAGTGACTGATTAAAATAATATATGTTCAAAATATATTAATAACAATATAATATATATTTGACCACACTAAGTGGAAAGATACTGCACAAAACTCTAAATAGCTTTGAAATACACAATTCAAGACATATGACGTTTAGTGTAGTATAATACAAGCCTTATTAGTGTTTACAATGCAATACATTATTCAAATGGGAGGTTCTAATTTATTTTGAATTTGTAGAAATGCAAAGAGATGGGGATTCGGTAAGCATCACTTAGCAATAAGGTATTTAAACCTGTTTTATACCCCTATTCACATAATACCAATAGAAAAATGCGTAATGAAGTCATTTTCACAGTATCCTTTATCACAATTAAGTCAAAATATCTAGGAAAATAGGTGTTTATGAAAGAAAATTCTCCGAAGACGTGCAGAAGTATACTCCCTTAAATGAAGTACGAAATAAAAGAAAGGCGTTTGTTTGCGCAAGAATGAGTAGAATGCACAGCATGGGATTTTTAGTTTCCCTGCTATTTTAATATGTAGTGAAAGTATTTATTTCATTCAAATATTCAATATTCACCGGAAATATACGTTTTCGAAGTATCGGAATCTTAAAATAAATCTTAGAAAAAATCGCATGTGTGAACAGCATAACCCGAAAACGAAAATTTGATTGAATTCAAAACTTCGAAGTTATGTTTAGTTTCTTCAAAAAATGTCATGAGTTGAAAGAAAAGTTCTCCAACTCCAACATATTCTCATAGCCATAAGAAATAGTTTTCATTCTGGATGTTGTTTACACAACTCGACAACTGTAAATGATTCTAAACAAAATAGAGTTGAATTTGTTAAAACACAAAATATATTTCTCTTTTGTGGAGTAAAACATTCCGGAGATATCACTTGTGTTCGTGTTTGAATTTTCCGACACTTATAAAGTTTATCAATATGGGTTGTTGTAATTAATTTTTATGTCTCTTGGCCATGCATCACGTATTTTCAAATCTGTTACACAGGGACCAGGTTTAAAAGTTGTAACCATCATTTAAAGTGCTCCCCTTTTCTCCTTGTAGCTCAGAAGATGTAGTGACGTTGCGTCTATCGTTGCATCTGGAAACAGGTATTAATAATTGTGTTTTAGCGTAGCAAAAGTATAACACTGGATATCTTCTCGTATTTGCAAATTTTCCTTATTCCCAAATGATACATTTAGTGCAAATGTATCGAATTTACCTTCTCCAGTTCAACGTTGATAACATAAAATGTATTTCCTATGAAAAACCTTTCTCATAACATGTATATGTTCCGTTACTGTTACTTGGTTCCACAATGAAAATACTAAGAGAGAGTGAACTTTGTGTTGTAGAATGTGTAACTCACGCAGTGTGTATCGTGGAAGTTCTCTTACCACTGACCAGGAGGATGGTATGGTTTAAACCAACCGCTGATAGTGGAAGTCGTATGGAAGTTCCTATTTGTTCCTGGCTAGAACCGGGCCCAAATGACCTTGCTGTCGACGGGCCCTAAAACCCCACTCACTCACTCACTCCTGGCTAGAACAATCGTCCCAAGAACGTCCCTCCTACCAGGCAACCCTCTGGAATGCTCTTTGCTTTGAGCAAGCCGTTGAACGACGATACGCTACAAAACCTGGCTGTACTCTTCTGAAAAATGAGTAGGAATAACATGAAGGAAAACGATAGAAAGAAATCACGTAGAAAGAAACCTTTTGGTCACATATCGCCAGGGAAATTCACGAAAAAAGCAAGGTCAGAGTGGAAATCGTGATCTGAATTGAGCTCGAACGCGAAGCAAATGTCACCACAGAGCCACTTCGTTGGGGAAAAGAACAACTATTTATATTAGATATATAAATTTTTTACAAAATATGTTCCCATTTCCTTTTTCTGTGCTCTTCAAATGGTAATGTCCTACCAAGATGAGGGCATAGAAAGAATCGGAAGTGACGAATGTGCCAAGAGCTTCGCGTCTAAATTAATATACAGCGACAGATTGTAAGAAAGCATTCACAAGACCGTAACAATCGTGGAGATGATGAATGTGGATGTTTCTTACTCATTGGCTGGATGCCATCTCAACACATAGATCTCTCCGCATTTCAGCAGACTGAAAGGAATCACCAGAGATGCTTACTCCACACTGCAGCTTTTTGTGGTGCTTGGAGTTCCTTCAAGAGATAAAACTTTTTGCTCACCTTCATATCTGAGAACGAAATAATAAAGGGAACTGTGGAAGCAGGTAAGCAAACAAAGTGGTGGTTTGGGTGAAGTTTGATGCTCATAATTTTACACCCAACTTTATGGGGTGTTCTCAACACTACAAGTTGAGATTTCTACTTCAGCAGAAGTTTGCTTTACTCGTTGACTACTGACTGAATTTGAACGTCTTGTCGTGTTCTATGCTGATAGAGATGGAAGCCGCTTAGCTTCTTGCACGCCTCAGCAGATCTAAATCATTACGCAACTCTAGTTGTCCGGTTTCACCCTCTTGACTCCCAACTCAATTAAGCTCATAGTACTTTCCTTCTCCTAACTTGCAATCTCATCTGTTCTAAACGGTTAAACTTTGCGCTTATTATTTAGTTGGTTGTGCAAGAGGAAATGAAGACGGAACGGAGACAAGAAGGACAATACGTCATTTGTGGCTGTTAAGAAACATTGAACAAAAATAATTATAAAATATGCAGCAACCCATTATATTCACAATTATTTTAATTATTAGTTTTCTTCCATAAAATCCCTTGTGTAAGACCAGGTTGAAATGGTAACATTAGGCCGAAGAATTGAATGTCATAGCCAGAACTTCAACTGAGGACCATCCCTATTTCATCAAATCACAGCTACGGCATGGAATTTTCAAAGTGCCTTCCTAAACTTACCTTACACAAATCATGTATACAATCAATAATAATGATTGACCCAGTGATTAAAGTACTAATACCAAAAATATTGCAATTACGATATTGTAACTGGCTTTTATGGTATGTGATCACAAAATTAATTAAAGACATTGTTGTGAGTTACCGAGTAAAATATGAGTCAGTTGGAACATTTTACTGTTTCATGTCTTATTGAAATTATCATATATATATATATATATATATATATATATATATATTATCTGCTCAGATTATCAGTTAATCGTTGGATACGCGAGTGCAAACACTAACAAAGTTTCGTAGATAATGATTATCCGGGATTGTAGGCCGTGGTCTATTTGAATAATCATTATCTACCAAATGACTCCGGCCGCGAAAGGCTACGCACCATTAACAAGGTTATCTCACGAAATTCATAACATCGAGTCGTACTTATTAAGACTATCACATAAGTAATAATTAATTTCTCATTTCTATTGTTTAAAATCAAATACTCATTGTATCAATTATCTGCAAATTGAAAACTTACTAAAGGAATGATGTTAATAAATTCAACAAATGCTATCAACAATGAGTGGGAGGAAATTATTCTTGAAATACCAAAACCAATAAGTACGCATTTGGACTGGCCTCATAGGTAAATCTGTAGACAGAAGGTGCTCTTCTATTATGTGAGACTCAATTCCCGGCTGGAGATGGAAAGCTTTCTTTATTATTCACCATGCTACCGAGACTGGAAGTATAAGTAACATTCTCTCTCTCTCTCTCTCTCTCTCTCTCTCTCTCTCTCTCTCTCTCTCTCTCTCTCTCTCTCTCTCTCTCTCTCTCTCTCTCTCTCTCTCTCTGTGTGTGTGTATGTGTGTGTAATTTACGTCCTCAATTTTAAGTCATTGTAACATTTAGTTATTTTGGACGATGAATGAAATCGGTGAAATGATGCTCAAGTGTTCCCGGGGTCCATAGAGCTTAGAGTTAACTGAAATTCGTCTTTAAGGATAAGGAAAATCCCGAAAAAAACTTATTCAGGTAACTCACCCTGACCTAGATTCCAACTCGGGACCTCTTGAACGTGAGGCAGACACGCTATCATCTGCGCTACCGAGGCGGGCATTGTCAGTGTGTGTGTATGTGTGTGTGTGTGTGTGTGTGTGTTTGTGTGTGTGTGTCTGTTATCAGAAACACAACTAGCATTAAACAGATATTATTTATACTTTCTATGTTATTTAATAATTACTATATTTTTACTTGTGGGTTTTGTATACCTCTTATAACCTCCTAGTGGTACAGAAATCATTCAACGCCCAGATGTACTACTCAAAGAAAATTCAAGATTTTAATATCATATAGATAAAGTCAACACGAAAAATTCAAAGCCATGGCCGGGATTTGAACCACGGATCTCCTGCTTTCCGTCCAGTCGTTCCAACCCTTGAGGTACCAGGCCAACCTGCCGTCCTGACATTAAATTCTCCAATTGACTCGTATATTTCCCCGGTAGACCACTAGGGGCTCTCGCATCCGAGATACACCGTTTGTAACGACTTACTATGGTAAGTACTTAAGTCCGAGGCTTCATAATTTAACTCTTATTATTTTAGTTAATTGATGGAAATTAATCATTTCTCCACATTAGCCGTATATAGGCTAATGTTTTTGGACGGAAACCAAGAGATCCGTGGTTCAAATCCCGGCGATGGCATTGAATTTTTCATGTTGACTCTATCAAAATCCTTAGCCTATATATGGCTAGTGTGGAGAAATGAATAATTTCCATCAATTAACTAAAGTAATAATAGTTTTCATATTATGTTTTACACCAATATGATAAACACGTTTTTTAACTTCGTGAGGCAGTTTTCCAAGAAATAAAAATGGAAAATAATTAGGTATTTATAATCAGAAGGAGCAGTTACGGATAGGGGATTTTCTTCTAAATCTAACCGAAATTATCTTGGAATTTTAAATATAGGTTTCGTATTTAACTAGTTTTTTACTTTTCTCTCTTTTCTCCCTATTTTTCATAGGTACTTACGTCTATTACTATTTTAACAATAAAGTCATTTTATAAATTGTAGCCCTAAAAACATGTGTTTTGTAAATTTCGATACATAATTTTACCAGTAATTTTACCAAATTTTACAATACGTTCTCCTACTCTATATTTTGTAGATGCCATAGAAAATAAATGGATTTTTATCTGATACCTGACTTAGAATGAAGCCCTGTTTTCTTGAAATAGCTTTTGTAAACTTGATAGGTTTATATACCGGGCTACAGCTATATTTAAAACTTAAATTTTTAATCAAATATCGCTTTGTCTAATATCTCACACTTATCTTAAATGTATTATTTATTTTATATTACGTAACTGTAGATTTATAATGCTTTCTCTAATAAGTTCTCAATTGAAATGCAATGGAACCATGAGTAGGGTATATTATAATTACAGAAATCAGATTGAGTTTTATAACTATGAAACCTTAACTAGCACTATATAGTACAAAAATATATTACAAATAATCGAACATACCATTAAATATAACGGATAGTGATTGGTTGCTGAAGTAGACTTACTACTGCTAATAATGAGGTGATGTTAATCCACAATAATGCTGAAGTATTTTTCGGGAATAGTAATATTTATTTGAAGTACGTACGACTAGGTGAAGGTATATTGTAAAAGTATGTGTCAGAAGTATGTATGATTTGGTGAAACTGTATGTTAAATGTATGTACGAGACGAGTATATATTTCAGATTCTAAATATAGTTAATTAAGCCTTCCTCCCAACTGAGGAGCCCCACTATTTTGGTAAAATGATACAGGATGTCTGTGTGAAGCTCATACGTTCATGGGTATGAGTTCGAGAAATATGATATTAATTCGCTAGCGCTTCTAATTATTGCTTCAAATATTGGAAGAATAAAGCGAATATCTTGAAATGACTAATGCGGCGAAAATAGCTACATTATACTAAACGTATATGATATTTAACCTTAATGTTGCCTCTTATCAAGGTCTGTATCGCACGAGGTTGTTTCAACGTAACCACCTTTGCTGCCAAACCTGTAAAATAATAAGAAAATGGAATCAAATGAAAATTATGAACAGATAATCGTGATAAATAAGGAACCGCTTCAGCAGTAATCTATCACCAGGGAAGAGAAAGGAAAATACAAGATCAGAATAGGTGTTCAATGGGAATGGAACATGTCACCTGCTGTATGCGGACCTCACACGTCACCACGGAGACATTTTGCAGTTAAACATGCGTTCTTACATTAGAAAATTGCATCGCCGTTGGACCTTATGATGCATAAAATGAAATTATAATTGTAAAAGAACGTTTGGGATGGAAACCTCTCAGGTATTGTTGTGGACTGAGAAAAACTGGGGGGGGGGGTGTAGCTTTGAGGGATTCAAACTCCCTGTCACAGTTCGTACCTTAATAATTTTAGTCAATCAGTTTTAAGTATTCAAACATATAGATACGTGTTGGAAATATTTTCAGCTTATCACTTTATACGGGCGTTAATTTTTATATAATTTGAAATATGCCGCCCTGCTATTACAGGCCCATCCCGTGGGCGTTACTAGCTGAACAAACTAGATAGCAAGAATACGGTCGTTCCATGATTGCGTGAATCCCAAATCTTCACCTGCATGAAAATCGTACTACTTAGTCCTTGTTAACATAGCTCTCAAATCACATATAAATAATTCAAAAGTGGTTCACAAATATACTTGAGACACAATCGATGTATATTATATTCTTATATTCGGTTTTGTGTTGCAGTAATACTGTAATTTTCAGAAGGGTCTGCTTTGAAACAAGTGCAATCCGGAGAGTAATTGTACATATTTACGATGAATCTGGGAACAGTATACTATGGATTATGTTTATTTCGAAGCAACTACTTAAATATTTATATATTTTCCCTCAATTACCAGGTATTGATAGTTCCCTTTAGGTACTGCAGGAGTCGCAGCTCTTGATCTCCTTCCTTGTAAATCTTATACATCAATAAATGTAGCATCATCGACTGGTGGACGTTGATGAAAAGCTGTAAAGCTGTGGAGAAAGGAAGAGCAATGCCATGTAAGCTGCATAATTTGTAACTAAAGCTGGTTTGACCTTTGGAGCAAAGTTCCCAGCACAGCTATGCATACAGAGTGAATATCGTCTTTAGCGAATACTAGTACTAAATAACTGTTATTTCCTGTGCCTTCATATTTTAACTGCTAATAGTGATTAACTACCTCTTATACACATGTGGTAGTTCGGCTGAATGTAGAATTATTCTCAATATATCAATGTCATAGTCCTGATTTAGACCACGGATCTTCGTCGCATTTATCTAACAAAGTGAACTACAATGACAACGTGCTAGCACGATATTATATCCCCAAATGACGAATAGTTTTCTTAAAAAACAACAGAGGATTTTCAAAATAATTTTGAGATAACACACCTGTATTAAAGTTTCGTAAATACTCAAATATACGCTAAAACGCCACTGCAAAAACTCACGTTACGTTATCTTTGCTATGCTATTTTGTAGCCTCGCCTCAAGAAATCCTTAGATTGGATGTTTATAAGTTGATATGGTTTATGCATGTGCTTAGGCTTTCACGACCGGTGTCCAGTTGAAGCAAAGTTTCTTCCGGGCTTGTAGGCCGTGGTCGTAAAGTAACAATTTCTTCTGACGTTTTGCTCAAAACTTTCATTGGGTCCTCTGATGAAACTCAACAAGGTTTTCTAGCGAAAAGTCAGGAGAAATTTCTAGTTTTCATCCACGGACTAAAAGCCCGGAAGAAACTTTACTTCAAATTGCTTTGGATTGCTCCTTTATTTTTCTTGACCTGCTGTTAAACTGCTGCTTAGACTTCTCTTCCACGCCATTCTTACCTCCATTCATTACATTTAGAGCTTTTAGCTTTCTTATTTTCAAATTTTGCATGTTAACTATAAATTCTTTTGTCTGCTCCATGTGCTTGATTTCGTATAATCACGTCACAGAGGAATCATAAATAAAAGAGCTTCATAGTTATCTTTCACATCACATTTAAAGGTAGTGTATGAGCGTGTATGTGTACGTGTACGTGTGTGATATTTATGATTGACAAGAAAACACTTCATACTACGGAAGGAAAGTTTTCAAGCAGTTATACAATTTGTGTCAATTGTTCTAAAATGAATCAAATTACCCCAAACCGAGGGGGATGAATCAGGCGATTTCGTCTGTAGCCCGTATTCAGAACTTCGGGTTCGATTCCCATGGTTCTGAATTCTCGTGTCGACCTACGTGATCTATGGGTTTTATTGGGAGTTTTTTCCGGGTTGCCAGGTCGATGCTGGGTAGGTTAATTTTATTTCCCAAATTTCCTATCCCTCTATTCTATCTCCATTATCATTTCGCACCAACTGTCAGCTGGTGGTCTCTCTCAGGTTAGAAAGTGTCCCCTGGTGTCCCGGCTGTGCATGGCAGGATGATATGCTGTGAGTAAAGACTTCTCCTTCAATAGTATGGTTGTCAGTCTCCGAACCCATGTGTCGTGTTGGGGTTGTTCTCAAACATACAGGTTGGGATTTACGTTATCCCGGCATAACGGGGGAGTTTCCATCTAGTGAAATATGTGGACCCGGCCCTCTGCCTCCCCACGCCTCATTCTTTCTCACGGTGAAGTTTCCACTTGGGCTCATTGATACAATAGGCCAGGTCAGGTTGGGGAGCCGAGTTCCCTTCAAGAAATTCCAGTATCGGTTCAGGAGACAATTAGGTTTTCAAAATTTTCTATATTCGCAAGAGAGTAAGATTAAGCTATAATATTATAATATAAATAATCAGTTATTTCTTTAACAATTTATCTTGGATGCAACTGAAGCAGTAGGTAATTATTCAAGAATTCATATATCGGTGGAATCAAATTCCTAAATGCAACTGGTTTATCAAGCATGAATTGCCAGTCAGTACTTCTTATGACCATAAAACGTCAAGTATAATCTCGTTATTTGTTTTAAGTTTCTATAAGAGTCCATTTGCTTACCGAAAGAAAGAAGAAAAACGATGAAAAGTGGCTCGAATCGCAAGTGAATAAAATGGGTAATATTAAGGATGGCTATAAAAGTTTCAGGGATCATTAAGGTTAAATGAACTGGAAAGATAACTGAATATGAGAAGGAAGTTGGGGCTGCTGATGACATGACCCCAGTTAGCCGAAAAGATATGATCTCAATGAAACCGTTGCAGATAGCAGAGAGGTTTGTGAGAGCGAAGGTTCACTGTTCTTTTCCCGGTAGAAGCACATCACGCTTTTGGCAGGATTTCCTCAATTCTCATTAATGGAAGTCTGAAAAATTTTAACAAAGTATTATATGTATAGGATATTTACATAAAGAGAAAAACATATATCCTCAATTTCTTCAAATGGGTTTTTAAAAGGCGAATGGTTGTCATATAGTTCCAAAACCTGGTTAGATCGTAATGGAAAAAATGTAATATAATCGAAGTACACATATACATACAGTAATATTTTATGCAATTTTTTCTCATATATCCTGGTAATTGTTTTGAATTTTAAATTCTACAGATATCTTTGAAAGAAATTTCACCTCATCTTGAGCCTAAGTATTATCACCAGAAAGAATAACTATTATCACTACAGCCAAGGATTTCTGGATAGGAGGTAAAAATTGGTCTGATTGCGGTCTGGAAGCAGATTTTTTAAACTTGCGCTTATTGCATTGTGACATGTATACTATTTCAGAAGACTTAGTTCAACTCGCAAACTGCTCGCATATGAAAATTTGGGATTTATATTAGTTGGCAACATTTAAGCTGATCTACATATTTACAAAATCTCCTAGATTATTTAACTTTGTGTGGCCGTAATGTACCACCCCTTAGTTGATAATTAGATCAAAGCTAGCAGAAACGAATATACATCATCGAATGAAGATGAAGGTAAGAGTTGGGGCAAAACTAAATAAATCTTTTTATTATTATTTTAATCCTATAAATTTACGTATTCAGTACATTAAAGTAACTTAATTGAAAATGAAACGTATGTACCTACTAATTAAAACCAGTGAAATGGGAAGCGTATTTAATGCATCGGGATTACTCTTTAAAAAAATGTGTAATTTTATTTTACACTCAATATTTATTTTACAATTGGCTGATTTAATATAAACTTCGCTTACTTCCTTCACTGTTTTGAAGTTTAATAAAAATCTCAATCTGTATGTGCAAGGGATGAATGACAAGTTTATAGAAAGATGGATACCTACTGTAAAATCTGTGGGGTAGCTTTGCGAAATTATACAGCGTTCCTTTTCAAACAAAAATAAAATAGGTAAATATCGATATTTTTCAATGACAACAATCGAGGTAGAACATTTTGGTTGGCACTCTCAAGGGCCGTCAAATGTCTACGAGGGAGGGACTCTTTGTCATATTCCACCTCCTAGTTATAGCTCAGTAGTAACAGCTTACCTTTTCTTTCCTCCTTCTGGACGTTAATAAAATCCTATATCATTCAATTATTGCATACGATATCACGGAAAATAGTTTGTCAGTTAAAAGCCATATTGCTACGACTTGAATTTTAGTGTCCCTATTGCGTAGTTTTTGTCCTTTCCCAAAAGATTGATAGCATGATTTCAACATTAAGCCATCTTTTTAGATCATCTGCATCGCAAAATGTAGAACTTGAGGGCATAAACGATCTAGTTGTGCATGGGTCGTTAAAACTCACTCACTCACCCACTCATTCACTCACTCACTCACTCACTCACTCACTCACTCACTCATCAATCACGCACTCCCACTCTAAAACCCTTACGCACCCATTCACCCAACAACTCAGTCAGGCATTCTGTTAGTCTCAGTCAGCCAGAGAGCCAGTCACTCACTCATTCACTCAATCAAATTTGTATTTATTTTGCGTCTTCTAAGAAAGCGACACGAATATTAAAGATATGTCCGAGGAGAAAAAATTGAAAAAGCTATAAGCCACCCCTCAGATGGAAAATGTTTTATAAAATGTATATTTTCTCAAAAAAAAAAAAAAAAATTAAATGCCTTTGATCCGGTGTTGTAACACTTGAACTGCATAAACAAGTCAAATATCTAGGTCTAATCTTGAACAGCAGATAGACTTGGAATCCCCAGTTACAAAAAGTCTTGGGAGGTCTCTGGTGGCAATCAAAACTAGCTGCAGATTTTTTGGGAGAATATGTGGTCTTAAGCCTTATATGATCCTTTGGACGTATACGTCTGTAATAAGACCTATGGTCGCCTATGCCTCTTTAGTGTGGGGGCAGAAAACAGAAAAAAGCAATAGCCGTTTGCAAAAAGTGCAACTGCTGGTCCGTTTATCCATTACGGTGTCATTAGCACATGTCCTAATGCCGCCATGAAGGCACTTATACGCTTAACGCCTCTTCATATTGAAGTTGAAAGAATAGCCTTAAGTATTGACTGCCAACTACAAAGAAGTATGGTATTTAAAGCTGGTGATCTATTAGGTCATATGGAAATTCTCCTGGAAATCAAGGGAGAAAATATCACAACGTTAGGGGATTGGATGTTATCCAACCCAATTTGGATCTCTCCTTCACCATTAGGATTCCTGAAGGTTGAACTGCAGATCGCCCATATAGGAGAATAAGTCATCCACATGGTATACGGATGGCTCAAAAATGGATGGGAAAGCTGGTATTGGGATTTATGGGCCATATTTCAACCTTTCTAAAGCCCTGGATACCAGCCCCTCCATCTTCCAATAGGAAGTTCGTGCTGTAGAAATCAGTGCTCATGAGAATGTCGGAATAGGCAGTTTTAGTGCTAATATCTATGTTATCAGTGAGTCAAGCTGCGTTAAAGGCTTTTGGTGCTTGCTCCATTGAGTCAACGTTTGAGGAGTTTAAATCAGCTGGCAAAACACAATAATATGGGTTCAAGTACATGAAGGAATCGAAGGTAACAAAATAGCAGATCGTCTTGCAATTACCCCCTTTATTGGCCCACAACTTTTCTGTGGTGTAACAAGTAGCTATTATCAGAAATAAGATAAAGGCTTGGAAAATCAATAAAGTCAAATGCGATTGGTGAAAAATTCCAAAGCAGAAGCATGCAAAACATTCCTTTGAAAGCTCTGTTAAGAGATCCAAGAGGATTCTCACTGTCAACAAACCGGAATTGAGCCTAAAATATGGCCTTCTAACTGAACATAGCGCTCTGAGAGATCATTTCTGTAAGATGGGTAAGATTGAGACGACTGTTTGTAGAATCTGTAAAGAAAAGGAAAACGACGAACATTTTTTGTGGTCAGTGTGAAGCTGTTGCCCGAAAAAGATTAAGGTATCTGGAGTTGAATTTTCTAATTCCAGAACAGACTGCCTTATTGGCACCGCGAAAGCTTATATATTTTTTTCTTTATTTTTGCAGACTTAATATTCACGTATAGAGTAGGGTAATTCATAATATGTCTACTAGGTCGTAGTGTTTAGAAGTCTTAAGGGCCTTCACTACCCCTTTTCAATCATCACCATCATCACCATCATCATCAATGCCTTTCATTTAATTACTACGCGTTTATACTTGCATAAATAATGCATACACCCTACCCACACACACAGGCACACACATATATGTATATATTCATGGCAAACGAATAAGATATGCTGAATTTTTGGGATTTGTTGTTCATTCTGAAAACCTTATATTTTTGACAAATCACAGGACATAGAGCCTTAGAGCTCAAAATTCAGATCTCATTAAATCACAAAGTGTATCTTATATCAAATAATTTTTGTAGAGTTAAGCATTTAAGGTATTTCTAGTCATATGTTTAAATTAATTAATATTTGTAGTTTCCTCAAATACTAATCCGCTTTTGCTCATTTAAACAGAATAGATTATCAAAGGTTTCATAACCTGACAAATTCTTAGAAAAATTTTAGTATTCCTTAGGCCTATTTTACTCCCTTGTTATATTTATATCTACAAGGGCATGTGCATTAACAATATATTTATAAACATCATCCCTATAATATAAAGTTCATAGAAGTAGGAACGTTTGTAAGATTAGTTTGTTAAGAGTGAAGAAAGTAATTCTTACAGCAACAATCATATTTTAAAATATCTTTCTTCACTTCAGGCTCTTTTATCCTCTTTGTACCAACAAAGAACTGTGTAATAGAGATTTAGCAAACCTAATGTCTATAGAAATAAAACTCAGAGAAAAACACTGCTTTCGAAGAACGCTTCAGAAATGAAAAACGATATAGGCTATGACAGTATTGATTTAAATTTGAATTTATGTCTTTTACTGTTATTTAATGTAATGCCAGCGGAATTTCATTCATTTAAAAAAATAACGGTTTTCTCAGCAATTACTTATAATGATGCATTCGTTCTGAAACATGGAACCTAATTTTCATAAAGCTGTAGATTTTCAGATACATTTTATCCATTAAGTTCATTTCTGTCTAAATTCGCACTTACATTCTCCTTATTAATAGACATAAAGAGTAACCGTCGCAACCTAGAGATGAGTAACAAAATTACGTTTTCTGCTAAATAATGCACCATATTTCACACACCAAGTCGATGGTTTCTTACTCCTGTTATGGACCAGAATATATGAGAACAGTTATACTGTCTAAATATTAAAATATACTAAATATTATAAAATATATATTAATCAAGATATATAACTTTGAGATTAAAACCTTTATAGTTTTAACGTATGCAATGTACATTTGCTCTAAATTAAGAATAAGTTAATATTATGTTTATTCTTTGAAGGTACTTCAATATCTGGATTTCGTTGTATAATACTGCACAATTTACACTTTATTTTCTATGCATATTTTAAAGGAGTACCCTAAAGTTAATACTAAATCATATTGAGAATGAATAAATAAAAATGTAAAACACAAACTGTTTTCTCAAAATGTTTGTGGCCACATGCGGCTTTAAAATTTTGACGAAAAATGTCTTCATAGTAAATAAATTAGTATCACTATATTTACAATATGGAAACATCGTATGCTCTTGGATAACCTTCCCGTCTTTTCGCTCATTTTGTCGTGATCTCCTGCAGGACTATTGTCCCTAATGAAGCTCACAGATCAAATGTTCGCAGGTTTTTCCAAGATGACATGGCTATCTTAAAACACAGATAGTAAGTGCATATAAAATGTTTTGGTATTTGATTATATTTGTTTAATTATTAATTCTAAAATACAAATTTGGAAATATATACTTCTCGAGCATGAAAAATGTTAACATACGCAGCAACATACAGTGCTACACAATTATATCTAACACAACACTTACTATCTTAGAACATGAAGCATATGAAAAAAATGACTCCATAATATCAGATATAAATTCAAGGCAAGCTAAATGGGCAATGTTATAAACAGCGATGTCTAGCTGATATTTTGCCCACTTCTAGAAAAAGAAAATTTAAAAATCATCCCGGGTTACTTTAGCCCACAGATTAGGAAGCTGGTCAAAATAATTCAAATTTTGATTTCACTAATGTGAAATGTAGGTAATTTTACCACCAAAAGAGTATTGATATCAATATTTCTTCTAAAGTACCTCCTGAAGTACATTTTGGAACCTCCCGAGTCTAAACACTGCATTCTTAGAAAGATCTGAGTAACTGGATTCATAGCTGTTTAGGTCAAAATGTAAAATTAATGTCGCGAATGCATTGTTGCGACGAGGCGGCGCAGCGAGGCATTCAAAGAGACGTACAGTGCAGTGTGGACATAAACGCTCACCGAAACGGTGAAGGGAAGAAGATGGATTTCTAGAGAATTCGTCTTTCTTCTAGCGCCGTCTTGATTGTTTGAGAATTCCGGATAGTGAGTAATCTATAAAAAGGAAGCCGCCGCCCGCCACAGAGTCAGTCGGTAATTGGAAGCGTGCGCGTGATCAGCTGTGTGAGCTGTGATTGTGGACGATGACATTGCCAGTTGTATTGTGTATATGACGTAATTCTGGACTGTCAGATTGATTTCTACTGAAATAAAGAGCAATTTTTAGTGTTTGTAACCTGGACTCTTAATTTCACGAACCCACAAGGTCACAATTTATGTCAGAAGTAAGACGTATCCCAATGGTGGCTCCATTGGTAAACATTCTACAGAAAACGGAAGAAATGATGACGGCTAACGACAACCTCACTGCCAGGATGAAAGAAATGAATACGGCTAACGACACCCTAGCTGCGAAGACGGAGGCGGCAAATCACAACCTGACTGCGAAGATGGCCGAACTGACCACGGTAGTGAGAGGAGCTAACGAAAGCCTGGCAACCGAAATGAAGGCTGTGAAAGAAGCCCTAGCCGCTAAATTTAAGGAGCAGTTGTGCGGCGTAAAGGAGGACGTCACGGAGTTGAGCGAGCGCGTTGAAGACCTGGCGAGCCGCGTTAATGACCTGGAGGGAAAGGCCGACAGCAGCACCAAGACCCTGAACGCCATGGTGGAGGATATTGTCGGCAGGAGGTTGAAGGATTTGAAGACCAACGAGCCGGGAGGCGACGCAACATCTGCGCGCGTCAAACCTCCAAAGTACGAGGGCTGTTTAATACCAAATGATCACAACTTTTTTTGACAACGCGCCTTTACTCGTCTTCATAATTTTGATGGTCCTTCTCAAAATAGTTTCCCCTGAATGAGATGCACTTGTCCCATCGTTTCTGCTGGTCTTCAAAGCATGCTGGAAACGATTTTTGCTGTAGGGAACAACAGACTCTCCATAGGCCTTCTGTAACATTGTCTAGGCCTCAACTGAAGATTTGTTGAGATGAAAGCAGAATTTCAATGCCGCATATTATTCCTTGCGTGTTACCTCCATTGCAGCGGTAGACGATACTGAACATTTCTAACTTGCCTGGTTTTTACAAGCGGGAACCAGGAGTACCAACAATGAAACTACTACGACGTGTTTGTTGCACATTAAGCTAACAGAAAAAAGAATAAGGTTGTATTTTAGTGCAAAAAATTATGACCGTAAAAAATTATGATCATTCTTTATTGAACAGCCCTCTTATACAAATTCAAATTGTAAATGAAGAGGAATCGATACTTCTGCTGAAGCTGTTAGATAAGTGTCTCGTGTTCTGTTCTTTCTTTAAACCTAAAGAGCATAGGAAGCTACGCACAGTCCACGAAGATCACACTACCATCCTTATTTCCTAAATGAATGTCCATTCCACTGGCGCTTTTAACAAAAATATAGCTGTACCTTGTCTACTATATGGCAAAGCATGAAAGCGTATCGGAAATATGCGAAACAACGCAGTTGTTGATGCAAGCCTGTTGCACATTCATGGCGAATCAGTGTATGTACACAATATTCTTACAGCATGGTGGCTTTTCTAATATTAGTTTGATAATTTTACGGAAAATGTCCGATAGTTGTGGTAATATATGTATCCAAGCTTCTTGAATATGATGGAAAAAAAGACGATCGGAGGTACACATATTATTTTAATGCGTTGTAGGGGTTTAAACTTATGCAACTGTAATCAGACTTAACAAATTTTGCATTTTAAGGTTGATTATGAAATGGCTGTCCAGTAACCAACTTCATCTTCTCTGTAATATTCTGTATTCTCACGGAAAGGTAACTTTGTCAGCGTCAAGAAGTTTGCAAAGTTTTGGGTGGGATATTTCTCTAGACTTTATGTTCTTTACTATCCCACTGGGACAAACGTGGAATATATCCATTCTGGTTTACAGATGAAGGGTAATCTTGAAATGGAGGTTGCCGTTTGACCTTATAAACTTCTTTATTCTGGAATTTCTCTCAGAAAAATGAGTAGTTTTAGAACAGACGGTAACTTACAACAGAGCATATACTTTGGTTTAACTTTGATAACTATTTTCGGTAGATTAGGCCAGAATGTAGCTAGAGAGAACACTTTTTTATCTCGGAAGATGAACAGAAGTAGTATTTGAGAACATTGAAGCATCATTTTATCTTATAATTTTAAAAAGGAGTGAACTGCGGTCATCTGTTATTTTCTTGTATTTTCTTTTTAAATTAACGCACACCAACATTAATAGAATGAAATGAGTGAAATAATGCTCAAATAAGCCAAGGGTATATAGAACTTAGAGTTATCCCATATTTATATTTCAAGATAAAGGAAAAGCCATGAGAAAGCCTTATTCAGATAGTTCATCATGACCTAGATTCAAATTCGGGCATTTTGTATGTGAGGGAGACAAGCTAGTATCCTATAAAGACCTGAAGTTTTAAAAGTAAGACTTATTTTTGGTTTACAAGACCAATGTTTATATTAAACTATTAAAACATAATGTTAATAATATTTTACTTTATATTTTTTTTGTGAATTATGAGTTTTTTCATCTAAGCGTAAGCATTTATTAATAACATTGTTGAGATTACAATTTATTGTTTTAATTTTATTTATTATTTTATACTATTATGTGATATTAAGTACATTTTGTGTGTCATAACTGGAAAAAGAAAAGTAAGATATACACTAATTTGATTACATCATAATATTTAAAACCCTAATATCTTTTCATTATTCAGTTCTAATGCACTACTCTACTTTAAATGCTAACCAACAATTATGCCAATTGAAATTTTGTTGGAAACGAAATTGTAAACGAACTGTAAATGCACTATTTGCTTGATATAGGGATATATAGCAAATTATTGCAGTTTTTTGACTAGTCAGTATTACTTCTAATAACATACATTAAGCTGTAAATTCTGCATTTACTGGCAAATAGGCTTATTTGTGACTGTGTTTATTGCTTTATCTTTTGTGCAGTTACACATATTTAAATCATAATAAATATGCCTTACACACTTTTCTTCAAAATTTATCTAAAATGAACAACGTTTTATATAATACATTAAATACAATTAACCCATTTCTGCCTGCATCCCTTTTATATGTCTGACTTTGTAGATCTTCAAAGTACCTACTGTTTGGATTTGGCTGCCACCTTACACATACACGAAGAAAGACAGGGGTGCCTGGAGTTGAAGTTATATCCATAACTAATTATTTGCATTTTTTGCAGTTTATATTATCTATATATCACCTTAGTGTTTTAAATTGGAATTTAATTGCATACACATTAAATTTGTAATTTTCATATATTATTGATATACGTTGGCTATACATACCTATGTATCCTAAGGTAAACATTTCACTTACCTGCATGTAACAAAACTAACTTAGCATATTATGTATATACCTGAAAAGGACCAAAAAAGCAATGAGTAATAAGTTATTCTGTTTTGTAATCTAAATATAACAATAGAAGCATTATTAACACCATTTTGCTTCCGCTAATGAAATGTTTACCCAGGAAGATGTAACTTAAAAATAAACAATCAAAATATCAAAATATAATTTATTTGTTAAAGATATCTTGTATCATGTGACAATTACAGGTTATTGTTTTGCCAATTTTCAATTTAAGTGTTAAAGCTAACTGACTTGAACAGGTGCTGCTAAAATCAGAAGCCCTAAGCAACAATATAATGATAAAATAAGACTTGAAAATATAACGATAATTTATTCTAATATTTCGTACTTAGGAATTCACAAGATTTGTATTTGGGGACATTTTAGAGCACAAGAACATTTTTCACAATAGTTTAGTTTTAGCTTATCTAAATTACCTTAAAGAATAAAAGGTATTAAAATTTCTTTTACCCTAAATGCTTGGTTATAAATGGATACAGAAGTTTCCAAGCAGTTCACTTCACGTTGTACAAAGTCACGCCTTAATATACAGAAAATGTAAACTACGTCAGCTCAGAGATCACTTATAATTGGTTAAAAACTAGTCTCACTGTTGTCTGTCTATAATAGGAGACATGTAGTAATTTGACAGTTGCAACGTTGCTGCATAGCGTCTACAAAGAGTCAACTACACCTACGTTCCATTCTGAATTTAATGCCCTAAAATACTGTGCCTCTCAAAGCTTAACTCAAGTTATACATTTCATTTTTATTACAACATATTAATGTATTAGATTATCGTAAAGCATTTGTAATTGTTAAATTACCTAAGTATGATGGTATTTTATTAAAGGTGCTTGCTGCAATAGTGTTCGTCCATTGTAGATATACAATTTTCTTAGGGCTATATATTCTTCTTCGTTTAAGAAAGATGGCTTTAAAACATAAGTTTATACAACTACAATACGAGTAATTTTAAGTGGATATACTCTCTCTCGCTCACCTATTTATAGAAAATTTATGTACATGCGCCTGCTTTTCTCAGGCTTATATCTTAAGGTAATTTTAAATTCTCTAACACGTACTTGCAATAAAATGTATTATATAGAGAAAGCATTTTTTTTTTTTCAAAATTCAATATGAATATTTTGCCGGAAATAATGTATGAAGTTTCCTGAATAAACTTCTTGTACATTTTAAAACCATGTTAAGTTTTGCCTGTCCGCCTGCCTATGTTTGAACAGCATATCTTAAAATTTAGAAATAAATGTAATGTGAAACTTCTTCTCCTTCTTCTACATATGTACTTAACCCTTTGATCTGAGTTGAAATCAAGAAATTGAGTTTATCCATCTCGGTTAGAGTTGATCGTCCAACTCTTCTTCTACCTTTAGGTTGGTATTGAACTAATGTCTGTAGTAATCTAATTTGTGGCATGATTTTTATGTGTTCTCATAGTTGTTTCTTATTTGATTTATTCTGTTGTTTAAGTTGAATATGCTTAATTTTGTTCTTATTTTATTTTATTTTCTCATTATTTTTTTTTTAAATTTAAAAGTGTATATCCCTCTATAGAACGTAAGAATTTCATTTCCGCTGAATCTATCTTTGTTCTGTCTGATCTTATAGGTGTCCATTTCTAACATGCTTAAGTTAAAATGGGAAATGCCATAGTTTTATAGAATTTTAATTGATTTGCTTTTAATGTTTTATTTCTAAATATTCTTCACCCTGTTTCACACATGCTATAGAATCTGCTTATTTTTATGTTAATATCATTCTTTTAGCAGTAGGATACGTTAAATCCCAGATAGTTAAAATTATTTACCTATTCGATTATTGTATTGTTCATTTATATTTTACACTTTTGTTTTGTCTCTTTTGTTTTCTCCGGGATCTCCGGTTTCCCCCGCCATCTCGTTTCACCGGTGCTCCATCTTTATCTCATTACCATAAGTGTGAACGCCGGATTTAAAGAGAAAGAAACTTAAAAGCCATGAACAACGACCAGCACATAAAATATTTTGCTTACCTTTACAGCTGTGTTACCTATTACCATTGTAGCTGAAGTTAATATGTTCTAAAACAGTTTCTAAAACGTTCATGTTAATTAATTCAAAGAAGATAGAATCATAACTGCCTATGACGTGGTTTGACCAGCTTGACCCTCGGTGTCAGCGTGAGGATTTTATCACGCTTGGATGTTTGGTCCGGGTGTCCGGTGGGCACAGGCTCCAAGTGCCAGTTGAATGGCTAGTTATCCTGATTGCAAGGCTGAGACTACAAAATCACGTGCTCGTCTTACGGTCGGAGAAGTCGTCTCCTTATCAGTAGCACTTCCAATATCTTTGGTTTTGACTGTGACTGGAGGACACAGCAACTTGGCTATCATCATCATCATCATCATCATCATCATCATCATCATCATCATCATCATCATCATCATCATCATCATCATCATCATCATCATCATCATCATCATCATCATCATCATCATCATCATCATCATCATCATCATCACCATCACCATCATCATTATCGTCG